>CM034000.1:24497913-24799638 GCA_019603395.1 Cyrtorhinus lividipennis | reverse complement strand
TCTGAATCTTCATATTTCCTTTTGCAAGGATCTCAAATATCATATTTGCACATCCATGCGTATGTGACACTAACTTTCTTATTATATTTATACAGGAACCCCAACTTTTTATTGCAGATTTGGATTATACCCAAAATATTATTACAACTTTATCCCTCAACCATTTTTTTTAATTGCTTGCAAAGCAATTCATTGAGTACGCAGAGTTGCGCCAGCCCAAAATTGTCAAATAGTGGATGATGGTAAATTTTAAAGTGTGGTACATACATTTTCGTTATTTTCTATGCTGATTTAAGTTATGCCATCCGCTTATTGATACATTTCGGTCATTATTCACCAAAAACTGAGACGAATCAAAAAACGGATATAATCACGTGAATTGAAGTTAAAAAACAATAAAAATTTATGTACCACACATCGGATTTCACCACAATTTTGGGATTGCGCAATAAAAAAATTGGTTGAGGGGTCAAATTTTCATGAAATTTTGGGTAGAATCCAAATCTTGGTTGCGCATGCGCGGTGTGCGCGAATATGATATTTGAGATCCTTGCAAAAGAAAGAGAAAAGATTAAAGAAAAATGTATTTGTTGACTCCCATTCGGACGATTTTAGGAGGGATGGGGGGCTTGGTGATGGCTTAGGTGGACAATGAAAAGCTCCGTGACCAACTAGAGCCCATCAGGAGTGAGTCATTGACCGAAATTTCAGATTTTGGAAAAACAATTCTACAGGTGGGCATCGGTTTTGGATTCTCGACATTTTGAAATGTAAAATGTCGTTTTGGGTAAAACGGAGAAAAAAACTCGAAGGGTTATTCCTACTCGAAGAATAATTAACGGAAAGAATAAGAACGTTTAGGTACCTGGGAATGGTGCTCAGTGTGTTCTTTTCGGTGATTATTATGTAAATATATTGCGATAGTGGATATTTTTCAGGTTTTAATCCCATATTTTTTGTTGCAGAGGCTGAACGACTTCAGGTGCAAGGTGAGTCATCTCTCTTATTATTTTCCCCGAATTAGTTGTAAGTGCTGTGTGTGTGCCATTGTCATGGGGTGCAAGAGCTATTAGGCACCTGATATCGATGAATTCCTGGATTACTGTTGCTAGGCCTGCTGAATGAGATGAACTGTGGCACATGAAGGTTCTGTGCTTAATAAAGTTTTTGAATCAGTGGAATGTAGCCCAGGGTCGTCGAATAACTCGCCCATCAAACTGGTTGTGCTGAGTAACTTGGAGGAATGTTTTCTTCTTGATCGGTTTAACGGTGTTTGCCTTTCGGTAGAGGACAGTCACTGTCCCAGTTCTTCGTGAAGCAGGTCCTATCCAGAGCGGGCGAAGAAACTAACAGAATCCGTGCATTGAGGTCACCTACCGCGATCGCTTCCGGCGGATCACCGTTCAAAAACTAAAAACCCGTCGTGGGGCCTAGTAACACAATTTTAATTTTATTTTTTCCGTTCGATTTACTGCCTCATAAACTGTTCCCCGCTTTTTCGTACCTAAGCTGGTTATTAATGATGAAAAACTTTTTTTTTTTTTTTTTTTTTTTTTTTTTTTTTTTTTTTTTTTCAATTGAAAAAAGGGCCTTGAGATTGCTTTGAAAATTATGAAAAGTCGACAATAGATTCCGGTTTGTTCAACTCATTTTCAACCTATCGCCCCAAAAAGGAGAGTAGGTATGGTTGAAAATGGGATTTTAAAGATTTTTGAGGACCTAGCAGGCTTGTAAGGTGTTATTTCCAACAAAATACAGGCGCTGAATCAATTGAGATGGTCCGAAAAACACATAACAGAGGCAGGTTAAGAGTGAAAATATGAATTCTTAAAATAGGTTTTAGAGCTTCTTAGGGGGTAGTTGTGTAAAGTATAATTTTTCCACTAAACGTATGACGCTGAATCAATTCAGATTGGTCTGGAGGTAAGTTCCAATAAGTCATAAAACATAGGCAATTATTTTTGTTTTCTTTTTTAACTTCAAATATACGTCTACTCAGACGAAAATTATTCTTTTACTTCAAACTATTTATTTTACGTTCCAATGCGGCTATAAAAACGACAACGTGATTTTCAATACTAGGTTCAATACAAATGCCTTATCCTTTTACTCCCCAAACGCAAGAACTTATCAAAAATAAGTTTAAAAGGGGGGCAGTCGCCACTAAAAAAAAAATCTCGCGAGGCTGCGAAACTTCAAAGAGCGCATCCGAATCGGTTTGAAGGTTTACGACTGTGTCGGGACTCGAATCTTCTAATCTACGGTACCGCGGGTCAAAGGATTCTTCGCCGAGGAAGCATAACGGGAAACAAAAACATCACTTATTTAGCGAGACAAGTTTCCAACCTTATAAAGCGTATTAAAAATTGTACTGGTGGTATTTGAGGTCTTTGTGGTTGTAGATCCTCTCCGTCATATACTTGTAATTAAGTTATATGTGCTTTCCAACTGCAGAATTCATTTCGCGCAATCTTACTCCCCAGATGGCCCCTCTTACTGGTCAGATGGGATTGCCGATATGTAAAAACTCTCACGGTCAACTGAGTAAACAATGAAGGAAAAACGGGAATCCTCACAGTTGATGCCATTTGCAGTTACTTCTTGTTGAAGAGGTGCAAACGCGTGCCGACGGGGTCACGAAGTCAACGAATTCCTCAACAGTTTATTTCCTATCTTTGCTGGAATAGTACAGTGAGCTGACGTTTTCAACCGAAGCAATAGCATAGGCCTCTACTATGACCGAAAAAGGGGTAGTACCTGCCTTGAAACAAGTTGATGCATGATTAAAATAATTTTCTTCTATTTTCGGTTAGTTATTTCTTCCATAATCAACCTATGTTTTCATGCAAAAAGTCAACCTCTCCGATTAGCCCACAAAAGAATTGTTTCTGGACGTTTCATGATGTCTAAAACAGAAACGCTGAAAATTCATTCACAGGGGTTGGTTATTCCTCGGACCAGGCGCATGGAGACTCATTTCTTCAACATGGGGGAAATGGGGAAACAGTGGGTGCGGCGGGTCCCAGACCCATTCCAATCGATTCAGGATCCGAAATTTAGTAGAAAATGATACCCCACACGCCCAGGTACCGGAAATCTCGAAAACGCACATTCAAAATGGGTAATATATACCCAATTTGACCCATAACTTTTTCCAGAGGGTGCCAATCGTTCCGGGACCCACTTCATTGAAATTAGCGTCCAAGATTTAGCGGAAAATGATACCCCACACGCCTAGGTTCCAGAAATCTCAAAAACACATATTCAAAATGGGTAATATATACCCAATTTGACCCATAACTTCTTCCAGAGGGTGCCGATCGTTTTGGGACCCATTTCATTGGATTCAGCGTCCAAAATTTAGTGGAAAATGATACCCCACTCGCCTAAATCGCCCAAAATCTCGAAAATCCATTTTTCAAAAAACACATTTTGACCCCTACCCCGCCCAAATTTGGTCCGATCGGGCTGAAAAGCTTGGAGGACCGTCCTAGGCCGGGAACAGACCCCTGACCCAAATTTCAGATTTTTAGAAAATTTTCTACTACCAAAAACGGCGTGGACGGCGGACGGCGTACGGCGTACGGCGGACGGACATTGACCTTTTTTGATCAGGACATCATGAAACGTCCAGAAAAAATTTTTGAGCCGAATCGGAGAGGTTGACCATTTGCATGAAAACATAGGTTGATTATTCAAGGAATAACCAACCAAAACGCTGCAAATTCTTACACACGGGTTGGTTATTCCTCGGACCAGGCGCAAGGAGACTCATTTCTTCAACATGGGGGAAATGGGGAAACAGTGGGTGTGGCGGGTCCCGGACCCATTCCAATCGATTCAGGATCCAAAATTTTGTGGAAAATGGTACCCCCCACACGCCCAGGTACCAGAAATCCCGAAAACACATATTCAATATGGGTAATAGATACCCATTTTCACCCATAACCTCTTCCAGTGGTTACCAATCGTTCTGGGGGCCACTTCATTGGATTCAGCGTCCAAGATTTAGTGGAAGATGACACCCCACACGTCTAGGTACCAGAAATCTCAAAAACACATGTTGAAAATAGGTGATATATACCCAATTTGACCCATAACTTCTTCTAGTGGGTGCCAATCATTCTGCGACCCATTTCATTGGATTCAGCGTCCAAAATTTAGTGGAAAATGATACTCCACTCGCCTAGATCGCCCAAAATCTCGAAAATCCATTTTTCAAAAAACACATTTTGACCCCTACCCCGCCCAAATTTGGTCCGATCGGGCTGAAAAGTTTGGAGGACCGTCCTAGGCCGGGAACAGACCCCTGACCCAAATTTCAGATTTTTAGAAAATTTTCTACTACCTAAAACGGCGCGGACGGCGTACGGCGGACGGACATTGACATTTTTTGATCTAGACACCTTGAAACGTCCAGAAAAAAATTTTGAGCCGAATCGGAGAGGTTGACCTTTTGCATGAAAACATAGGTTGATTATTCAAGGAATAACCAACCAAAACGCTGAAAATTCATTCATAGGGGTTGGTTATTCTTCGGACCAGGAGCATTCTGAGCTTGCTCTATGGCTTGGGGTTGTCAGGGCCTTAATTGAATTCAAGGAGTAGGCGCAGGGAAGAATAGAAAACGTACAACCTGTCTATTACATCTACCCCCTTTATTCAATAATATATGATAATACCCCTTCGAAACAATCCCTCCCTAAAGTCTCTCCTCTGAAGATACCTGAAGATCCAGCTGCGGCGAAGGCTCAGACCAGGCTGTAGCGAGGACTCCCAGAGGTGTCTCGAGGTAGTTGGGACTTCGATGTTACGAAGGAGATCCAGGCGCTGAAGCGACGAGACGGGGCTAATCGGCTCGGACTCAGGCTTCCAGGTGAGGAGACGTCAGCGAGGGCCAATCGCTGTCCGATGTGTTCCTTGACTCGGAAGACCAAAAAGTGTCTTTTTCGGCGGGCCGTTCAGCCTTATGTAACCTTCTTTCGGAGTGGGGCTGCTGCTGGAAACCCCCGTCTCACAGCGGCTCCGACAGGGTGTATTCCAATGCATGGAAAGTTTTTGGTAATGTGCTAGGATTTGCGATGAAATAAATCTAATTCATTCAATTTATTCACGGAGACTCTTTTCCAATCGATTCAGCGTCCAAAATTTAGTGGAAAATGATATCCCACACGCCTAGTTACCCACCAGATATCTCGAAAACCGACTTTCAAAATAGGTATCCATCCAGATAGTTAGGTACCCATTTTGACCCATAACCTCTTCCGTATCATTGGATTCAGCGTCAAAACTTGGTCAAAAACGATAACCCACACGCTTAGATTCAAAATCGACTAAATTTTGGACGCTGAATCGATTGGGATGAGTCCCGGACACTTCGTTGTTTTCCCCCATGTTCCCCATGCTCCTGGTCCGAGGAATAACCCCTGTGAATAAATTTGCAGCGTTTTCTCTCTCTGTTTCCCTTCTAATTTGTTACATATTCTAAAGACCCCGAAGATACTATTTTCCACACGATCTATTCCATCTGGAATAATTTGCAGCGGTTTCTCTTTCTGTTTCTCTTGTAATTTGTTACTTTTCCTGGAGAACCCAAAGATACTCTTTTCCACAAGGTCTATTTCACTTGGAATAATTTGCAGCGTTTTATAAAAATTAAAAAAGAAGATAAACCAGCTTTTATCATGCGTGGGACGAGACATCTGGTCTCTCTCGAAAGTTGATAGACAACAAACCACTTTAACCTGGAGAAGCGTGTCCTGAAGGCCCGGTCGCCCCCTGGTGGTAAATATCGCAAACTGAAGAAATTACTTGTTGAATCTACGTTAGGGTGTTAGTCTAGAGTTGAGGTTTTTCTTGATTTTGCTTCCAGTACATGCCATGAAACGAATTGGAACGCTTGTTCAAGTATTTTATAATCCCGAGTAAAAATCAGGAGCCGTCGGTAGCCAACCTGATGTTCACAGATTGTGCCATTTCATCGAAATTAAAAACCTCCGGGATCTCGATCGCGTTCCGTTCTTGTGGCCCTCGTCGACTTCATCCTTACGGTACCCCTGTTTGAAAGTGATTGTTCCCACGTTAGATTCTTGATAACCTAATGACCGAGGTTTGGAACGATATTAATAGCCAAGAGATCTTTCGATAACGTGGGCCTTTGAAATACTTGCCTGGTGACCATTTTGTAAGCATCCGCCTCGACGAAAACTTTCATCTCATTTATCAGAATAGGCCTGGGGTGTAATTTGTTCGAATTATTCATCTTTTGGTTTTGTACTGAGAGGTAACACGATATGGGGTCTCCCATGAATCTTCAGTTTTCAAAGGTCAAGGACAGTCGGGGTTTCTCAATGCCGCCTGTCGCAGTCATCATTTTTTTCAAAAACCTCTTAATTATGATACAGAGTTCTTAAACCGTGAACTGTAAGTCGGTTAGTCAGTCAGCTGGTCAACGTGTTACTTCCACGGGATGCGGAAAAGTGAAGGAAATTAAATTTATACGAGTTTCGAAAGGGAAAACAGCGGTCACGACCAACGTCTCGCTCTAATCATCGCACGACCTAGAAAAAGCCAGGATCCGTGGAAAATTCGTGCCGCAAGAAACTGAAGGCGTCCCCGAGTCTAATGGCTCAACATAATCAAGGATGAGTCGGGTGTTTTGATTCAAGGTGGTTCAATTTCTTTGGATCTCACTAATGAAGGGGACGTGAACGAAGGAGCAGGCGAATCTTCTACTTCTACTTATCCTTTTGAGGCAAGACGTCGTTCCCTTATGCCTGACTCAGGTAGGCAACTCGTTACCTTACTTCAGTACTGTTCTGTTCTGTACGTTTCGAACTGTTGAGAAGTTGGTCATCTCGTTATTCCAGTAGTCAGCTTACCTGCCACTGAGCTCTCGTCAAGTGAGGTTCTCCCCCGAAGAGGCAATACGACCTCTGATTAGTGATCAGTGACGACATATTTCGATTGATTAGAAAACACGTTTCCAACTTTCTTGTTCACCTCTTGTTCCAGAAGTTTTATTATCCTTGCAAATGAACAGATTCACAAAAACTTCTTGTTCCAAAGGTGGCAGAAACACGATTGTAAACTTGATCTACTCAATTAGCAATTATAGTTTCTTCTGAATTGTTGATTCAGATATTATGCTGAAGCGACATGGCTCTTTTTTTGTGGTTATTCTTTAAATAATCAACCTATGCAAAAAGTCAATCTTTTTTTTTCTTTTTTTTGCGTTTAAGGGGTTTGGATAAAATGAGCTATTGTCCGTCCGCTGTTCACGCTGTTTTTGGTAGTAGAATATTAACTGAAGATCTGAAATTTTGGTCAGGGATCCGTCTCCGGCTCTAGTTGGGCCTCGAAACCATTCAGCCCGATCGGACCAAATTCGGTAGAGGGGGGATAGAGGTAGAAGTGTGTTTTTCAAAAAATTATTTTCGAGATTTTCGGCGATCTATGCGTGTGCGACATTAATCTACACTAAATTTTGGACGCTGAATTCAATGGGAAGGTTTATTATTTCTTGAATAATCAACCAAAAGCAGGCGATTCCATGGAGTGGAACTGACTTTCGTATTGCAAAAAACCTTTTGCTTTTGGCTGTTGTGAAGGATTGCGAATTGTAACACTTGACGCATGCTATAATGACCACTTGTATGACTGGAGGACCTTGGCTGCGCTAGAGTATTCATCACGACGTCTTGTTCATGCAACGTTCAACAACGATTCAACCCTCGCCTAAGCGAAGGCAGTGTTAAACTTGTAAGAAACTATCCTTGCCTTCCACCCCAAACAAGAACAGTTGCGCTTCACAGCATCCCCCAGCACAGACACTAAATCCGATCGGGGTAACGAAGCGTTAACAGCGAGATAAAACAGGAGAAAAAATATCGGAAGAATGTTTCTCGTATCTCGCCATTTAACCTCCAATGGCTCCGTAGCCCGAGAAAGCGTTGATAAAGATTATAGGAAGTCGTATCTCTTCCCCCACGCCAATTCACGTTGTCCCTTCAGCGATGCACTTGACAGCATGACATTACACTCCGTCGACCTTCCCACGCACACTTTCGACTTTCTTTGAACTTCTATCAACACGATTTAGATATTTGTATTGAGAGAGAGAGAGAGAGAGAGAGAAAGCATGCTTTATTGAATTAATTTAACAAAACTTGTAATATATATTATATGTCGAGGAGTCACGCATAATCATGGTCCGTGGACCGTCTGATTGGGTTCGCTCCTAGTTTATTTTTAACAAATCAAGTAAACAGAACAAACTACAACAAAGAATCACATAAGCTACTTATACATCATTTTCCCATAGTCCATATTCTTTCATTGCTCTTACCCTAAGTTGCCATGCTACTCTACAAAATTTAACTACTCTAATATCACAATTTCGTAACATATCCAAATACTCCTGTATTGCAACTACCCTTTTTTCTAAAAACCTTTGTCTGACTGCTATCAAGGCTGAACAAGTGGCTACAAAATGAAAAGCGTTTTCAGTCTCATTAGAGCTACACAATGGGCAGGTTTGAATCTTGTCACCGAATGGACGATACCTCAGTGCCACAAGATCGCCACGCAATTTGAACAGCCATCTCGCTTCGGAAAACTCTTTGCACTGCAGAATCGATACAGGTTCAATGGAACTCCTTCTTAATTCTAAATATTGAGGATGATGCTCGGAAACGGATGCCGTTCTTTCAACTTCCATCCACATATATTCCGATATTTTTTTTCAGAAACTCCTCAATCTGGGCTTTTAGAACAAGCAAGTCGCCATTTCTGTCCAACACGACTCCATACTTGACTGCGATCTCATTCCAGTCTTTCGCAAAAAACACATCTTGTTCCAAACACTTTTTAGCCAAAAAATGTGGGAGTCGTTGCTCTGATAGCTTCAATATTTTAACAATATATTCTAGGTGTAGTTTTAACGTATACAAAAATATAGGTCTCATTTTCGTCTCTATATACAACATATAATTAGGCGTAGACATTGGTAACCCAAACACAGATTTAACAAAAAAACGCAAAACTGACTCTACCTTATCACTATTTATAAAACCCCAGACCTGGGCACCATATGTTAGGATCGATCTTACGGCTGCATCAAAGACCTTAACTTTGTCACTCCACATAATTTTTTGCTGAGACAGATATGGTTTCCATAGACTCATCATTGCAGTTTTGGCAGCTGCAGCCTTATCCTCGATGTGGGGGTGGATAGACAGCGTTGGTGTGAGTGTTACTCCTAAATATTTAAATTTATTCACCACCTCCAACTGCTGTCCGCGATATATCCATTTCTCTTTGCAACTCGGTTTCCCCCCGTTACGGAACACCATAATTTTTGATTTAGTCAAATTGAGTTCCAGATTCCACGTGCCACAATAATCTGAGAGACGGTTGATCATTCGCTGCAACGCAACAACAGTCGATGCCACCACCACGACATCATCCGCAAAGAGCAAACATCTTATTTCCCGGTCTCCCACACTCACCCCCTCCCCAAGAGCATCATGCAGGTCATCCACAAAAAGTGAAAAAAGGGCCGGGCTTAACAAGCAGCCCTGTTTTACTCCCAAACTTGTTTCAAAATAATCTGTTATTTCTCCATCTCGCATTCTAATGGCAGACTTCGTGTTCTTATACAAGGATTTCAGTGCTGCAATGAATTTCGTAGACACTCCAGCATTTGTTAACTTGTACCACAAAAATCTCGGTTGACTCGGTCGAAGACCGACGCATAGTCAATGAAGAACGCGTATACCTTAGACCTTTTTGCCTTCAGTTTCAAGTTAACTATCGCCATCAAATTGAAAATGTTGTCTATTGTTGAATACTTCCTTCTGAACCCAGCCTGAAACTCTTTTAAGGCTCCATACTCCTCCATCCAGCTCGTTAATCTTTCCACTAATAACCCCGAGTAAATCTTTGCCAGTGCATTCATAAACGATATTCCCCTGTAATTAATTGCAACATTCCTCAATCCTTTTTTATACAATGGGAATATTATTGATTGCCCAAAGCTTGCAGGCGTGACACCTGCCTCGAATATCTCATTGAGAAACCGCAGTATCACCTCCAAACATTCCTCGTTCATACCTTTATAAAATTCGTATGGAATCTGATCAGGCCCAGGAGCTTTATTTTCTTTAGCCTTTCTTAGAACATGCTTCAATTCAACTGCCGTAAACGGGTCATCAAGTCTGTCACACTGCACCATTTGTTGAGCATACGCTATGGTCCTCTGCCCTACTTGGGGACATAGCAACGATTTGAAATGCTCCAACCATTCCTGACTACTGATTTCGGACTCAACATTCAGCTCCCTGGTTCTAAATGAAGACACCAGTCTCCAGTAGTCTCTAGCATCGTTTGTTGCCTCTAGCCGTTTACCTATCCCATCATAATACTCTTTTTGTTTAACTGAACAAAGTTGTTTGTATTCTCGGTTTGCAGCCACGTAAATCATTCTAACAGTTTCACTACCAATCTTTCTCGTTGCGTTCAATAGCTCAAATAACCTTTTACGCAACTTCCAACAATCCCTGTCAAACCATGGTTTCCGATTGAATCGCTGTTGAGCCCCCTCACATTCCTTCTGCCTAGACGCCATCCGTACACTATCAATAATGATATTCGCCTTTTCCTCAATACGTATTGATATTTGTATTGATTCTCAGTCGAATCGAATCGAGTTCATGTTCTGTTTCTGAAAATATTGCTTCCTTGGCAGTCAATTTTGATGATAACGCAAAACAATGGAAATGTACGCTAATAATAATATGAAAGTGAATCTCAATGAATTCAGCGGCCAACATTTAGTAGAAAATGATACCCCACATGTCTAGTTCACAAAAGTCCCAAAAATCAAGTAAAAAAAAAAAAAAAAAAAAAAAAAAAAAAAAAAAAATTATACCCATACCCTCCGATTAGGCCGGAAAGAGGCTTCCAATCAATTCAGCGTCCAAATTTAGTGGAAAATAATAATCCATACGCCTAGATCGCCAAAAATCTCGAAAATCCATTTTTCGAAAAACAGATTTTGACCCTTGTACCCCCCTCTCCCGAATTTGGTCCGATCGGGCACAAAAGTTTCGAGGACCAACTAAAACCAGGTCCCTGACCAAAATTTCAGGTTTTTTAGACATTTTCTACTATCGAAAACGGTGTGGACGGCGGAAGAACATTTGCTTATTTTGACAGGTTGACTTTCTGCATGAAAACATAGGTTGATTATTCAAGAAATAACCAACCAAAATCTTGGGTCTGTCGGTTTTGAGGTTAGAATAAGGATTTTCTGTTGGCGTTCCTGGTTATAGGGCGAATTCCCTCAAACTAACCCTCTTTTCGTCAAAAGATGACTAGTACTGCTATCTGGATTGTAGGATAGTCCGTCCAATGATATGAACCGAGAGGGATAATAATTATTCAAACTGTACCGCGACGGATGTGCACCTATTTTCACCCAGTTGCTCCTTTACTTCTGAATCGCATCTAATCAATTTAAAACTCGCTTGACGAAGGAAGAGGTTGTGGCCACCTGGTTGTCCCCTCGGAGACGTTGTCTGGGACCCTTGAGTGCACAGGGCGTGGAGTCTTCCTGCCCTAACGGTTTCTAAGCCCTTGATGGTCTAAGTTTACACAGCATTCCACGTCGCAATCACTGACAAAGTGAACGGGCATTGTCTGGCATTGACGTTAAGCAGAGCCCAATTTTTTCCTGTTGAGATAAAGTTTTTTAAAAAATGAGTTATGTACAACCTGATCCCTCAGTTACTGGTTGTTATTACAGACACTGCGTAAACACTTCCTTCAACCTCAGGTAGATGGCGGTAGGAGCGGTCTGTAATGAAGAGACCAGAGGTCATAACATGCACCTACATCTACTCGTACATGGTTTGCAGCTCAGTCATTTAGCCACTATGTACGATTGAAGAGACGACATCAATTCACAACTCATCGGGCCCAATTTGACGGAATCGGGGAAGACCGAGGTGGTCATCATTTGGATGCACAACTATACTTCACCACAACTTCCAACAGCCCGATCTTGCAAAGACCACAATTTACATAAATCATTACTCCGTAGAGTTTTGCGCTGAAAATAAAATTTTGATATACTGTTGGAAAGTTGATGAAGAGCTTCAACTGGTTAGAACATGGAAAAGGGCTTAAATCGTGAATTACACGAAATATAAAGTACGAAATCTTCGAGGCACTTTTGTCAGAAACTTCATGCTGAATCACACTTGGAATTTACGACTAATCATCCTGAGAAACCCGCTTATGTTCACAAAACAGGGCAGATTGGTGAGCTACTCACGCGCCGAGTATCTAAAAAATAACTACGGTTTCATATTTTTGAGAAAAAACCCTTACGCGTACTTACACAAACGTTTATTATACGATTATTCACTTTAAAACGTGACAAAAAGTGTTATTTTACGACTCTGTGAAATTGTATTGTCCATAACGCCTTTATACAAGAACCATTTCCCATCAGATCACCCCTTCTCCACTTGGCGTGTCCGGATGCTGAAGAGGAAGTAGGCAATTGAATAAAGCCTCGTCAGAAGTGATCGTTGTGCACTTTACGATCTATTGTACAGGAAGTAGACACATTATTCGGAGTTGCTACGCTACGCTAGTGTAGTCTGGTCGAAGGGAGTATTCACATCCCGAAACCGCTCAAATCCATGTTGACACTTTTTTCCCAAACCCATCTGATCAAACATTGGGGAATAATATGCACATTATGTGAACGAATTTTTATGAGGAATTTTAGGACCTGAAGAATACGTGGGGCTTCAAAACAAAGTGATGGGAATGAAATAATATTAATGGCTGAATGAGTAGCATTTCATTTAATAATTTAGCACGACGACATCCACGTGAACACCACAGCGTGTGAAATGTGAATAATAGGGCGAGCTGGCATCGTTTGGTGTAGTAGGTTTTGTTTGATAGTTTGCTTGAGGGAGTTATTGTTAGTAATCAAAATTTTTGACTTTTAAAAATCTCGGAAACATTATAGAATACTCAAAATACAGTCAACTGCATGAATTTTCTTCTAGCATTTCATTTTTGCCCATAAAGGATCTATTTTATTAGAAAACCCGCCATGTACGTTCGCAAACTACGTAGAATGCGGCTTAAGTTGAGTTGGCAGAATTTGGGTTGGAGTTGATGAGATTGTTGTGTAGGGCTCGATAACCCTTTGTGTAATTGTTGAGTTAGGCTTGAGGGATAACGCTGGGGGGGAATTCGAGGACAGGAACGTCGAAAATCGCTATAATTAAGGCGACAAATTTCGAGGAGGTATTTCTGGGGATTCTCCAGACAGTCACCCTCACCTCCTCGGTAGATGCTCTTGGCAGGATATAAATCTTGAGGAACTTATTTACCACACAACCCTCCCGAATAGCTCCTTTTCTTATGCTTTCAAGCCCCTTCGCGGAGGGGCGGGCTTTTTTCTCGTTTCAAAGATCTTTTTCTTTCGAGTGATAATCTGGAAAGTTGGCCATTTAGAAGCCGATTCGACTAGGGGGAGCACCGGAGCGGGAGAAATGCAATCAAGTCAACCCTCGTTGTATTGTGGAAGGTTCCAGATGCGCGATATTTACACTCGTCTTTGGCTAGGGGCTTCTGCCGGTGAAGTGAAATTAACGTTTCTGCTTTTGACACTTGTCGTGCTTGATGAATGAAGGAAACTGTGGTAACAGATGTGCTACTTGCTTTCACCCCCCCCCCCCCCCCACATACATCCCCCCTCTTCAACAAACTTGTCACTTGGGAAACTTCTGAGTTCAACCAAGGTATAATTTATGTGAATTTCCTGTGATTTCCTGATTCCCATTTATCAGTCCACGTCCACCCATTGCCATATGTGGACTCTGCCCCACTCGCAATGACTGGGCTGAAACTTATCTTCTCAATTGAACAGTATTCACAATCTCCATCCCTTAGAAGATTGACTTTGACAGATGTTGCAGCAGTAAATTCCGTTGATAATGAACCAAAAATAATATTTGGAGTTTCACTCACGATTAATACTTTACTTTTCTGCCTCGCGTAAACCTCATTTATAAACTTCTTATTCAGATTATATATTATTATAATATTTCAAGTACGTCAACGATACGGATTGGTCGTCAGTATTTCACTTCTTTTCATTGACGCTGTTTCATTACGGATTCCCTTGACGTAACTAATCCCACGGTTCGAGTAGGCCGAAAATTGCTGGTTTTGAAATTAAAAGCCCGCAAAAGTAATCAGTTTCTGATGAAATTTCTTATTACGTCAACAATTTTCCTGAGCTGAATGGTTTGTAATTTTGCCGTTTCGTAGACCGTAGGTCATAATTTCAAGCCTTTCGTCGATTACCTCGCAAGAGAATAATTGAAAAAAGACAGTAGAATTATTAAAAACAAGCTACCATCACGTGGTAATTGCTAGGTAAAGAGCTGAGATTCCTCGTGTTATTCTCATTGAAAGAGTAAAAATTCTACAAGAATCTTACAGGTGGGAAAGTAATAGTTTTGGGCTTCGTGCAAGGAAGGGTTGTTATAATGTTTTTAAGAATTTTTTTTTTTTTTTTTTTTTTTTTTTTTTTTAATAGGAAATTTTTATCCAACGAGTCTATACTTTTCTTCAACGATTCCAATCTTCAGAATTACAAAAATAGCAATATACATATTCATTGATGTAGTCTGAGCCAGAGAATTGATATAGCCTATTATGTAAATTAAAATATACCATAATTAAACATTCAGATTTTGTTAAGAAAAAATTCTGACAATTCCTTCACAGGGATTGGTTATTCCTCGGACCAGAAGCATGGAGACTCGTTCAAATCGATTCAGCGTCCAGAATTTAGTGATGACACCCCACACGCCCAGGTACCAGAAATTTCGAAAACACACGTTCGAAATGGGAGATAAATACCCATTTTGACCCACTTCCGGTGGGTGCCGATCGTTTCAGGAATCGTCTCAATGGATTCAGCATCCAAAATTTAGTCGAAAATGATACCCCACACGCCTAAATCGCTGGAAATCACGAAAATTTGGTCCGATCGGCTGAAATGTTTCGAGGACCAACTAATGCCGGACGGACATTTGCTTATTTTGACCTAGACACCTTTAAAACGCAAACAAAAAAAATTGTTTTGGGGCTAATTGGAGAGGTTGACTTTTTCCATGAAAACATGGGTTCAGGGAAAAACCACAAATGAAGAGCCATGTCGTCTCAACAAAATATCTAAAACAACAATGCAGAAGAAACTATCGCAAGTTGAGTACGAGAAGTTTACAATCGTGTTTCTGCCACCATTGGAACAAGAAGTTTTCCGAAACCTAAACGATTTTTCCATGCGTAGAGGGACAATTGCGCTCTTCAGATGATCCCGATTACTTCTTAGAACAAGTTTTCCCTCTTCAACGTAGAAGCTGTTCATGATAAATTACTTGAGTGTTGTTACTACTCTACTCTTGTCTATCATAAATCAAGGTAAACGGTATTCGCGTTGGCGGAAGCAATTTCGCTAACTGTACTATCTCGAATCGCACCTTAAACATGATATAACCTTAAGAACCAGTTACCTCATAGTTTGAGCTGAATTGAAACTTTCCTAAACTGGTTTTTTGGTTGGTTATTTCTTTTTTTCAACCCCTTCGTCGAGTGCACAAGGGCGGAAAAATGGCTTGTGAGAGTGGATCCGCAATTAGCCCAATTAATCGACGAATGTCCCAGAGAAGTCAAGAATCAACAAACCTGTTATTAGTTGATGCAGTTACGGAACTGAACGCCGATCGAGGTGATGCTTTTTTGACGTAACTTGCGTTTAGGATTGTGCGAGGTAGACGTATTCAATATCCTCGTATGTAACTGTGGGAAAAACAGGGATCCTCCCGTTATTTTCAATAGAATGAAACGCGTCACGTGAGAAAGACATGGCCCAAATACCAAGGCGGGAGATCGCCTTGTAGGTGAAAATACTGAATTGAATAAATAGTCGTAAAATATGAAAGTTCATCCTTGAGTAGAACTTTCGTTTTTCCCGGTCGTGATGAACTCTTTGTCCGCGTTGGAGCAATTTAATCAGAAGATTGGCGTATTTTCGTGAGTTCTTCACTACCATTGTCTTGTTGTTTCCCTCAGTTTTGAATGTGACGCAAGGAGGACCCTCGGGGATCTTGATTGGTGCGCTCGTGCATTGTCCTTATCCTTCTAGCGCAAAACAGGAGGACTTGAGCGTTTGGTTGAGAGGCAAAAAACCTTCCACCTGCTCGCGGGGTCAGGGCCAGGCTGAGCTTCGGATCACGTTCGACCCGCCATCGAACCCGTTAACTTCCTGACGAGATTCACCGGGTCAGCAACTATTTTCTCCAGTTCCCAGGTAGCCAAACCTTCTTTCGAGATTAAAACATAGCATTAACCAGTTTCAAGGGACGTATCGATGAATTTGGTCGATTATCAACATCCAAGACGTTTTTCGGGGTAGGAATCATTCAAGAAATCAGAAATCTTGGCCACTGACCTTATTGGCATTAGTTGGTCCTCTAAATTTCAGAGCAATCGTCCAAAATGGTGGCAGAGCGTTGGCGAGAAAGAACCTGAGACGCCTTTTAGGTACCTATTATTCCTTTAAACTAAATTTTGAACTGAATCAATTGAGATGGATCCTGCACCAACTGCAACACACCCGAAGTGGGTATCCATGAGTCGAAAAAGATATACTGGTAATGGGCTTTTGTTGGGAAAAATATTGTTCGTCCACTTGTGTTGATAATTCCATGAATAAATCGGAGAGACTTACTTTTTGCATGAAAACAGGTTGATTATTCATGGAATAAATGGGACGATTAGGATTGAATAGATTGGTATGATTATTCATGATATAATCAACCTGTTTTCATGCAAAAAGTTAGTCTCTCTGATTCGGCCCAACATTTTTCTCAGGACGTTTCAAGGTATCTAGATCAAAATTCGCTAATTTCCGTACGCCGTCCGCCGTCCACGCCGATTTTGGTAGTAGAAAATTAGATGGAATTTTCGACATTTTTGGCAATCTAGGCGTGTGGGGTCTCCCCCCATGTCTTCATGCCCCTGGTCCGAAGAATAACCAACCCCTGTGAAAGAATTTGCAGCGTTTTTGCTTTATACGGCCCTTGAAACTTTTCAGCCCGATCCGACCAAATTTGAAGACGGTAGGGGTCAAAATGTGTATTTTGAATAATGTGTTTGAGATTTTAGGCGATCTAAGCGTGTGGGGTATCATTTCCGACACATTTTGGACACTAAATCCAATGAGACGAGTCCCGGAACGGTTGGCGCCCACTGGAAGAGGTTATGGGTAAAAATAGTTATCTATCTATTTTGAATGTAGGTCTTTGACATTTCTGGTACCTAGGCGTGTGGGGTATCATTTTCCGCTAAATTTTGGACGCTCCATGCTCCTGGTCCGAGGAATATCCAACCCCTGTGAAGGAATTTGCAGCGTTTTATAAATTGGTACGCACTTCAAGGACTCCATACTTCCTGGGCAAGATCAGCCTAGATTAATTAACCGTTGTGGAATAATTTGCCATGTTCTTCGTTACATCACAAGTCCCATCAAAATTCGTTTCTGCTTTCCAACTGTCAATTTCTTTCTCCGAAGGTCAATTTGGATATTTTTTACAAACGACTCCCCTTTTACGTCTGAGTCTCTTCGCGAACTGGTCCCTCCATTAAGGAATTTGAAAGTTGCTTATCAACTCGCGGACAGACTTCAACTCAAATGTGTTAGAAAGCACCTGCTATATTTTTTGGGAAAGTGAAAGTGATATAAGTATACAAACAAATGATGAGAAAAAGAAACACCTCCCTCCGAGTCTCCAGAAAAATTACGTTTTCTGCTGTAATTAAGGAATGCGTTCTCACGGCCGATGTGTTTTCTCGCGGTAAAAGCCGGGGGCTTTGCGCTCAGTTTAACCTCAATTCATTCCTCCTTGTGTCCTGGTAAGAAGATTTACCGAAGTGCTCATTACTGCCGTTTTTGTTCGGCAATTGATCTGTAAACACAATCACGTAAGACCAATGCAGCTCTGATAAGGAGGATTTACTTACCATGTAAGCACAACAATCCAAATCCTACCATCTACGGGGCAAATTGGATGATTTCCAAAAGTAAAACTCTGCGAATCACTCAACTAAGAAGTAAATAAATAAATTATGAAAATCTATGGTTTGACATCCTAGGCTGGACAGGCTTGTTACGAAAGTGTATCTTCAAGGTCCTCAGAGTTTTGGTTGGTTATTCCTTGGATAATCAACCTTTGTTTTTATGCAGAAAGTCAATCATTCCGATTCGGCCCAAATTTTTTGACATATCAAGGTGTCTGGATCAAAAGAAGCTAATGTCCGTCCGCCGTTCCTGTTATTTTTTGCAGTAGAAAAATTTCAGAAAACCTGAAATTTTGGTCAGAGACCCGCTTTTAGCTCTAGTTGGTCCTCGAAACATTTCAAGCCAATCGGACCAAAACAGGGGGGGGGGGGGTGTAGAAAAATAATGTATTTCCATGGTTTTCGGCGATCCAGACGTGTGGGGTATTATTTTCCACTATATTGTTAGACGCTGAATCGATCGGAATGAGTCTCTATGCTCCTGGTCCGTGGAATAAACAACCCCTGTGAATGAATACTCAGCATTTTTTAATTTTAATTTCCGACTAATAAAGTGATTTTTTTTATATTTTAAAATTTTGATGATAATTTTCTAGGAGAAAACGCACTACTTTCAAATTAATACTAATTTTTACCGTACCCTGCCTCCATTTGTGCTTAAAAACATTCACAACTCGATTCAGCAACCAAAATGCTCGTATATTGGAAAATACCTCACACTCCTCACTCAATCAACATATTCAAAATACACTCCCTCAGTGTTCGGTGACGGGGCTGAAACGTTTCCAAAAACCTGCAGAAAGTCACTGGCCGAAAATGTAGATTTTTAGAATAATCTCCCTCTCGGACGGACCTTTTTATTTTAAATTGACAGATTTTTCCACATCATAATGAAACCACTGGGGATTTATGCAAAATGTTCTACCCCCCATCCCCCATTGCGCAGATAATACCAACTCCCTTATTTTCCATTGTTAAAGCCGTCATTTCTATTTTTTAGTGCATCCCTAATTTTTAGCTGAAAAATAATATTTGAACCCCTTACATGATTCTTCTAAGCTAATAATTCTCTAATAATTGATTAGCACATATATGTATCGGGTAACGCATCCCAAAAAATTGCGCATACAACTCGAGACACCGTAAATTTACGTGGTGATCCATTGACTCTGAGACATGTTGACTGTTGAACGAAGAAACTTTTTGATTCCTTCGACTAGATAGCCACTCAAATGAACCCTCATAGGAATGTAAAGCGACTATATGGTATTTCAGTAAGGTAATTTAGCGATTTCCCTCATTCAAACGATCTCCCTTATAGCCGTGGACCGATCACTGTATTCGAAATCAAGTATTGCTCTTCCGATAAATCGGATTATTGAAGCAGGAGGTCTCGAGAGGATATTGTGTTGCAACAACCCAGGTTGGACCTTACAGATTCAATATAATTTACACAGAACCAGTTCTTGCATTTCACGATTGTGGGAGGGGGCCAGAGCAGGTCTTTGCGACCGGATAAGAGAAAACTCGATGCCCTTGATATTTTGCGTTTGGTCATTATTTCGCTCCACCCTCATATCCACGATGAGCGCAGAGCAATCTCGACGGGCTATCAAACGTAATGAGTCTAATACTTGATGTTTCATTTTTGTTATGCGTCAAAATGACTACTTACAAGCTGTTAGGCTCCTTAGATAAACAATACCTGAGTCCGGTCTTCAGGGAGAAATTCGCCCTGCGTATTACCTGAACACTTATCCAACCGTATGTACTCGACGGTTACCCAACTACTCTATTCACTTCTCGCAAGCACCTTGAAAGTAGAGATCGTATATTTCGAGTAGATCTCATCTTTCATCCTGGCAAGCGGTCATCTAGGGTGAAAGCTCCACATCCCGACGCCCCTAAACGATAAAGCGAGTGAGCTTCGACGAACGGAACTTTCTCGCAGCTTCCTGTCCCTGGAGGCTTAGTTCCAGGCGCAGTTCTTGTGCGGGTGTTCTGAGGCGATAATGTTGTCAAAGGTCTCAACTATAGTTGAGTCGGTAGATAGGCCAGTGGAACTAAGACGTGTCTTGTCCCAGGATATTTTGTAATCTCGATTTTATGTTTGAAGAAACACGGTGTTTCGAGTGAAGAAGTGTAGAGAGGAACTTCGCTGACTTCTTTCGTGAGTTATATTACGTAAACTTGTTGTTGTTTATCGTCTTGTTGAAGCATCTCCCCTCGTTCATCTATATCGTTTACCCACCTCAACTCCTCTCCTTGTTTTCATATCAAGAAGCCACAAAGTTTGTTGGAATAATACGCATCTTTTAAAATTGAATGAAGTGTTCTGATCCGGAATCTTCAGGTCTTATCGGTGTTTTCTGATGTTTTCGTTCATTAATGTTCAGGATATAACAGTTAATACCTGCTAAATGTTTCTCAATCAGGCAATAGATTCTCAACTAAGTCAAGACCAGTCGTTTCAAGGGAGGTTACTCCTACAGTAGGTTTTAGTGCGTTGAAATCCGACATGGGAGGAGAAGGTCACCTCTTGTGTTTCCCCATTGAGGGAAAACATAAGTTCCTACGTATTGGATAAATTCACCATTTTAAAAGAATTCGTACTGTAAAGAACTCTTCAGCGAGCGGTCAAACTGATAATCTACTGAGCTAAACAGAGAAATGTGATGTAGAAAATGTTGCTACCAGCAGTGCCCCAAAAAGCCTTGGGTCTTTTGTCCAAAAGAAGTAGGCGCTGACTGCATATTTGCATGTTTCAATTTCCTCACCTTTGACTAAATGTCAGCGATGCGGAGTCTCCTTTTCCCTCCAGGGTTTTCCAGTATATTTTTTTGTTTATTATAATTTTTTTTAAATTTATTTTTTGCATCTCCGCTGGCATTTTACGCAGTTTGAACAATTTAAAAGACTGTGGAGTCAAGTACTTCGTCGTAAGGAAGCTCAAGGATACATTTTTCATGTAAGTGGCGGGACCTCGAGGGTTTTTATTGCTGACCTTTACTTGCTGGAGCACACCATTACCTCCTTTATAACTTCTCCACTCAAAACTCGAGCAACCTGTTCAAAATAGTCGTCCCTGCCTCACTGATGTGAGTGTGAGTTCTAAATACATTACAATGTGCCACCAGAGAATGTGTGTGTCAAAAGTCGATCGTTTTTCGTTAGGTTTTCTCTGCAGTGCGTGTAATGTGAGTTTCGAACAAGGAGAACTCATTTTCATGCTCTATAATCGTCAGGAAGCGGATTTGAAATAAATTTGTATGAAAACCCTGCAAGGGCATCCCCATGGCCACTGCGGGTTTCAGCCTGCGACTGACACATATACACCATATAGGGTTTTCATGTTACATCTTAACCTAGGGAAGAATGCGAGCCGATAGGAAAAGGCCTGTCGACGCTCACATAATCTAGCGGTGGTTGGCCTAAGCATGGTGGCGCTGAGGAACCACAAATGCAAACCCTTAGGCCAAGCGCACACAGAGCAACTATTCTGCAACTAGAGTCGGCAACCAGTTGCATCTGCAACTAGTTTGTAACTGAAACAAAACTTCTGTCCGCACACGTCAACGGGTCAGTTGTGAATCAGTTGCGTCTAATGTGCAATAGTGGAGTATTTTGTAGGCCTAGTTCGCTGTGTTTTGAGGCATCGCCTTGACCATTTGTGCTTATCATGTCATCAGACTCAGACGAAGAGGATATCATTAACTACTATCTTTACCGAAGGCGGCGAAGAACACAAAGAGAGCATTGGGTCCACCCTTATTTAAGAAATAATGTGAACTCTAGGCTATTTGTAGCAGCTAGAGAGTTGTCTCAGTCAGATAGGAAGTTTAAATCTTTTTACCGAATGACCCACCGTGGGCCCACAATTGGAAGCGACTGGTTTCAGACTGGTTTGAGATCGTCACAAACCGGTCGCGCAGTGTGCGTCTCCCTACTCCAATACATTGCCGAGGTCACTAAAAGGTTGCGCGCCAAACTGGTTTGCAACTGTAGTTGCAAAGCAGTTGCTCTGTGTGCGCTAGGCTTCAGCATATGGAATCCTAATACATATCAGGTATCTTCCTGGTTAACTCATGCAAACAGAGACTTAATGCCTACTTTTTACTCTCGGTTATTTCAATTTCACTCACGGTTAAGATAATTTGTTTTTGGCTGTTTCAACCAAGAATTTTTTTGTGAATGTTGAATCAATTGATATATTGTTTACCCTTTTAGTCGGTCGAAATCTGGTTTAATCGAATGTACAAGTCCTCAACTGTGCAGTAAACTCAATTGTCTCATTCTCTTTTGAGGATATTTATTTTTCAAACCACTAACTCTTTCATGTTTTGTAGTTGTTCATTTTATTAGGTTTTCTGTATTGAGTCAACTTCTTATTCAGTTCTCAAGTCTGCTGGGCATTTTATTGAAAAGTCAGGGTGGAGTGGAAAGCAATTGTCTTTCAACTCTCGTAACCGGTTAGAAATTATTATCGTCCCGCCTCAACGGCCCAGATCCTCTTTTCTAGGTCGAGTTCCCATCTCTGGAATCTTGTTCAATCGTTCTCGCCATTCAACAAACCTCGCCGTTGTTTGAGGTGATCGGGTCGCGGAAATGGCTTAAGATTCGATTTGCTTTCACCAGATGTGGTTAGTGTCTGATGAAGAGATGATCACTCTAAAATTGTTGGTCAATTCGTTGAAGACTCGTCTAATAGCTTCGGCACAGAATTCATCCACATCATGAGCCCTTGATTGTTTTTTGAGTCTTCGGATCGACCTTGCGCGGTTGGGCGATGGTAGGCGATCAACGACCTGAAGAAAACTGAAGCATTCACAACTATGGGACGGGAGTTCATTCCCAAACGCGTCGTTATAAAGACGGGTTGTGAAGACATTTCTAAGAACGGCCGGCCTTTTGTTTTCTTTTCAAAAGGACCAACATAGTTACACTTCTTTGTCTACGTTTTCATTCCTCACTAGACGTGCTTCATTGGCTGAAGCAATCTTGTTCATCGTGGTTTTTTTTAAAGATTATATCAAAGTGATTATGATGCGACGGATGAAACCAATCAATTCAGCTAGCTTGCTCAGTTAAGATGTTGATAGATTATCATTAGCACGCATTTCATTTGCTGTGCTCGACGTCTAGCGAATCCGTCAATTCCGCTGTGGTCACCAAACGCGATTCCTGTAAACCTTTTGGTTTCCTTTGAGCATTTCGCTATCGCTTCACTCTATTTCCAGATCTCAAGGGCATCCTTGGGAATCGTGACCCCTATCTGATGATCAGTCTTGTGGATCATCTCTTGGGTGATCTCTAATGGAGGTATTCAAGAAGGCCAAATGTTTTAATAATGACTCGGTCGTGCCTGGGACATATAAAGGAGATATAGCTAACGAGGTGCTGGCCGAATGGTAGCGAGGCGTGAAGGTGACGTCTGTTTTAAAAATGATAATGGTGTTGCAAGATAACGGATTCAACTAAATACTCTTCATACAGTAAGAACTAGTTCCAAAATAACAGGGACACAGTGAACGTACTGGAAATGAGTCAAAATCAAAACAGCTTGCTCTCCAAGAGATTTCCTTACAATTTTATCGCTGCATCCAATTGTATCTTGTCACGAGCAAATTCAACTCAATTCTAATTTCGAATTGCAGCTGTTGTGCGCTGTGCGTATCCTTACTACGTTGGATGTCGATAGCACCTTCGTTATGAAGAGACTACTATTTCCGACCTCGATTAGATGATGTGAAACGGTTCCCACATTCCACGGGAGATGCCAAGGGCACAGAAGGAAACAAGATGAACTGATACCTTTGACAGGGCGCTAAGAAATGTTCGGGAATAGGAATGGGAATACACAGCCTGAAGGCGTCTTCCGGATATCGAGAACCCGAAGTGATTTGTAATGGGATGAAACCCCATAAACAAGATCGGGTCGTTGGATAAGAGAGTCAAAAGAACAGATGATCGAAAGGGGATCATCTAACCGTGTACCTACTACCAACTTATTCAACAGCTATAGACGAGTATATGTACATTATGTACGAGGATTTCCTGTTTATAGTTAATTTTATCCGTTTTTCTGTTCATTTCAGATATCTGGATGCGCGGCGGTCATGTGATTGGTACTGAGTGAAATAAACAAGGTACGCGAGTAAATTATTTACTAAAATTATGCGCATGTAAATTCTAACTTTCAAATGAATCATTGAGAACAACGGTAAAATGAGGTAGATCTATAACGCATTCTCAATGACCGGCTAGTACAGTGTGTATTGAAATCCTGGCAGGAATACTGAATAATTCATGAGAGTCGGAACCCGGTAGAAGGTAGAAAGCTTCTTCGTCTCAGACAGAAGAGACATTAGCAATGCAAACAATACTTGGAGGAGTGAACCTTTTCGGAAATGTCAATATAACGATCGTGACCACAATGGGCGCGATACTGCGATCAAAATTGGCAGTTAGATGTTCTAAAATGGTTAAAAATAAATAAATTGTTGTTTCTACTCATCGCGTTATAGATATAACGTAACCATATAGGAATCCAGACATGGGGAGGTGCGTAGGGCTTCTCGGGGGTGGTTTTTGCCTGTTAGGGTAGTGATTTTTGTAGGGGATGATCATTATAGTGAGGGTGTGTTGCGTAGTTGGCTAGGTTGTAGACGGTACTCAAAAACCCCTTACGGAGAGCGAAGCGAATAGTTCTCGCCCACAATGTTTTAAAAAGGAATTTCATTAAGAGCACAGGAGCGTTACACATGTTACGGTCATACCTAGCTCATGAACTCATTTTTGAAGAAACTTACGAGGTTTTACTGGTTCTCTGCCGATACACCCGTGGCGCGCTTATGCAATGTCAGTGTTCAGCTGGCATTTTGTGGCACTTATTCGTACATTAGGCGCAATATAGTCAGGATTGAGGATCGTTATTTGATGATCGGGACTGTTATCTTTGAGCGAAGAAAGCTTTATTTAAATAATAATTACAATAATTATTCTAATAGTTCCTCAGAAACATGTTGCATGAGTCGGTACTTTCCATCTTTCTGGACGATATTAACGCCTCTCATATTCGCCCTTGAACAAACGGATGTTTGGATGCCTGCCGCGCAATTCTGAGAGGGTTGCCAATCGTATTTGCTTCGGAACTAATTGAAAAATCCTACCCTCAGATGATTGCTCATTGGAACATCATATCCTGTTCTGAAGATCTGAACTTGATGAGCGTTCTAAAGCAATCAACTAGCCTTGCGCAACCCTTCATCGAAAAAAAAGAGCGATTAAATTTTCGAAGGGAGAAGGACCACGGGCCTGAAAAACGAACCTCTCTTCAAAAGTTGGGCAACTTTCGACTGCCCCGGTTGAAAACAATCAGGCTCGCTGAGTTTTTCGTTAGTGTTTCGGGAACTGAATTACATAAGAGCGTTATCTCGGTATAATGCGTATTTTTCATGGAATCTGTTTTCATTGCGCTGAAATATCTTTTTTTTAATTTATCGCGTTGCTTTTGCATTGAATGACGATAATGGACTTAAAGTTTCGATCTTCATGATAAGAACCATATAACCTATCTTCAATGATGTGGCTGGATGCGGGGGAGGGGGGTGGCATGTGGTGATTAAAATTATTAAAATCAAGTTAAGGAAAGCGACCAAAAAAAAAAAAAAAACATTTTTTACAGATGGCTCTAATTTTTTTTCCATTTTTTTTTTTTTATTATAATAATTTGGCTCTAATTTTTTTTGTAGGTTTTATTATTATTTTCTTATTTTTTTATTGTGTAACCTTTAGTTTGAAAACTCCATTTTTCGTGATTTGAAACGATGAAATGTTTTGCTGATATATGTCCAACATGTGTTTCATGTTGGCACAAGATTACCTCACATCAGGTCTTTTTCACTCAACTAATAGTAAATATTTGAACAATAATAGTTTTTATAAGGAAAGTTGGATTCGCACTCATTCATCTCAAGACTCAGCAGGGCTGAAAATCGTACGAGTACAAATTAATGATCCTTTGCAAATACTTCTGCTTCGTTAATTTATATTTGGCTGTTGATACCTCTAATTCAATGGTATCATTAGGAATAGATTCACAACAAATTCTATTGTTCTTCGACAGTACAAAGGCGGTGTTATGCTATCTCATATTAGGCAAGTTTCTCGAATTCGGTCACTTTCCCCTTACGTTTAGATAGCTGCCGATAATATGCTTGTTACACGACTTTTCAATAAGTTCTAATTACTACTAAGTTTTTTAAGTGGGTTTGTCGTTTTCGGTTTTCTCCATTTAATATTTTTGATAATTTATCTATCCCATATATTTCTTGTGTACCGGCTTACAGTAAGTAATTACTTGATCTTTTTTTATTCCGTGGCAGCCGTTCGCATCTTTTCCAGTATTCTTCACGTTTCCCACGAGAATCTCAACGTAAACGTGCGTTTCTCTCTAGACGTTTTCCTCTCACCAGCGAAATCGGAAGATCGCTTGAAGGAAGAATCGGTTCGGTGTGAACATGAGCTCATCTCGAAACCGAAAGCGACCCGTGGAATTCTATAGTCAAACTGTGGGAACTTCAGTAATGAACTTTTTCAAATGGAGGCGTAATAATGTCTAAAGGATTCCCAGTAAGGAACGGATGAATCCATAGTCGACACGCGATATCCTATTCAACGTGTTGTAGGACGGAAACCGCTCGATATGGAGGAGGTTCGATTGGGATGTTGCAATACAGATCTGATACTGCTACTGATACTTTTCTTCCGATTTTGCCGACTCGTTAAAGTACATGTAATGAAAGCCATCATAACATGTTACGTGGAATGTTTTATCATAACACCGCTAAGCGACTACACTACCCTCTGGTTTTCACATGAGCATTACTGCAGTGGTATCAAACTACTTTTAAATGCCTTTTCCATGCATTACATATCGAGATATAATATCTTACAAGAGCACAATGTGATGTGCAGTAAAACCCCCGATGAATAAATGCATGTTTGTGTAGTCCCCATTGGACCTATAGGGGTGAGTATTGAATATTTTTTCATCCCATTTTAATATTGGATGAAGTAGGTACCAATAATTATCGACACTTGGTGCTCTTGGTGGTACTGGTATTGATGTGGCATCGCAATTTCTGCATTTCCAACAAACGGCAAAACCCAGCGGAACTTGCCTGCCTGGTCTCATTAACTAATAATATTTTAGAACGCCGTCTAGATCGTTATGAAGAGAGATTTCTTTGAAGTCTTCATCCGGGTCAAAAGCATTACGGTGGCGGACTTCGCAACTTCAGCCGTAATGATGAAAGGGAATACCCCCTGGGGCAAAATGATCCCTCGAAAGACGAGCTAGTTAAATTAAAACAGGGAGTGAAAGTACCAGCGTTCAATTTTTCTTACTGCTATTGTAAATTACCATCATTAGGCAAAAGAGGGGCAAACTGCCATGAAAATTATCCAATATAAATGCTTTTTTGATTCGTGTTGGTAGTGTGCCTTCCGATCAGCGAGCCTAAATTTATTTGTTCTGTTCGTTCCAAGATAACCGGGAGAAACAAGTTAACTATATAATCGCCTTTTTGCTATCGAGCTGGCTTTTAAAAAGCCTTCCTTACGAGGCTTGATGGGGATTTTTTTCTCTCTCACGAGTAAAAGACTTCTCTGAGGCGAAAAGGGAGCGGCTGAGGGCCCCACTTTGGATTCGGAATTCATTGACCTCTCGGTTCCAAACGTCTTCCCGTCTTTTAAATCGAAAGCTTGTTCCATTGCCAAGAGTTCTTCAGTGGTTCCTGCTAGAAAACCTGACTTACCCGAAGAGATAGATGGACTAGAACTAGTGTTACAAAAGAGACGTTGCTTAATAATGTTATACAAACCCCATTTTCCTGAATTTATCACGCCTTTTAACTCTGAAGCCTTTCCACTCTTCTATCATTTCATTTTACACTCCTTGGTTGTCTCCGATATTGCAATTTAGGTGTCGACATTTTGGTATTTTTTGTGAATTCCAATACATCGATCATGCACGGTTACAGGATCTCTTTGATATTGTCGTATTTCGACCATCAGTAAATTCAATCCGGGATTTCTTATCCGCGTAGAAATCCGTGTGGAAGAAGTCCATGTAGATTCATCTACCGGTTATAATAGTACCAAATACTCAAAGGCTTTTTCAAATGAAACAGATTGTTCATGTAAATTCATTTATAGCAATCACAACATCTCGAATAGATGACTCAGATCACGCTTTCTAAATTGGTTATCATAAGATTTATGTATTCACTTCACTAAACCAATGCAGTTTCACTAGACTTGATATATGCTTACTAATAAAGGCTGTTTCTCGGGTCAGCAAAAACTTCTTTACCCGAGCCGGACTTTTTTCTTTTTCCTTCAACTCGCTGCTCCTCCAAAGTCGGCTTTCTATCCTCCGAGAACTCGAAGTAGCGCGCCCTACTAAAGTTCCCTTCCACTTGGGAGTGAATATTTTTTTTATTCGCATAATTTTTCTACTCGAACGGTTCGTTGCTCTTTTTCTTCACGACGCTGCGTGTCAGTTTTATCCGCTTTAGAGGAGAAGAAATATTTTATTTTTGCCAGCTACTCTTGGCAAGTAGAGCTTGTGAGCTACCCTACCTCTTGTCATATATATTGGAGTAAGCACAAATGTCTTGCGACCTTTATATGCGTTCTTGGTGCCCATTTGGTGTATCAACTGGGATCCACTCATTTTTTTAATGTGATCGGTATCAAGTGAGCTCCTCAGGGACCACAAAGTAACTCAGCTTTTGTTCTGCTACTCAAGTAGGCGTTCACATACTTCGTTCGACTCCAAGAATATTGTAATGCTGCGAGTTTGAGTTGCCCGTAGCTTATACATGATTGGCGTCAGTTATAAAGCTTTAAAATCATATTTAACTCTCTGGCTCTGTTTGGTCGAGACAGATACAGAGGCCATAGAGGAATAATACACCAAAAATATTAAAATAAAATATGAATGGATGAAAAGACTTTACCCTCTTGAATTTTAAAGCCTCCTAAAATTACAATTGGTAATACTATCATACCATCTGACGCGTAATGGCGTTTCCTTGTCTTCAGCAGTTCAGCAAATTCCCCTTTAGTCGCCCTTTCAGCTCGATAAGCCTCTCTGGAGGGGCGTTCTTTTTCAAGTGGAGGGTTCGAATTCTCAACAGGGAGAACTGCAAACTATTTAGGGTTGGTTAGGGAAACTGAGGGTCGATGGATGGAAGCTCGACGAAAGCGAATACAAATTACCTTCGTACAGGAGTTATGTGGGGGTCGTTTGAGTCTCACCACCTGCTCCCTGAACTGATATGGGCCCTGAAGTATTGAGGCGCTTTGAGGGTCTTGAATGTTGAATATTTTATCAATTCCCCCATTCCGTGCCGAAGTACGTTTCCAGATTCTCAAATCAATGTTTTTTCTTATAACATTGAGCCTTTTCTATCGTGACAGGCCTGGTTGATGATTTTTCTCGCGGCGTTGAATCAGATTCTATGTACCTCAGCGGCTAGAATCTTAAGGATCTTGGAAGTTAAGGTGTGATGCGATACCCGATATTTCAAGTGAGCCTCCTTACCAATTGGTTCATTGAGAAGGTTTTATTCTACAACATTCCCAACCTATTCTATTTGGGCTGGTTGGCCATGAAACAACAGACTGGTCTACTAGAAAAGATTGGGGGAATTCATTCTATTCCGTTTTCCTAGTTTAAAGGTTCGAGGGCAATGAAGTGCTGAAGGATGTAAGAGTAATTCAATCACTACTTTATCGTCACGTCCCAAGCATGATGAAACATCGCGTTTCACGCTCGTCCAGTGATGAGTCCCCAAACCTCAAGAAAAAAAAAACCCGTGTGAATAACGTCAGACTGTTTATTGAAAAAGTCTGAGCTTCCCCGGTTCAGGGAAGACGTGAGATGTTTAAGCTTTGACATTTATTAATCGTTGGACACGCCGTGTGGAGCGGATTGGTTGATTTTTTTCCCCGCTATAATACTTTAAGACGAAAATTCTGAACTGAGAAGCCAAGAGGGGGTCAGGATGGGTATCGGGTAATGATCATGGATAATTATCGTCATTTGAGTCTGTTCGCATCATTTCTCGCTTGCAGGCTCTTCGAGAATCTCGGGTGCCTTTTCATCGTGAGTAATGACAGTGATTACCTTCGTTCCGGGGTTCGAAAAATGACCGACCGGAAAACGGTACTGAGTCGGGACTGGTTCCGAAGGAAAAAAGCTAAAATTCCGTTGACGTTCTCCTAACCCACATCGCGACTCTTTTTTCTACCTTGCCTTTCTTTGATCCGTTGAGCTTGATAAAGCGCAATTTAGTCTCAGAGGTGTCAATTTAGATTAGCTGGAAAAGCGAGCGTGAGACTGATAAAATGTGGCGTTGGGGTTTTTGATGTCAAGGTTGAGCTCGGTGTCGACGAACTCAACGTAGTACTTGTAACTTCACACTTCTTCCTCAAGTTCCGCGATAATCGCAACCAACGACTGCAACTTCCTAGAACGAGAAAATCCTAAACATCTTTTGGTCACGCCGTACGATTATACCCTCGAAGGTGAAATGTGGACACTGTCGGGAAATATTCGGTAATGATGCCGGAAGAAATGATGTCTCAATTCAATCCGAAGCTTTTCGCCCATATTATAGGTATCATTAGGCACAAATTAGACTGTCGAAACCAAATCTATAACTTACAACAACTGAATGGAGAAATCTTTGAATTGAGGTAATGGTGGATCAAATCACAACCACAAAATACTTTCCAAAATGTTCCTCATTTATATTATTTCAATAATTTCCTTTCATTGCTGCCAGTCATGTTTGGAATGTATAAGATTGTTTTGATAAACGTAAAAGAAAATAACTTGTTCCTGCGCCGTCCGACATAAAACATTTTTATATAAATGAGAAGTGTTCGCCGATTCACGTGATATTGCCCCCATTTTGTTGTATGCGATTGGTTTCAGTCCATTATTTATTATTTCTTCTATTACAATGTCCATTGCCTAATGATGACCGTAGTGTGACTTTCGCACCAAATACTTTCTGAAAATCCAAAGAGCTCATTTCATCCTGTAGTATTTTTTTATTGCCTTAAACACCGCGAATGAACGGACGTTTTCCTAAACTCAACTTCGGAGGACGGATTGAGCTAAAAAGATTAGAGCAACCATATAAAGACCAGACGTAACATGGATCGTCGCGACCTCGGAGCTTTATAATATATTTATAAATGTGAGGCACCTCTGCGGTAAAGAGGTGGAGAGGTTGATCAAGGTCTTTTTTTTCATTATTCGAGTTCTTATTCCTCTATTTGTCAAGCTCAGGATGGCACTGAATACGGAATGATATCGAAAACCTACTTAGTAGACGAGTGGAGCGTGGGCAGTAGTTGTTTCGTGACTTTTTATTTCAGCTACGATAAAATCTCGTTTATCCTACGTTGATTCTCTACTCCTTTCAAAAATCAACATTGAAAAATGTAATCCTGTTGAGAGAACGTTCAACTCACTCGCTTCGTCATCCCTCTCAACCATGCGACAGTCGAAGGGATGAACGATCACTAACTATCGCTTTTCCCTCTGATAATGGTCGGGCAGTTCCAGTGTTCCTTCGAAAAGAAAGCGTCGAAGCCTGCAAAATCCTTGGCGTTAGTGTCACGAAAAAGGCATAAAAATTTGTCTCTGTCGACTGTAGTCAGTTCTTAACCCCACCCTCAAGTTTTCTCTCAAGTGTTGGATAATTCAGGTGATCCAACAAAGAGGAAGCGCCAGTTTGTAGTGGTTTTTTTGAATTATCGAGACGAATGACCAAAAGGTCGACCAGGAGCAGATCACGCTTTGAACGATCACCTTTTCTCCGCACAATCTCGCAGATTGAGGGGTTTTCCTTCCCAAGGCGCCGTTTTTTGAGGCTCTACAGCCTTCGATTACTGTTATACAGACGTCATTTCCCCCATGTAACAGATGCACGTGCTGGCCCTCCGTGCAAGTCGTGGGTTGGTGAAGAGAGAAGTGGGACCCTTACGCAAGCTACCTAGATCTTTTATATTCGTGTAATGGGTAACTGGCACTTTCCAACTTCATTACCCTGCTCTACAAGTACCTGGGCTTATTTACTAGCACTTTTGAACTAAGTTATCGACGAAACCTGAGGCTAACGAAGCAGCTACATCTGAGTTTGGGTGGATTCTGTAATGCCAGGCATACACGATCCTTCCTATCGTCCAATCGGCATGACGCTACTGATTGGATCAGTTAAAATTTACCGCGTGTGCGAGTGAATTGGTATGACAGTTAGAATTTCGATTCATTCGGATCGATCATATTTGGCTGTTAGCGGGAAATCGTAAAGTCACTGTTAACCTCTCGTGCGCCGAGATAGCGTTTCTCATTACAGTATCTTGCTTCTCAAATAATGGAGTAACTAACGTTAGGAGTTTCATGCAAGTTTCTTCATTCATTCGTAAATAATTGCTGTAATCTTTTGGCTTAATTCTCAATTCTTCTAATAAATTTGTATGAGTAAACTTTTTTCTTTCATTAACCACTGCTTGCACAGCTCTGCAGACGGGTTATTACCACTTATGTTTTGTCTGAGGGGAGATGGAAGAGAGGGCCGCTAGGCCCTAATCCCCCCTCATGTTTAAATAAACAATTCAATCAATCTGCTCAATTTTTTATTATTATTTTTATTTTTGTATTTTAATTTTTACGAGTTTCAATGCCCAAAACGGCTATAACATCGTTGTCTGTCATCAGTGACGCCATGGCTGCAACTGAACGTCGCTGCCGTTTAAACTGATGGTGTATGGTATATATGGACGAACTGCAGATTGGATCAAGTCTGCAGAGTCATGCCGATTAGACGATAGGAAGAATTGTGTATGCCAGGCTTAAAAAATCGATATTTTGATAACATCGACATTGATGTTCCATCCCTAATGGGTCCCTTACTGATTTCCCGGAGAATGTGAAATTTCGATGCAAAGGTGACCAGAGGCTGGGGTTTATGTTAGATGTAAAGAAGGCCTCCAAGGTCTCCTACTCCAAACCTCATTCGTGGGCTTCTCACGCATAGACACAGCATAATCATACGTAAGTCACGTCCTTCTGACATCTTACGGTTACAACTGTAGAAACACTATCGGTCAGAATTCTTGCACGTTTACATATGAAAAAGTACTCGCAGCTAGAACATTTAAGTCACAATTTACTCCACTTTTTCCGTCAGTGTTTTATCTACTTCCAACACGTAGATCGTACCCGAAATTAATGGATTTTGTGAGACAGCCGGTACGCGGATGGCATAACACGGGATAGAGGGTAGAAATGATCAGGATTATACCTTGAGAAAATCTCTACGGATCCGCTTCCAAGTAATGGATTATGATTAATAAAGAGAAGCTCTTCAAGTGGGTGAAAGTCCTTAAGGAAACCCTAACGACTCTTGGGATGAGAAGGAACAATACGCGGTCTTGAAAGTTTATTAGATAGGTTCCCAGGGTCTCTATGGGACTTGTCCTTCGTTGTTGAAAATCGAGCTTTCGTTTTTTCAAAGTGTGAGCTTAGGTATGTCGACCGATGTGGGGAATCTCTCTCCGGTAAAAGTGTAGGATGACGTTACCAAACTCTGCTTGATGCGTTATACTTTCCGTTGAGCCGAACCGATTGAGTACCGACAAGTGTCACTAATCGGCAAACTTTTGAATTTTGTGAAAGTCCGAGATGGACGTCGTACGGGAAGCGGGTTGAAAATGTTAGGTGTCACGACATATTTTAACAGGGAACTATCCTGCTGAAGGATGTTTGAAGCATAACCTGAATTAACTTGCTACAAACAGACCGAGTTAATGGAGTTCAATTAGAGTGGTATCCATTCAAAGTATACCAATCCTCATTATTTAAAGAATACTTGAGACAGGATTCAGCGGCAATCACCATAATTTGAAACCCTGCGTACCTACCGATATTTTGTTTTAGAATAAAATAATACTCGTATATGTAGAGATAATTGAAAATTAACGGAATTGATAAGATGAGAAATTGCTGTAAATGCGAGTACTTACGTTTATTGATGTTTTTTTTTCACAACTTTCAAAAGTTGTTTCGTGGCCGTTAAAAATAACGTAAAAATAATAAGTATGGCTTTATTCTTGAACAATAATAAACTCTTCTGCTTGTAAACACCTTTCTAATTTGTTAATCACCCATTATTAGGTAAAATAATACTGCTTCCCTTTTGATAAAGGTTGGCGAAAGGCCTCGAAGAAGGCGCTCACAGGTTGCTAACCTGCATGTTTGCTTTGTGTTGCGGGTTAGTTTCCGCGACCGCACGGCGCCTCGCAAATCCATTGATCGTTTGGTGTTTGTAGTCTTCTTCTGACCTCCATTCATATTTTCTTATCCCTAACTGTACGAAATATTTTCGAATGCTTTTCTTCAATCATAATAGATATATATTCATTTTTGAAAGGTTGAGTCCTGTTTTCTATTGCTCTCTTCAGTAATAAATGCGACTCCAAATGGCCATGTTTCTCTTCCGGGTGACTCCTCAGCTCTGTATTTAGTCCGATGTTGTTTCACTTCTGAGAATGAATATCATCTATTAACATGCATGCTATGCCCTTTCTCGTGACTCGCCTCGTCTGAGGTGTGTGCCGAAGTGAAAGACTTTTGAAATCCGAAGGCCAAACGAACAGGTTAAAGCGTTTTTATTCTGTGAATCAGCTCCGGTTCTTGCCTTTTAAAGTTTGATAAATGTCACACCGTGACGTTGCTTCTGTTGCGCAAGTCCTCAGCCTTGCAATTTCTTTTTCAAAAAAACGTGATATCAATCCGCGTGATGCATGTAACGATGTATGAAGTGAAACGCCGAGAGGACGGCACATACGGGAACGGTTGAAACGGTTTTTACTTCTCTGCCATAGAACGGTTTATGAAATCTTCCATGCTTTGGCGGAGTGTCAAATAGATTGGAGACGTGCGTGTAGTTTACGTGGCACCTGTATCTCAGAGTGTAGCGTTCGATAGGTTTGTATCTTCCTACACGGGCATTGTGAGGTTGGAAAACACTATTTGCAAGATAAAGGAGCTATAGAACGGATGACTGACTGCGAAAAATTCGTGTTTGGCCATTTTGTATCATTCTTTCGATGTTCCTGTTCTTCTAAGTTTATAGTAACAGCAGTAATAATCTACCTGACTGAGTTTCTTGCTCAACACGCTACTACCTTCGTTTTTTCAGCTTCCGTACTTTTCGCTGTATCAACAATAGGTTGATCAAATTATGCGTGACGAGGAAGTATGACAGCGTTGACAGGGAAAACTGATACGGCGGCAGGGCTTGTGTTACCTCACATGTCAATTCCGGATGAGCCATAAACAAACAAACAAATTCTTGACCGATTTAGTTGGCGGTTTTGGTCTCAAATGCAATTTAATTATAGAAATAAACTGACCTATTACTTGAGTATTAGTCTTACAACTGAGAGATACTTTTTGTTGTATTTTACGCTTGCACTGAGCCTACTCCTTACGTTATGATAAGACATCACTCATCCCTTTTTGGAGAAGCTAACATATTGGACCTGGTACTCATGTTACATCCGTTTTGTGCACTCAAACTGCAACATGATTGCCACTCCATGGTCAAAATCAGTTAAACAATAATTGACTGACTTAAAATTCCTCGAAATAATATGTGGTATTTCGTCACGATTTGTTCCTTAGAGATTATTTTCATCATTATCTTATGAAAGTTTTGCAGTAGTTGAACGCATTCGCTCTCTTTAAACAACAAAATCTTTCAATCACAGCGAGAGCACTACATTATACATTATGAAAAAAATATAACCAACTCATTGCCGTACTAAAAAATCAATGTGTACCTTCAGCACTACAATCAAACCCACCTACGTAATCTTTTTGAACCTGTTTTGATACTCTTACGTACATCAATTGCTGAATTTTTCTTCGAATAACACAACGTCAAGTAGGATGAATCCATGTAGGGAAAGGGGTGTCAAATTGCTCAGCAAGTGCAGGCTATAATGTATTACACTACATATAACAGCAATATTGCGATTCATCATGAGTGCCATTCATCCATTGAAACGTGGGATGAGTATTTCACATCAGCAACTCCAGGAAGTTGGAATATTACCTAGCTTACTTTGACTATTGCAAGTGACATACAAATTATTGTTGTCTAATTATTATTTACTTCCTAACCGGACAGGTAATCGACGTAGGAGTAATAATATTGTTGTCTTTGGCAGCGGTAATGTATTTCATTCTGTTTGGTATTCAATCCTATCTCAAAAGTAATTTTCGAAGGATAAAAGTTGTGTTTTCAGACAATTTTTATTAGATTGGCCGAAAACTTGAATGAAATCAGTACATTTGTATTGACATTCCCTTCTAATTCCTCATATGCATAAAATTATTAATAAGAATCAGTCATAGTAGCGGTGACAATTCTGAGTTAATTTTGAGCAAATAGTTGCGTTGGTTGAATCATCCACGAGCGTGTTGAAACCGATCATTAACCTTGTCGATGGAAACTGGAGAAGTTTATGGCCAACCGCACCGGCCTAGAGTTCAGTAGATTCTGACTCCTTGCCAATCATGCGCGTCGGAGCATTTTTCTTTCTCTATTTTTTCTTTATTATTTTTTTTTTTTCGAAAATAAAACCAAAACGAGCTACTTACAAGAGGTCCTATTGTTCTGAGGTCCTTCAGCGAACGTTCTCATTTTTTCTTGGCAGGTGTCGCAAGGATTAGTATTCCTGTCGGATCTCAACCAATGCTTGAAGACTCTTTGTTGTCGAATGGCAATTTTCAGCGTAGTGATCATCCTGCGGCTCATAGACGTCAAATCCTCCGTGTGAATGTAATGAAAAGTCGAGGTTGCTGAAGAAAGGAAAAAGATGCAGTGGGCACATAGTGAATACTTATCCGTGCGTTAATTTGCATTATCATTCGATAATCTATTAAGAATAAATCCACATCCCCTGACCATTGAGGATAAGATTCACTATTGACTTCTACAAGGACATCAATGTGAAGGCGAGGAGTGACTGGGGAATACAGATGGACAGATGCTGCCTGTAATCGCAGGGTTCTCTTTCTTCCACGTCCCATATGCCGGTAGACACTGAACAAAAGAGGTCTTGATAATAGGTATACCAAACAAATGGCTGAATTGATGCGGAGTTTCAATGGTTGTCCAGACAAAGAGATTCGCTCAATGCTTCGGCAAGGTGTTTCTACGCCAAAGAAACGCTATTTGAAGTTAATTGTAGTGAATTGTTTGCGTTTCAGGGACTCCTCGGAGTAATTCCTGTTGCCTCCTACAAGGAATAAAGTCGTAGGATGAAAAGATTCTACCTATATGGTCAACCTTCAAACTTGTCAAACCAGTACACGATGTTTTATAAAAATGCTGCAAATTGTGGTGACAACTGATTTGCCAAATATTTGTTGACCGTTAACAAACAATTAGCAAAAACAGTTTTTAAATTACTTTAAAATTTTTTTGTAAAATTACTTTTAAGGTTTTTCTTTTTGTGTTCGACTTTGTTTCACTAAAACTATGACTCCCTTAGTTTTAGTGATATTAATTAATCTATATTAAATCGAGATATTTTCTGTTGTAGAACAGGGATTTAGTTTCCACACTCCAAATTGAGGAGACAAACTCTGGATTTATTTATTATTATTGTTATTACTATTATTTATTTATTTTATTTACTTAATTTTACTTTTACTTTTTTTTTTTTTTCATTTTTCTCGTACAAGTTAAAAATTTTGGGATTTCCCGTCAGAAAACATGCTTTTCTGAATGAAAAGGGTTTATCGACATAAATTGAACTGATTATATCAACGTCGATTGATTGATCGATTGAAATGAGTCTCTATGCTCCGGTTCGGAGGAATAAACAACCCCTGTAATGAATTTTCAGCGTTTTTAATTGAAAATCGAGATATTTTCTGTTGAAGAAAACAAATGCAGTTTCCCAGTTTTCCACACTTTGAAATGTACTGGAAAATTAGTTTCAACGCAGAATACATTTTTTACGGGAAGTTAGAAATTGGACTGACTATATCGGCGTTTGAGAAGATTTTCTCTGAAAAATGCATTGATTTTCTTTTATAATAATAGAAACACGAGAATTCCGTCAAAAACTCAAAATTTATCATGTTTAATCTGTGGATATAAAACCTCTGATCAGGTACGATACCAAAAATTGTGCTGTGCATCTGATGAAAACTCGTTTGAGCAATGTTGAACAATTTTCATTCAGTTACTCTGTCATGTTTTTGGATAATTTTCGTCGATTGTTATGTTCATCATTTAATCTCTTTTTCAGAATTGACGTGCGGTCATGGAGCACTGCGAGAACATATAGACCGCAACCCTGGCGTCCAAAAAGACGAAGGTAATGCCTGATTTGACATTTATCTTACTTGCCAGTGCCTTCAGCCTATATTTCACAATCTAGTTCAATAAAAAATGCGTTGGAAAATTTTCAAAGTTGGGCTTGCGGTGGCATTTTTGAGGTCATTAGACCTGTTGTCTGTTTAGAACTTTCTCAATAATTCCCCAGCAACTCAAGGAACCGAATCATTCACGGATACGTTCTAGTTCTTCAACAACTTAATTTTTATTTTCTAAGTAGAACAGCAAGTGAACAAATATCAGCAATTTATTAAAATTGGGATGGTTGAAAGTAGAATAATGTGACGAGGGATTGGCCCAACGACGCCCATCGTTACTTTTGCGTACCTAATTATTCTCCATGTACCTACTCCGCTGTATCGCAAATGAAAGGTAGCCCCGTTTCGCTTCGGATGAAAAAAAAAGTGAAAGACTTGTTGGAATAATAAGTTTGACACTCGCACCAGCGAGCCGTGATATTTTCGCGACAAGAATGCGAAACTTGCGAGCTATTGTTGGTCGGTGTACGTGAAAACCTACGCAACTTCAGTACTGTAATCCAGAGGCGTCGGCCCACCCATTTTCGGTTTGAAAGAAACCGAATTTTAGAATGAACGGCCTCGGGTTACGAGAGCTGTTTTGTTGTCTGATGTCTTCCTTGGTACCGCTTGGGCGTCACGGTGTTTGGGGGAAGAAAAAGAAATAATCTCTCAAGTCATGTTCTCAATTATTATAATAGATGTAATAGTAGGAGACGATTCAACATTTACGTTAAACTCAAAGATATAATAACGGAACCACATTCTCGGTCTTAACATCTCTGGTTTTCTATTTCATTTTTTTTCAAGGGTTTCCTTAGGCAATTATCGTTTCGAAAACAAGCCTCGAAACTCTTCTCCATCTCACCAGACCTCTTCGTAACGGTGTCCTTCTTTCCACGATATAATTGGCCCAAGTGGCTGTTAAGAGGGAAAAGGAACCGTCGAGGGACAGTAAAAAAATCGTGTCTCCCGGATCGTTTGAAAACAGTTTCTGGTTGCATTGAGAGATAAGACGGCCCTGTTGGAGTTTATGGTCTTGAGAGCACCACCGTTACTCTTCGGTAACCTTCCTTGACGGATGACGGCTGAGACGCGATTTTGTTGGACTGTTTCAATGAGTCATTTCTCTTGCATTTTCCTTTTTTCGTTCAAATCTTTTGCGTTGTGTTGTTACATCGAGAAATGAGCAAGAAGCAGAACCCACTCAATATTGTATTATGCATAGGAAAGAAAAGGACTATCCATGAAACACTATGACTTCCAACATTTTCTATCCATTTTATCGGCTCTTAGACCAGTAAATGATGGATACTGAATCCCAAGAAATGGGTCCCAGAACCATTGGCACCCCCCAGAAGAAATTATGGTCCATAATGGGTATCTATCTACCCATTTTTAATATGTGTTTTCGAAATTTCTGTTACCTAGGCGTGTGGGGTATCATTTTCCACTAAATTTAGGACGCTGAATTCAATAAAATGGGTCCCGGAACGATTGGCGCCCTCTGGATGAGGGGAGGGACAACTCGTGGAGCATCCTGTATTTGCCTAGCCTGGCCAATAGGCCACTTTTGGCTGGGTTTCTAATGGTGTTCTAACTTGTTATTTTACACAAGTTGATGTTCAGACAATTTCCATCAAATCCGCATGTCTAAATTATCCCTCTTTTATCGTTTCGTCACATGTATCCTCTCTCAGGTGTTCTAAGTCTACGATGAGTTACGCTGATATACATTTTCACAGGGCTGCGTGTGTCTAGCGGATTCGTGGATGTCTGAGGAGTTCGTATAAAAATGAGTTCGGAGATGATTGAGACTCTCAATGGAAATGATAAACAGGTAATGCATCCGAGCTTGCTTGTTGCGTGTGCATTTTATTTGGCATGTTATCACCTGTTGAGCATGATTGTACTTTGCATATCGCATGCGTTCGGACACATTTATCCGGAGAAAATTGGATCGCATCTCATTAGTCCAGATGTTGAGTGAAAGTTAAATTCACCTAGACAGGTTCTTATGCAGCAAGAAACAGCCTGATCTCACGTAGGAACGATTCGAATCTGATCAGTCGCGACGCTCCAAAAGTGGAGTCCATTCGATGGACCTGTCTTATCTGATGGCTGGACCTCCACTTTACGTGATCACTCGCTTCCTGTCACTTTGTAATGAATTTCGTCCCCATTGGGAACATTCACGCCAAGAAAAGATTGAATAATCGCTGAATGACCCCCCCCCCCCCCCTCAATCCATTATGAGCATAAGCGACAACAAATAAATCAATTCACGGACGACATCGGCCAAAGAACCCGTCAGAACATGAGACCATCGTCACGCATTGATGCATGGGAAGGGATACTGAGGGTTTACACTGTAGAACGCTTCACCTGATCAGAAAAAACCAAAACACCAATTGCTTGCGTGCTGGAAAACACCGATACCTCCTGTGGAATCGTTCCAAAACAAATCTCCATCGATTCAGCATGCAACAAACCTAGGTCCATACGAATCTCAAAAACCCATTTTCGAAGTGCAGATTTTCATTCCTACTCTGCTTCTATTCACGATGATCAAGCTGGAAATGAGTTAGTTGGAAATGAGGATCAAACTGAAGTACTAGAGCCAAATTTAAAGTCCTGTGAAAGAATTTGCAGCGAAACATACTCAGAGGCATGACACTGCGGTTCCCAGCCTCTAATTTGAACTTCTACAGACTTATTGAAGCTGTAATCAGTTTAACCCAGTTTTTTTCCTCTTTTACGAGATATTTTGACAATTCAATTTCATTTTGGTTGGTTATTCCTTGAATAATCAACCTATGTTTTCATGCAAATGGTTGACCTCTCCGATTCGGCTCAAAATTTTTCTGGACGTTTCATGGTGCCTAGATCAAAAAAGGTCAATGTCCGTCCGCCGTACGCCGTCCGCCATCCACGTCGTTTTTGGTGGTAGAAAATTTCCTAAAAATATGAAATTTGGGTCAGGGGTCTGTTCCCGGCCTAGAACGGTCCTCCAAACTTTTCAGCCCGATCGGACCAAATTTGGGCGGGGTAGGGGTCAAAATGTGCTTTTTGAAAAATGAATTTTCGAGATTTTGGGTGATCTAGGCGTGTGGGGTATCATTTTCCGCTAAATCTTGGAAGCTGAATCCAATGAAGTGGGTCCCAGGACGACTGGCACCCACTAGAAGAAGTTATGGGTCAAATTGGGTATATATTACCCATTTTGAATATGTGTTTTTGAGATTTCTGGAACCTAGGCGTGTGGGGTATCATTTTCCACTAAATTGTGGACCCTGGATCGATTGGAATGGGTCCGGGACCCGCTACACCCACTGTTTCCATTTTCCCCATGTTGAAGAAATGAGTCTCCATGCGCCTGGTCCGAGGAATAACCAACCCCTGTGTAAGAATTTGCAGCGTTTTTACATCTTAAAAACCTTGAAGCTTAATGTATTTGCCCTTTCCCACCTTACTTTTCCAAAATGATTTTTTAAAACTATACCTACACGCATCGATCCATTTAGTTCAATTTGGTAAAACGCTATTACATTCACGGTCGCATGTTTTAATCAAGATAAGGAATCTGTAATGTCCATTTGTTCCTCTATAGTAAGTGAAATGAGCCCAACTCACGAGAATATTTCTTATCATAAACACGAAGAGAACGGTATTTGATCAGTCGTATGTGGGCACCTCAACTCCACATAACGAAAAGTGTCAAGCTCGCCAAAAACTAACAAAACTCGGGACGCTGAGGAAATTCTCGAAATGAATTCCACGGAAAATTCAACCACGAATACCATCGAGGCGCCGGAGTCAACTCTCGAATGGAGTTATCGAAAAAAATTGTCTCTAGGGTGGATTTTCGGATTCTCCGCATGTTTGGGCGTCAGCCCATTACATTCAAAATGGTACCACAGACTGTTCGCCGTTGTGCTTCAACTATTTTCATTCGCTTCTTTGGTCGTCTGGGCTCTATATTCGAAAATTTTTACTCACAAATCCCTTTACGGTGTGTCATGGGGTGTCATTCACGTCATTTCAGTGTGCGCCGCATTCGTCACCGCCGTGAGCAGTTCGAGAAGTAAAAACCTCGTTGAAGAAGCTCTCAAATCTTTGGAGAAATTGGAATATCACGGAGAGTGTCTTTGTGGTGTTGTATTGTTGGTGTTTACGTGGTCCTCTCTGTTAGTGATGCTCTCAGTAGACATGTTCATGGAAACTGATGGCAGTCTGTTGTCGAATTTGGAAAACGTTGTGTATTATTTTCCTATTATTCAAATCCTCACGGCGACGAACCAGTTCATCACTCTAGTCTACAACGCCCTACATCGCATGGATCTTCTTCTGGACAAACTGCGAAATTCTGAAAATCCAGGCGATCTCATCAAACCATACTACGCCATGTGCGAGTCTTGTCAACATATAAATGACGCCTATTCGTTCCAAAACTACGTCGCCATCTCCCGTCATGCCGTCGCCTGCGCCTTCACGTCATACTATGTCGTCATTGCCGCCCTTAACTATTTTCCTTCCTACGTCACGCCTAAAAAACTCCTCCTCAACTCGATCATAACCATTTTTCTTCTCTCATACCTTTTCGTCGTGTGCCGTCCTTGCCAACTATTAGAAACCAGAAGCAAGCAATTTGAAACAGTTTTGTACGATCGAATTTCGACTGATCCAGCGTATGAGGAGCTGTTCAATTCGCGCCCAATCTACAAGCGGATACAGTTCTCCGCATACGATGTGTTTCTTATTAATAATCGAGAGTTAAGCGGCATTATAATGACTTTGGTCACATACCAAGTTATACTATTACAGTTTGCCATGGGTGATCATGAAATTTGAAGTGAGTTGTGCGTAGAATGAAAATATGGCAAATAATAATCGTGATGTCTTGGATTTTGCATCATTTGGTACCTTTTACGAGTCTCCAACTTTGCTGATGCTAATGATGAGTTATAAACAAGAGGGGGGGGGGGGGTTGTAAAACTAGTTATTGCATGTAAACCGGGGTCTACTCTTAAATAATATTTTTATATTTAATTTTTTTAATTATCAAGAATCGTTATTGTCTCACTAAAATATTTTTTGAATGAGCTTAGCCCCTTGATGGAGAAATATTTTTCGTGCCTATGTCGTCAAGATGGCCATTATAAATTCGTTTTCCGGCAGAGAAATTTCCCTAATTTATTCCTTCATTTAGTGCGAATGAATGAATATATTTCCTTTCGCTTGAAAAGATGAGTTTCTTGTCTAAATGTTATAGTTTCCTACTGTTCCCTCATAATGTTCTTGCAGACTGTTGTACTGCAATAAGAAGACGCTATTTCCAATGGTTCCCTGATTTGAGATAACTGAAAAAATTTACTACCATGTTTGAAGGATTAGATTGAAACACAAATACAAATTAAGCCGTGATAATCTCGAAAACAAAGCCCCTTGAAATGAAATAATATTTAAAATGTCTATCAGGCTCTTTTGTCTGAAGTTTGCTGTGAAATTGACATTTTACGGGAATAACCTGGAAAAAACTGTATATTCATTTCCTTTCCTCATTTAGTCCTGCTACAAAATGTCCTTGATTCACGTTCAACCTCGAAAGGTTCATTTTCGAGCTTCGTTCAGGCGCCAACTCGCACTGCGAATAATGAAGAAGCGAAAGTGCACTTTTAGGCGTACCCGAGACTCAATGCAAAACTCTGCATTCCTTGGCAAGTGTGTATCGGATGAAGTCACGGGTAGAATTTCGATCACCCCATTCTCGTCCCTCAACTTGCTAAGCCTCACGAAATGACTATTCCTATCACGAATAGAAAAAGAACGGGTACTTTTCCGTTAACCCCCCTTCCCCTACTACTTTATTGTGACTGCCTCTTGTGAGGGCCCCATGTCCTTCGACATTGGGAAATTGTTCTCTCACACATAGATAACGGGTTTAGCCGTTGCAATGAATGGGGGGGGGGGGGGTTGAGGAATCATGATTGATAAGGAACAATTTTGAAAATTATCGTATTTATTGGATGTTGGACATGTCGCTAAGTATTTGTAGACATCAATTGGCGTTGTCGATGTTCGGCAGCCAGGAATAATTTCATTGATATAGCCAAAGAGGCCCAAGATCACCAATATGACTAAAAAAAAAAAAGTATTATATTAGTAATATTATATTATATTAGTAATATTAGTATTATTGCACTATTGAATAACAAAAGGAAAATGCATTTAAATATTGGTTTTGAGCGCCACCGTGAGTGGAGTTGGGTGTTGACGTGAACCATGGAACGTTGAACTTATGTTGAAAGTTGAATTATAAAAATTAATTTGTAATAATTATATCAATTTGACTTTGTTTAAATGCATCGTTTTTCACGACAAAATTGTCAAGTGGCAACACTGAGGCAGGACTTAGCTTCTAATCTTGTTAGCCTAACCTGTAAATTGAGTAACTACTCCTGTCGTCGGCCTAATAGCAGCCCCCCCCCCCCCCTCACATTCCTCTTGGACTTTTCAATCCTCAGCCACGCGTCAGCACCATTTCAACTCCAAATAATAACCTCGAAATAGTGGCCTGCCTAACCGAATATATTGAGCTCAGGTTTCCTGACATTTCAGGTCGTTGAATTGTGGTTGAGGTTCGTGCTAACTAGATTCTTAAGCACCACTAATTGATTACGAATTAACAGATTCTATCGGAATATTGTTGTATTTGCTGAGGTGAACAATGAAGCCAGGACGCATTGCTCTTATCGTTGATTGATTAACCCTTAACATGTGATCATATTTACTAAGCTCCCACGCATGATCGGGCTCGTCATATTGACCTTGAATGCGGATTACCTTCTACCTAAGCAGTAGAAATGATCGCCTCATCTGCAGCCTTCGTGCTTCGTGGGTGGCGATCTATTCGAAGTCGTTCGGTCGGGAGGACGTGATCATTTAGCTACGATTGCGCGTTTCTTCACCTCTGCCAACGCTCGGTGGTTTTTCAAAGTCGATGAAGTTCGAGAGAGTAATTCAACACGTTGTGAAGCCTTTTCGCCCACGATGCGGGCTGAGTAGTGACCCCATTCGCCGTAAAGACCTATCCACTCCTACGTAGTTGTTTTATCAATGAGCCAGACTGATGGCCTTTCCTGGTCTGGTCGGTTCTAGTAGGATAGCGTCAAAATTTATAAGTATCAGAACCAACAACACGTTCGTATTTCATCGAAAGCCTCTTCTAGAATGAATAGGGGTCACAAATTGCACGATCTAGAGAGTAGGCTACTATACTGACTTCGTCGAGGTGACGACACTCTCAGATTACACTCTCATAAGAGGTGTGCTCCCAGTTTTTCCAGGAATAAAATTATCTATTGCATCATTGCGTACTTAGCTCTAGATTCAACTAGGAGAAAATGGCGTCAATAGTTGAGATTCGATATTGACGATTTTTACGTTACACGTAAACAGCCGCAGTAAATATGTGACGCCAAGTAATTTGGAAAAGAAGTGTTTTAGAAACTTGAAACCTGATGCTGATGCTATGGGAAAAATTCCCGTGAGCACACAATGCCTCTTTTTAAAAAATGGAATATTTTGCCCTTCTCCATGCTAAAAGACCTTGCATTTGTAAGGCATTTTGTAAAAAGTAAGCGCTTTGTTCATCCGTCTCATGAAATTAGCACTAGGTTTAAAGCTAACAGCAACATTGTAGTCCCTTTAAATACCAAAACTCTTGCAAGAATTTCTTTGAGTCTAGTTCGGTTAGGATCATCAACGGTTTTCCGACGGATTTAAAGACTTTTATCTATTCTGGTGATAATACATTTCAGGTTTCAGAGTTGCAGGTTTCAAAGAAATTAAAGTCATACTATGTAGGCCGGTTAGCTTTGTAACAACAATCTTGTAATTTATTTATCATTTTTAAATTTTATGTGCATAACATTGTTCCTCTATCTGCTGTGATTTATTACTCATTGGAAAAGAAATTTACTCATGTATATATTTTTATTATTGTTATTTACATTCAATACTTGTTTTATATTTATTTATATTTATTGGACAATTTGGCAATCTTGATGTTACTTGTATTGTATTGTAGTCGTGGAAATTAGATTCATCTGGCTCGGTGGGAGTTAAACTGGCTGCTCATCCCCTGCCACGGGCATTTGCCCATATAGGGGACTAATTTCCATAATTGTGACAGGTCATTAAATGGCCTGTGCTGCATTTTTGTTTGTATCCCATTCTCTGTTCTAAATTTTTTTGGAAATAAAATTAAAAAAAAAAAAAAATCAACAAGAAAATGAAGCCTCTAGAAATTGGCACTACGCACTTTTTGATGTTTGCCATATAGCTTGTAGAGACTTTATTGTACAATAACACTATATCTTGTTTGATTCGTTCTACGAGCATTCCTTCAAAATAATTCACTTTGAAATCCCACGCAAACCAACTGCATTTCTGATTTGTTATTACCTATTTCGTTCCGTCGGAGAGCAGCGAGCGCCGGGAGGTCCATACTCGTGGATCTCATTCATCGACTTCCATCGGGTGTGGGAGGTCAAGGGCATTGTTCTACAGTCACGGTTGACACTGAACTTGAGGAGAAAATGAAAGGCGAAGAAGTTCGTCGGTTGAATTGTGTTTTGATTGGTGTCGACCGAACATGACTATGCCGCCTACGTGATCCCTCATCTCGTGAAACCCTCGAGGAAATATTCAAGATCGAATTGAATGAAATGCTTGATGCTGTGTAAAGGTTAATCTCCCAGGGCGATAATCATTCGCGACACGTCATCTCCTCCGGACAAAAGAATAGACCTCTTTCACACGACTTGAGAAAACCTCTTGGAAAAACGTATATTACTGAGAAAGCTATAAGGTTGTAAGCAGAACAAATTACCATTTATTTAACTCAATCAGAGTTGTTGTTGTTGTTATTCCGCTTAGTTTGTCTGTTGAGTGTCCTTAAACTAAATTTTTAATAAATTTAAAATAAAAATTTAAAATAAAATTTAAAAATAAATTTACTTACATAAATTTTAAATAATTTTAAAACTTAAAAAAAATAATAAAGTTTCAAATTTTAAAAAAAATTAAAATTTAAAATTAAAAAATAAATTTAAATAAATTTTAAATAAATTTAAATTTTATCAATTTTAAATAAATTTAAAATAAAAAATTCAACTAAATTAAACTAAACTTGACGTGAAATCAAAACAAATGTATCGATCCACGTGTACCTCTGATAATTGGTCAATTTACCCAGTTGCCTACAATTATATATCTTGCATTGAGAACAAAATAAATTATGAGAAAGAAATAGTAGAAAACATAAATTATAATTTGACCCGTATAGCGGCAGTAGATGTCCTGATGATGGCGCCCTACGTGGTACCGAAACGTGGACAAAATTAAAATAATGAAGAAAATTTCTCCTGCATAAAGCCCTATTTTCCACTAAATGTCGGACGCTGAATCGATTTGAATTGAATTTGATTGAAGTCTTCATGCTGCTGATCCAAGGAATAACCACCCCCTGTGATTTTCTATCAGTGTTTAGTATTTCACTTTTGTCGCCAAATGGAGTACATTTGTGCCTCGATGTAGATTCAAGGTATAGCCATGCCGTCGTATACAACTCAAGAGGAATATGTAATCCATTTTTTGAGCCCTTGTACTATATGTACAGGACTTTTTTGTTTTGATGGCACATTTGACAGGTGTAATTATCGGATTTCATGAATTTTTCGCTTATCTCTTATACTCCACTTAAGATACGCCCTTGGGGAAATGAAAAATCATTGAAATCTAAAAAACAAAACTTTCAAAGTTAGTAAGAGGTGGCGAACTGGTATTGCTAAAATTATATTATTAAGGACTAGTTTAATCGTAAAACTATCTCTTCAAGTCATCACGCCTGAATGATGGTTTTGATCCGCCTACAATCCTCCTTGTAAACGAAATTCGATGAAGAAACCGGGTCAATAACTAGTTAACACCGCCCTCACTTATCAAAGCATACGGGCTTCTGCCTTTGCAAAATGGCGATTGGCAGTCCGAGTCATGGAACCGTAATTAGTTCATCCAACTCAAACGAACCTTGGCGAAACGGAGAACTCGTATCTAAGGGTAATAATAGTAACCGTTCCCGAAATGTTAGATGCGGATGTTGGAATTTTACCGTATTAATTGGCGACTTTCGAAAACCATGTAAGTTTTGGGTGGTGGTTTCAATGACGGAGAATACATGGACACTTGGGGATACCCAGAAATTTTATTTATGGTCATTTGAAGTGAAAATGAGATTAATTCTCATCGTAATATCGAATGACAGCTCAATAGCTGCTAGAAAGTATTTTTTTGTTACTCCTTGAACAATAAAAAAAATTTTTGGGGCAAATCGGAGAGGTTGACTTGCTGCTTGAAAGCATAGGTTGATTATTCGAGGAATAACCAAAATATACGTCCGCCGTCCACGCCGATTTCGGTAGAAGCAAATTTTCTAAAAATCTGAAATTTGGGTCAGGGATCCGTTTCTGGCTTTAGTTGGTCCTCGAAACTATTTATCCCAATCGGATCTAATCAGAGGGGGAAGGGGGCGGTAGGAGTCGGAACGTGCTTTTCGTTTATTTTCCACTGAATTTTGCACGATGAATCCAATGAGACGGGTCCCAGAACGATTGGCGCCCACCGTAAGCGGTTATAGGTCAAAATGGGTATCTATCTACATACCTATTTCAAAAGTGGGTTTTCGAGATTTCAGGTTCCTAGGCCTGTCGGGTATCATTTCCACTAGATGTTGAACGCTGAATCGATTGGAATGTGTCCGGGACACTCCACACACACTGTTTTCCTCCACTCCTGTTCACTCCTGATCCGAGGAATTACCAACCCCTGTAAAAGAATTGTGAGCGTTTTTATGCGATACATCTCAAACACCCCTCTTTACATAACTCCAGGCCGAGGACCCTGCTGTATTCATGCGAATGTTAGTCATCAGTAAACAGGAACAATACAATCTTACCGAAGATAAGCAGGCGCCGTGAAAAAGCTGGGATTAGAGAGGAGGAGATTTTGGATATGTCGTATGATGTTCTACCTATCCTCCTTTGTCTACTCAACAAAACCCATAATTAGAGGAAAAGGTAATTATTCGTTCGACGAAAATATTATTCAAATAACGTGCCAATCTCCATGTGGTTTTCAAATCAAAACTTATCCTTATATTGCATTCAGCGGAAAAAAAATCGGAAAAACCTCGAGTGCCTGTGACAACTCTGAGCATACGCCTCTCCTTTATTTTTTACAATTTTTACCCTACTCAGACTGTTATTACTTACTAAGAGCAACTGTGATGGACAGTCAGGCACTTTTAAAAGAGTTACGCTGTCCAGAAGTCAAGTGTCTCGTACTGAACTGAGCAAAATATTGGCTCATTGTAGATCCCGTCGATGTCTGTTAACCTCCTTTCAGTTCCATGGTTGACGTTCTACAATGGTTATTCACAACGGTTATTCTGTCCATCTCCTCCACTCTTACGCATACCTTCATCCAACCTATGCTGATGACTGAATTGCTGCAATCGTGAAAATGTCACGTCGTGACAGTAATGGTACTGGGCGTTCGAAAGAGTCTGGATTGTGCAATCTGTGCTGTTAACTTTGATTCTCCGAGAAAGTGAAATCGCCCACGCAATCGTCTTCGTGCTTACCATTCGTCTTCAAAACTCCGAACGGCCACTTTTATCAAAAATGATTTTCGCTGCCAAATGATGAGGTAAAGAGGTACGAGAATCTAGTGGTGGCGCCGGTTCGTAATACCTCAATTCGAGGTGTTTTGAATATAGCCGGAAGTGAAGTGTAAAAATAATATCAGTTCCATGCTATGGAATCCATTCTTTTTAATTAATTTTTGAGGTCTGGTTAAAGAAAAAAATTATGTGCAAACGCGCACTGAAAAAGATGATTTTTCGACGCGAAATAAACAAATATCGTTCATAATGCCGCGAAAATTGAATCGAATCTAGAAACGGACCAGCAGCATGGAGACTCACTCCAATCGATTCAGTGGGAAAATTTAGTGGAAAATGATACCCTACACGCCTAGGTACCAGAAATCATGAAAACCCACGTACGAAATGGGTAGATAGATACCAATTTTGACCCATAACCTCTTCCTGTGGGTGCCAATTGGTCCGGCACCCGTCTTATTGGATTCAGCATCTAAAATTTAGTCGAAAATAATCCCCCACACGCATATATCGCCAAAAATATCGAAAATCCATTTTTCATAATACACATTTTGACCCCTACCCACCTCCCCAAATTTGGTTCTACTGAATCTGGTTTAACTTCTTGGGGGGAGCATAAATTCGCCCCATTTCCAGTTTACTACAATTTTGATGATGACCTTCTATTGTGAATTTTACAAGGAAGCTTCTGTGCAATGGCAGTGTAAATATCAACATGTTGAGCAAAAAAATTAAATTCACATACAGGTATACATTTTGTATTTGGGAATATCATTGTTGGGCGTGTACTGTTCACAGTTTAGCAATTTATCTTCAGTCACTAACGTAGTATGATGATTTTAACTTGAAGAGCAGCCATGGACCTCCTGACCTCGTATGCATCTTATCCAGACAGCAACTCTAATTGCTGGAACGTTCTGTATCTTCTAATTTCTTCCGCTTCTTGTAATTACGATAGGCAACCCACATTAGGTAATTTAGTTCCCTGTTAGAACGCGGTTTCATTTCACCGAGACAGTTTCTTGAGATGTGAGAATCTTCTTTCAGCCGGGATTACGCGTTGTAACTTGTAAAGTTATCATCTCGAATAACGATAATCGTTCGACCTATATAGGGTCTTCTTTTGCAACCACTAGATTGAAAAGTAGTGTCTATAGCGCCACCAATATATTTACTGTATCCACTCATTATTTGTTGTTTACTCCCATTTTATAGTTAATCCTGATCATTTATCATGCCAATTTTCATTGTGTGTGCAGGAAATGTCGGGATGCCCGAGGTTCAAGCAGAATGCTTGGAAAAAGGAGTTGTGTAGCAACTGTTATCGACCCAAAGAAGAGCACAAGTCGAAGAAAAAAGACAGAGACCCACCTGCAGTTATCACCCTCAAGCCAGCTGCTCATGTGAGTACCAAACTATATACTCTGTTCATATTGTCGTAGGTTGTTGGGATTTATATAAGAATGCGATGACAATCCTACTGAAGACATGGCTGTGGGGTGCCATTTTTGACTAAATTAAGGATGCTGAATCAGTTGATGTGGAATTTGGACCTGCAAATGGCCAGGATGGTACCAATTTCGTATAATTTTCAGTATTTTTTTAGTGTTAGTGAAATGTTTTGTGTTCCAATCTCATTAATTTTTCACAATGGATTGAGAGCTAAATCCTACGTGTAGTTTATACTTATCGCGATCCCACGATTGTGGAAATGTTTTGCAAGAATGATCGCTACATTGATTTAGAGCTATGAGATTGTAAGAGCTCGTTGATTTCATAATATTTTGCTGAGGGAAACAAGTTATTGAAACGAGGAAATTCGACTACTTATACTATCACTCCAAGAGAACGTATCACGTCCTTAATTAATAGGTACGTGATGCAGATAGTGAGATTATGTTTTCTCTGGGTGGCAAGAGCATGTTGTTAGCGTTATCTTTAATCATTTCTCGAGTGAATAAAGAACGAAATATTAGCAATATCCGCTAGTCGGCCTAAAAAGGTACGTCCTGCAGGATATCTGGGCTGTGAGGACGTCATTAGGAAGGTCCTGGCTCTCCCACTACGTAGCGAGGAGGTTGGAAGTGGTAACCAGGTGTTTGATAGGAACCACCTGTCTTTTCCCGGGGAAGAACTATGGTGCACCAAAAGGTGCTGCGAGCGCGCGCAAAACCGTCTACTTTCACCGTGACGCAAGATTTTATAGTAAATAGTGCGTGGAAGGCATAATCCACGGTGGGTACGTCCCGGCCGCCAGTCTGACTCGTGCCCGCGGTGATGAACGGTCCGTGATGTTCGAAGGTGTTTTGAGCTTCAAGAAACCGAAAAAGAAAACAAAACGCGTTCCTTCTTTTCGCGTGTATCGTCAGAGTGTCGTTCCGCCTCCAATCCATCACTACAGTCGTCGGTCGGCGGCGTCGAGGGCGTTGCGGGAGCTGCATTACCGCGCTGCCAGAGCTAGAGCGCTCGGCCGCCCTTCGGCAAGTACTACCCCTGCTTAGTCTATAAGCGAATATCAAAAATCCAAAGTACGTTTTTATTCCCGCAGTAGAGCTGACGGAATGGCCCACTCTGCCACTGGTGGGCTTTGACAAGACGTATGACCCATGTCACGACAGAACAACAACCTAGCACATAACATCAGCCATTTCGGAGTCGTTCTCGTCTTTCATATTTTCAACCATTTGGAAGCGTTTTCCGTTTTCTTCATCACGCTGAAAACGTGTGTCATGGTCATTTCTGCGTACTAGCACCTTTCTCCAAGGCAGATATCAACTCGGCCATTTCAAAGTCGTTTATTTTTGTCATCAAATTGGCAACTTTGTCTCAGCCTACCGACTGACTCTCCATTCTGTCACACAACTCACCCTGATTTTCCAACTAGAATTTCTGATGTGGACGTTGATGTTTTTGTGTCACCGGTACCCATCTATAACCCTCATTTTTCGAAATTGAAATTGCGTAATGCTACAGGCTAAATCCAATTTACCGCCTTCCTTGGCTCCATTTATGTTGTTTACATATCCTCAAACCCCTCCACGCCTCACGCAAATCACTCTTTTCTAAATTACATTGGGTCATGGCGAAACTCTTGTGCTTGTAAGAAATGGTTTGACTATATGGTAATAGGGAGGTGTAATAGAGAGATAGGTACAGAGAGAGATATAAGCTGAGAGTAGTATAGAACGAGTAGCTATATAGATCGTTCTCAGCTGGATTACATTGAAAAAGTAACGTCAAGTGACAGGATTAAGGCTTAGTTTATATTTGGACGACTTAAGTTGCTAGTAGATTGTGTTTTTTTCCCTCTCTCTTTTTCATTTAAATATTACATCCGTTTAGACCAAATTCGGTCCCCTCTGTACTTCCATTTTTATGTAATCAAACTGTGTAATCGTATCGATCCCTAGTTGTGCCTAACTCTTTCACACACCCCCCCCCCCCTTCACAATGAGGACAAGGTATAAGTGTGAACGGGGCTTAGAATAATAACCATAGTACATTGACCAATCTAGTCAAATCCCTTCGAATTCTTGAGTTCACCAGGTTAATCGAGGCCTCGTTGCCGGCAGAATCCTAGACTCACAAAATCGACAATCCCACTAATCTTCTTACTGGAACCAAGGTTTTTCGTTCCGTAGATTCAAAATCATTACCTGAGACTCATTTGCTGACGTTCATGTACTCAACTGCTTCAATCCGAATTTTATCAGTTGGAGGAAACGATTTTCGTTTCACTAGGGGTGAGACCAGATCAAAGTACTCAATTTCTAATGACTTCTCTAGGTCACTAGATAGGTACAGGATGGACTGTGCGCGAAAGTCAGATGGATTTCAATGTGAAGGAAAACACAAATTAATGAAAAATTACCAAAGTTTTATTTTGTCCTTATTATGTTGATATTGTAAAATTTAAATTTATGTGGTTTTGTAGCAGCGTATGAAGAAGTCGTTTTCTGACTTTTTCGTGAACTCTTCAACGGGAGTCCCTTCACTTCAATCGGACCTTTGGCGGTGTTGACTCTGACGTTCTTCTTGAAGGTTTCTAGGGTTCTGGGTTGATCGCTGTAAAACTTGGATTTGAGCCCGACGGTAAAAAATCGCTAAGGGGCATCTGGTGACCGCCCTGGCCAGTTCAAATTCCCTGTCAGGGAGATGAGGCAACTGGGGAACCTTTCTTTCAAAAACTCAATCACTCTTCCTGCTGTGTGGGTGGCTACCCCGTCCTGCTGAAACCAGACTTCGTCCAAAGGCAAGAAAAACTCCTCATGGCCAAAAACCGCGCCGAGTTGAATGAAACGGCTCTGCCATTTTCGGTTTACTTATCCAATTTTTGAAATTGCACTCCACACTGTTACCCTATCTGAGTGAGGAGGCCTCTGGTGGAGCTCTCTGGGGTTTGTTTCACTCCAACGCCGCATATTCTGCTTATTGGCCCATCCACTGAGTTGGAAACGGGCCTCGTCGGAGAAGAAGAGAAGAAAGTGGCGGAAAATAGCTTACAAATGCCTAGACTGGCCATACGTCCCGTTTTGGCCGGGACAGTCCCGTTTTAGACCACTTGTTTGGCCGTCCCGTAATAATAGTTATAATTAAAATTAAGAATATTAAGAATTTAGAATTACGAGAATAGAATATTAAGAATTATTTTTATATTTTATTTTTATTATTTTATTATTTTATATATTTTATATTTTTATTATTAAGAATATTAAGAATTTAGAATTACGAAACATTATATGGTAAATTACCAACAGTTTCATCGAATCTCATACACGCTTAAAAAATTGCAGTACGGTATTGAAGAGTGTAAGAGTATTTATGTAAAAATATGTATTTCTCAGTCTAAAAATCATTCATAAGTACCAACTTTGGACGTTTATACATTTTTTGGAGGCTTATAAGAGGACAAATAAGAATTTAACATCAATGACTGGTGTCAGTTAGGCTGTCATTAACGCCGTTTAACTTATTAACTGGACAACCCCCCCCCCCCCTTGACCGGGCCAAAACCTCTTAGCTCGTGCTAAATTTCTTTGAAAATTTGATTAAAAAGATGTAAACCCATAAATTTCAAAGCTGAATTTTCCTTGAGAGGGCTTCGCGACCCTTGTGTATACTAAATACTAGTATCAAAATAGCGTATAAAGGCTTGAAAAACTACTAATTTTGAAGCTAGAATGTCAAAATTTTTCAGGAGGGGAGGGGGGACTCCGGATACCTCTCTTGCTCGGTGTTATGGGGCCAGACACCGAGCACCGAGACACCATAGCATTATGCCTACATATAGCCTACAAATGCCACATAGCAAAACCTGTGTGCCGTCATTGGCTGAATCTTTTTATCTAATTCTAGGTGGACTTTGCGTCAACCCGTTCTTAGTTCAGGGTTCATTCAAATGCAAATCGTAACTTCCGAATCAAAGCCAATAAAGGACGTAAATATATTCCGACCGTAAACTGTTCTTATTCACATACCACCTCTGTATTCCCTTCTTGACGATATCCTACAGACGAATATGAGAGATTGAAATTGGCGTTCAAATAAAAACCTGATGAAGCTTGATAAACATCAGGTGCTGATGGAGCTTGACAAATTTCAATTGCTGAAACATGAAAATTTTGTTCAAAATCAACCCTGGCAAACCTTGGTGGACGTTCTTTGCCCTATTTTCCATCAAACTCGGTTAATTTATGCGGTAGCTTTCGCCCTGGCCATGAAAACTCCCTAATCCTGAGCAAGACAAGGTCGGCTCTGCTGGACCAATGCCAAGGAAACCCACTGACTCACTTCCTTTTGAACTAGCCAGTAAATCTGGCCTTAAAATCTGCTCGTTGTAGCGGCTGTGATGAAGAAGGGGGTTCGAGGTAATTTTCTCTCGAATGAGGAATCGGGTCACTTCTCAACCGTGTCCCGGGGGTCGACCCTCCGTCCTGTCTAATTGCGTGAAAATTATACCTACACTGAGAACAAAGTGGCGTTTTAAACATTGGGCGACGACGGCTCGTCCGCTCTGTTGGTGTTGAAATCCATCAATGACACAGAATTTAACCATTTTCAAAATGAATTTCATGCCTGCGCTTAAGAACGAAGTTTTTCTACCTTTTACCACATTTCCGGATTTGGAATTAATTGTTCCATACGTAGAATTCATAACATTATTAATAAACGAATTCGAATGTAATTCAAAGATGGCAATAATTATTAAAACACAAAATTAATCAAGAAATAATTTTGCGACTTTATCATTTCAGAGAAAAGTTATCTTTTTCCACCGAGTGCGAACATCCAGATAGGTTCTTTATATTAATGTACCAAAACCTGGCTAGTTTTTGAGGGCAACTTTGATGTGTTACCAAACATCTCGTACGTTTTTGCGTAACAAGTGAAACTTCCATTGAATAAGAACTGCACTTACTTGAATGTATCTCGTCATGCGAACAGTCGGATGTTCACAAGCCTGGTTAGGTTGTATCTATATCTTCATAACGCGATTAGCGAGTCGAAATCGCAGATCCTAGAGTGCTCATGCCAGAGGTTCTATTCTTGTAACCTTCGACCAGCTTGAGTCCAATGTTTTCTCTCTTTTGCGTTCCTTATTCTAAGGCCGATTCCTTATTCCGTTTCAGGGGATCCTGAGCCTTGGAAGTAAAAACAAGAGAGACAAAAAGAAGAAAAAATGTGTTCGATTCCCAAAAGAGGAGAGCGAAGTGATCGGCTACGGTGGGCTCGACGCCTCCGATTCAGACGACGAGGACGATTTCGACTTCGAGAGAAATGACCAACCGGCACCTGTGGAACGGGAGGTTCGTACTTCAACTGTTAAATTTCAATTAGAATCCGCAGTCTGTAGATAAATAAAATATTATGTTAAGTCTCGATATGGTCATTAAATGAACAATAATTTATGTAGGTAACTAAGATAAGATTCTTATGAGAAATTTTAGTCGCTCATCTGAACTTAGGCCTTGTTTAGAGGAGATTGGACTCCGCATTCCTATTCAGCCTCCCCGATCCTGCTTTAGGTCTGCTAAAATCGTGCTGTGCTTCTCATTACGCCCTCTGTTGGGACCGTGAGATCATTACTGACCCAAGCAACTGATGGAAGATGATGCTGACATCTCCTTCTCGTGATTTTACAGGTGGCCGGTGAAGAAGAAAAAGCCCTAGAGCGCCTCACGAAGTCCAACACAGACTACAATTCGTCCCTGAAGAACCTCAACGGCAAAGGAGACGCACCGAAACAGCAGTTGCTCTCTTCTCAGCCAGGTATTAACTAACTACCAACTCATAATTAATTGCCAAGTCCTAGTTACCGAAACTCACGTTCGTTGTTAAATGGCCGTTCTCCGCCTTGACCTTGGAAGTTGTGCCTCACACGGAGCTCTAGGTGATTTAAAGAGGGTTATTTCCGTTAAACGTTTTCGCGTGATGCTCCTAAACGACGAAAAGTCCGAACTCCGACGGTAAACACCTAAGATAAGGCCGTCCTTGTTTGCCTTCAGTAGCTCCCATTCTCTGACTGTGTTGAGTCCGGAGTCCTAAATTTCCTCGTACTGAGGGCTTTCAGGGGCTTTATTGCTTGGAATAAAACTGGTGAGTTGGATATATGGTGGATAATTATTTACTGGGAGAACTAATGTTTAGACGTAAATCGAAATCAGGCGTTTAGTTGAGATATTAGTGCCCGATTCTGTGACTTATGCCTACATTTCACTCCTAAGGTACAGTAGAAAATATTTATTTGATTAATTATGTTATGATTGGGGAAAAAGGGGTATTTACTCAGGGGAAGGATATGTGCCTACTTCAATAATATAATTGTATCACTACTTATTCAATTTGAAAATCGCTCAGTGATTAGTTGAAAGATGTCCCTTCACAACTACACATGCATTGGGATCTGTCAGTACCTATTCAAATAATGTACAAGTCATGAAGGCACTTCCCTTACTTTTCACATCGTTACAAACCCATGTTAAATAACAGCTGAACACTAAATACATTGTTTCCTCCCTAGGTAAACAACAAAAACAAACGATACAAGTATCGATTCAACCGTTCTCGTCGTCGTCGACTATAGCCGCCAGTCGGAAATCCCATTTGAACAAACTCCTGGAAGACGAAGATCCTGAGCCCACTATTATCAACGGATCGCCGAAAACAAACGTGAAAACCTCCGCCAAAGAGATGAACAACGGTGAAGTAAAGGAGAGGAAAGAGAAGCCTAAGGTTAAAGTCGAGCCCAAATCCCCAGAAGATACTATGCCTAATATCAAGACCATTGTGATCGAGTCCAAAAAGGAGGAAAGGGGTAAGTCTCTTTCAATTTATTCCATTTTTCGATTACAACTTGTAATTTAATTTTTCCTCTATGACGCTCGCCTGTTGTCCTCAGGAACCCCTGAAGGAAGGAAGACCCACATCCAGAGAGGTAGCATAGTCACCAAGGCCCACGAACAGGCCAAAAACAAACTTCACGTCCACAATGCCCCGAAGAGCGACAAAAGGCCCTCCGACGATCAAAACGAGGAGAGTGAGGACGTCAAAACAATCATCATCACTAGCCTTAGCGTTGAAGAGAAGAACGAGAAGAATCTGCAAGAATCTATCAAAGACTCTATCAAAGACGAAGTCGACTCCAAAGTCAAAATAACCTCGAAAAGTGAAGAGGTGACCGTGAAAGTGTTGAAGTTGTTGAACGGGCAGAATGGACCTGCAGAGAGCAGAGAAATGGCCGGGGAGCCCGATGGGAAGGCGGATTCGGACGAGCATGAGCAGGAGACCCCCATCACACCACCTCCCAGGTCATCCTTCCTACATCGGGAAATGGTGAGTGACTGAAATTATTCTTAAAAACCATTGGCGGTTTCTGATAGGGAACCCGCATTATAACCCACACGCATTATAACCTACGGCTTATATTATTCGAAAAAAATGGGTGAAGGCAGCAGGGGAAGGAAAGGCTGAAGGGGGCTTTTGGTCTGCTGCGCACAGACTATGTGGAGCTGAGATGTAGAAAATCGAGCCATAAAAATAGTTTTGCAGGACCCAAACTTCTGTTTCATGATGGCCGCTCAGAGCTCAAATGTGGGCTCTTTTCTTTACATCCAGCTGATTTCTCACAGGAGCTTGCTGAGCTGAAAGATGCCTGCAACCTTCATACCTCTCTTGGCCACAGCCAGGTTTGCGCCTCCATCTGAAGTATCTCTTCTGCTTGTAACCTGACTAGCATGACTCCTCAGAAGATGAAGTTTCCTGATGCAGTTTGCCAATGTATATGCGAACTTTGAACAATTTGCAAGCCCCAGTAGTGTTAGAAACCGCTAGATTGGCTAAAACAACAGTAATGTACTCAGGTCAGAGATTGAATGGTCGCTTCACCTAAATAAATAAATTAAATTTACAATGGCTGCCGCAGATTACATTCGCGGATTCTCTGAGCCCTTCTGACCCCCGAGTTTCAGGGCAGAAGCCATCGCTGTACGTATGCAGTAATGCAATTTCTACAACGCCTAATGTTAATGTTATGAATTCAGCAGTCACTCTCTCGAAGTTAAATTCTGTTCACACATTGCAACCATCTAAGAACGTATTTTTGTTTCAGAATCCTGCTCCAGATCCTAAGCTCCTGCCGAAGCCTGTAACCTTCTCGTCAACTTCGGATCTCAAGAGTAAACCTGCCTATCAATCGGAAGTCAAGTCACCGCCAAGGCCGACATCATTGCTCAATTTGAACTCTGACGTCAAAACGTCTAAACCTATTTTGAACGTGGTTGAATTGAACGGATCGTCACCTGTGCTCAACACCGTCACTACGTTGTCGAATGGGTCGCCAGCGTTGAGTGAATCTCCATCGTTAAATTGTTCGGCACCTTCGTTGAACGGAGATTCGCCGGTGGTTGATGGTTCGTCGCCAGTGCTGAATGGACACCATGAGCCAAAGAGCCCTGCTGATGAAGTGTTCACTTCTAAAAAACAGTCGGTGCTCAATGGGTCCACTCCAAAAATCGAAAAACTCGAAGATCCGTCACCTGAACCAAAAAAGTCTTTTTTCAGCAGCTTATCTGGAAGGAAGTCGTCCCTTGAGTCATCTTCTGACACGAAGAAAGCTTTCCTGCTCAATGGTTCCTGCCCTGATATCCAAAAATCTCTCAACAGTTCGCCTGAAAAGCCACCCAAGACACCAACTGGCATTGAAGTGAAAGGGTCCAAATCTCAACAACAATCAAGCCCCGAAGGAAAAAGTTCCAAGTCTATTTTCAAGTCTGATACGAAAATGTCGAAAGCGTTCAACTCGTTGTCATCAGAATTCAAGTCGTTCAAATCGTTCTTGTCATCTCCGAGTGAGAGCAAACTTGGGAAAGGAGCGTTGCCCCCGACGCCATTGACTCTGGCCAGATCAGCCTCCCCAACGCCGGCACTGCCAGCAGCTCCTCCACCATCGTCCCAGTCGAGTTCTCCTTCACCTTCGATATCGACTTCTTCGATGAGTTCAAAACCCCCTCCCTCTCCCTGTTCATCACCCCCTTCGTCGTTGGACACTTCGTCTTCCTCGATTCCACCACTGCCCACGACGCCACCGCCGCAGCCGACCGGTGCAGCCCCGAGTTTGATTTTGACTGGACAAACAGCTCCTGTGCCTCCCATGACGCCTCTTCAGATCAATACTTCCAGCCCGCATCCCCCTATGACGCCGACAGATGGCGTTCCAGTTCTGCAAGAGGTCGTTCGAAAACGTCCAGCACCCAAACCACCGGTCTTGGACGTACCTCCCGAACCATTGCCACGACGTCGGAACTCATCGGAAGCTAACTCAGGTCATGGCACGGAGAAAAAGAAGACCCGGGTTCGACAGACCTTGAGGAAACTGTGGCGGTTTGGCAGCAGAGAAGAGGAATTGCCTAAGCCCGAAGACGAGCCCCCGGCAATACCCAGACCCAGGCCCCAAATCATTCATCCGCTAGATCTGAACAAATCCGCAGTTCAAGTCCTGCCCGCTCACGCTGTGGTAAGTTCCATTCCCTTGTCTTCTTTGACCTTCTTCCAACATTCTGCTCCCTCCTGCTCTAACGCGCTTTTCTGTGTTTCTCAGGCTGACAAACCTTCTCCTGACTCAGTGTCCTCGGTTGCTTCGGTTTACTCGAGTCGACCTTCAAAACCACCGCCACCCCCAAGAAGTGAGTCTCTGAATCTCATGGAGAGGTTGCGCCCACGAGACTCACCACCCACCTCTTCTAGTGACAATACCTACGTCAATCTTGGTAAGCACGTTGAAAGAATATCCTTTTTCAAAAACCTCTTCCATTACCTTATAAGTATTTTTTATAGTCAGAATGTATATTCCAAAATTGTGAAGGTTCAAAATTCCAACTGTTGGTCCACCGTTCGGGCCAAAGGAGACATTAATGTTCCTGCAATTTTTAATTCTTACATCTACTTACATTCTCTAATTTCTTTCAATACACGAATTCCATTCTCGCGGGTTGCACATACATTTGCGCTTACCAATGATTGTGAGATAACTATGACCTACCTGGATAATGGCTCGTATTAATTTAGTACTACAGAGGGCCACACCTAAGAAAACTTGAAATTCAAATCAGGTGTGAATCTGTAAAAGGTCTTAGTCTAATCCTACCTGTGCACCCAATAACACTTACATTGGATTAGGCATCCTCCTATCGCGATTCCTGTAATTTAAGACCGTTTATATAATTTCTTCCAGGAGAAGGGAGATGTGGGATCACACCGGTCAAACCTCAAAGGACAGGAAGCATGCGAGACGCCCAAAAAGCTCAACAGCAACAACCTGTTTACCAAAACGAGCTCAAAGCGAGCTCTACGCCCAAAAAAGTGATGGCATACGGTGATTCCGAACATGTTTACGAGTGCGTCGGCGTCACTTCGGAAGTAGAGAAACCCTCGAGACACAAGGCGCCTTCAAATCCATCGTCCGCGTCGCCAAATTGTGGCTCTGACGAAGAAATTTACTATCCGTACGTGACTTTTCAAAACGGCGAGTGTAAAACTGTGATGAAGAAACGCGGAGTTGTAACCAAGTCGTTGGAAGAAAACTATGGCGCTGTGGTGATTGCAAATCTGGAAGCGTTGGCACATTTACTTCGCCAGGTGAGTTTTCTATGCTACAAATACTCCAATGACCAGGCTAATAGTGTCACCTGCTTACCTATAGTCCACCCTCTAGAGACAATTTATCTGGGTTAAGTAGAAGGCTCTGTTGAGAGAAGAAAGAGGGATGTTACTGTAGATACTAAAAAGAGACCGTCCTATTAACTGGATCAGCAGGTGGGGTAAGTCCTGTGGATGAGGAAGAGGGTATCTCCTTAGGTTTCAACTTCTTAACCAGCTTTATGGCGTAACAGGGCTGACTTGAGTTTATGTCCGATTGCTCACGCACTTCACAGGTTCCAGTTCAAGGGTTGATTGAAGAAAATTTGGATTGAGGAGTGGATTTGGTAGGAAACTCAACTAACTTCAATTTTGCGAATGGTACAACTTTCGAATAGGATGCTGAATTTCCCCTACTCTGGCAAAATTTCTGATTTGGGGTTTCAGATAAAAATAGGAATCATGTTCATGTCTAAAACAATACTGTCCCTTTTGTGGAAGGAAGATGGTGGGAGGGTTTGGTTGGGGATGGTCAGAGATGAACGTTCTTTAAATTTGCATTCAAGAAACCCACTTTTGTGAATTCCAGCTCGTAGGCTGGTCACAATTCATATGAATTCAAAAAAAAATTTTATGTGGTTGAGACTTAACAGGGATTGCCAGGAAAAGACGGGGCAACCTTTATTGACTCAGGGTGATTTCCACTTGTTGAGCAATCCCTGGGAAGGAGTCCCTAGTTGATACCCATGATTCAAAACAATCTCACCCTCTAACCCCCATACAGCGAGCAAAGCGAGTGTTCACGGTAGTAACTAAATACAATTAGTGTACATGTCATATCTGAAAGTAATAAAAAATGTGATGCTCTCATCCAGATCAATGAGAAACGACCAGAAGTGCCGTCCGAAATTCAAACCGCTACGAACTTGGATTGGAGCAGCTTTGATTTTACGGACAGTCAGCCAGTCGCCCTCAACTGCTTCAGTTTCGTTGACGGGTCGATCGGCGGCGTCGACATCACTTTAGCCCTGTCGCCCAGCCAAATGGGACTTCCCACTGACTTGGAGACGTGGAGGAGATTCTCAGCAGTCGTGCCCCAGCCTTTCGTTGACGGTGAAGATGGGGATGAAAGTGAGTTGAGCGTCTTAACATGGATGATATTCAGTTTTGATTTAAATTCTCTTCTAAATTACTTCAACTTTTGTCGTCTGCAGAAGAAATCTCCGTTCTGAATCGTTGCAAAATCGAGAGGTTCGTCAATTTCGTCAAAAATCTCGATAAGACTGTCGAGGGTGTCCGAGAAGGTGTGAGACTTTTATTGCAAATCCTACTGTACATGACGAAAGAAGACATGACTTCAGTCGACGTGTCCAGTTTCGTGGTTTTGTCCTCTGCAGTCCCTCACATCAGGCACAAAGCCTGCTACCTTCCACCCGAGGTATGCCTCAGTTGACAGGACTAGAAAAGCTAGACTGTGCGAGTTGTGACCGTTTTTGAACCCAAGTAATTTCCTTCATTTCATGTTCTTCAGGAGGAAGAGAGCGCCAGCTGCCAAGATGCTGCGGCCACGCTTACGCGGCTGCTCCTGGGTGACCTTCCGTTGGCCAAAGTCCTGTCCAAATGCACGCTCTCCGAAATGCCCGCTGTTCTAGAGGTTTGGCTCTGGGGCCCCACCTCCGTACTGCCTTTGCAAGCAATCAAACGTTGGTTAGATCTTGAACGAGCCAATTTACTGCAATCCCTCGTCCGAGCGACGCCATCCGACGAACTCGACACACATCACCTGTCCTTCCTTGTTCACACGACTGCGTCACAAATCGTCTGTGCCAATGAAATAATTCATTCGTAATAGGATTGACGTTTTGTAAATAATGATCACCATCGACTTCTCTTATAACCGTCGCTGCCTGTGTACTAGTCTTCCTCATTAATTGACCTCAGTGACCCTCGGAGGTTCTTGCTCACTGCATCCTCAGGTATATCTTTACCTATGACATATATTTCATTTTAAATCTTCATAGAACCCACCACCGTCCATTATTTCTTAACCTCCTCATGCACTACAGGTGAATACGAACCCAAAATGTATTAGGTATATCTTCTATAAAAAATATTCCCTAGCATGCCGAAACACATAGAATTTACTACCTATAAACTATTTACCGAATCGACAGAGAAGACTACGAAGGGAAGATTACATTCGTGCCATTCTGTACAAATTTGTTGCACTTTCCTTGTATTAGAAATGTGAACAAAATCGATTTCGTAATTATGTGTACTCTCTTGTAAAATATACTTTTGTAATATGCGACATTTTTCTGTTGTACTTATAGTGGAAATTCTCGAATATTTTTTTTACAATAAAGGATTTGAATGTGACTTTTAATCATCCTGAAGTTTTATTGCTTTATGATTAACAATTTTAAAACGAGGCAAGTATTAATAGCGGACAAAAGTAAATCACCTGTTCAGTACTAACCTAGAAATTTCGGCGTTGCTTGTAAACTGCGATATGCACTTGAAAAGCGCTGCAAATTCTTTCATAGGGGTTGGTTATTCTATGGACCACGAGCATGGGAAAATTGGGAAAACAATGGGTGTGGAGAGTCGTTAACCAATTCCAATCAATTCAGTGTTCGAAATTTAAGCCTAGGTACCAGAAATCTCGAAAACACGTACAAAATAGGTAGGATAGATATCAATTTTGACCCACAACCTATTCCGGTGGTCGTCAATCGTTCTGGGACCCGTCCCTTTGAATTCAACGTCCAAAATTTAGTCGAAAATGATATCCCAAACACCTAGATCGCCAAAAATCTCGAATATCCATTTTTTCGACCCAACCTCTCTCCCCCAAATTTGGTCCAATCGGGCTCAAAAGTTTCTAGGACCAACTAGAGCCGGTATCGGGTCCCTGACCAAAATTAATTATTTTATCAGGTACCGCAGCAAAACGGCCCCTCAATAGTTTAATCCTGAAAACAAAATGACGATCAATCGGACCGCCGGATATTTAATTTATTCTTATATTGGGCTGACTACATTTAAAACTATGTAAATTGAGAACCCAATTTCTACATTATTACTTTTTATTTTCCCGCAGACCAGAAACATTAATAAAGGTAAAGTTGAAGAAATAATCAGTTTAAAAAAGAATTGTTTAATCTCAAACTCGGTTTCGGTAATCCTATATCCGAGATGAAGCCAGGGTGTCATGGAGAAGCAATGGACGAGGAAGCTTGATATCTGCGCCGGGTTCATAAACGGGAGGTAACAGCAACAACAATGCACAAACATGAACTAAAGTAACGCCAAAGTTGTAAATTAATCCAGTTGGTGTATTTCTCTCCTACACCAAAACAACCTTCTCACTTGAAGTGTTCGATAATTATAAAAATACAACAATAAAATATTCAATGATGAGTTTACATAGCCACTCATGGGACCTATCGTTGGTACGAAGTATTCTTCCACGACAATAACACGGTGTTGTCAGTAGCAGGAGTTAATTGGCCTAGAAGTACACCTACTAAATTTTGGACCAAATCTTGGCCCATTGAAATTACCACTGTGAGTATCCTATGACTAACTAATCTTGTTGGTTTGCGCGGTTTTTGAGTATTCTTCCCAGAACGCTCTAATTTGTTTGGAACTGCCTACCAACATTTTGATTTGTTATTGTTGTGATTGTTACGATTTACCAAGTTGTTGTCACATTCCAGATGTCGTTTGAGTCAAATACGTCTGGGGCCCTGAACCTGTGCCTAAGTCGGCTGAAACATCATACAGTTCCTCTCGATAACAAATACTTCATTCAAGAATTTCGAGTAAGATTTTACTTATTCAGCATCGTTACGTTTTGAAACCCATTACTGTGGAAGATCTTCAAGCTTTGGAAAAATTAATCAAATTTTCAGTCTTCATTAGGCTTGCCCCAATTTTAAAATCAGTTTATTGTGTTTTAGAATGTAATTACAAGTTGTCAGAAGCTCACTTCAACCCCGAATTCGCTGTTACCTCCTTGTTTGGGCCAGCTAGCGGACGTCCTCCTCAGTACGTTGGGCTCAGCGGTGCATTTATCCTTGGAAACCAGGTAAGCTGGGGTGCATTTACGATTTAAGAAATAATAAATTCTTGAAGGTATAATTCTAACACACCAGAAGATTTACAAGGGTTGTTCTAAGCGACCCCAAAAATGGGTTTTTGTTTGGTTTTCAATTGATAAGTACTGGAGTGTATAGAGAGAGCGTCCACAACCAGAATTAGCCGGAGCTTGGATGGACAAAAGATATATTTGAACTGCGATTTTGGGTTTCAAAGTATTCCCAATTATGTTATAGACATTAACAAGGAGTCGTCAGTACTGCGATTGGATACTGTCACTCAAGAATGGCAATCGGGCAAGAAATTGACGGTCACCCATCCGAAGTGATTCATATTCCAGAATTTCGTGGAGAATAATGTCTCATAGTAACCTCGAAAATACTAAGATTGGCCCTCACCTTAGTCTGCACTGATTCGGCGAATGTTGGCACGACGTTTGTGCAAAAAGAGAACAAGGACGGAGCTAATTAACCCTGAAAAAAGTGAGAAGCGCCCTATGTTCAGTTCTCCTGCTGATAGTTGGCTAAGCGGCTGAGCTTTGTGTCTATGTAAGCCTCTCTCGAATTAAAATCTGTTATAATTTTAATTCAGGTTTCTTCGGAGGTTTTGAATGGACCTAGCGAGAGGTTACACAATGTAAGTCCAAGACTTACGACTGAGCAACTAGGGATACCAAGGATGGGCATAAAATACATTGATACAAAATGAATTATAATTGAAAACAAGGACACGTTGCAAAGGAGAATATGCCTCAACCTGGGCTAGAATTGATACAAGACAAAGTAATTCGACAAAGTAAATTAGACAACATGTGGAGCATAAAATACAATTAATACAAATGAAATGATGATATACATGAAATACAATTAATGAACAAGCGCAACGATACCAGCTGACAAAAACGGAGTCGACGTCGAAGGGAAAACAGGAGGGGGCACACTGTCCCAAAGGTACACAGTGAGGCTTAATTAACTTGAGTCCTTTATCATCTCATGGCATGGGGAACACAATATTACAGCTTCGGTCGACTTCAGCACGGTAGCAGAGTTCACTTCAGAGCGAGCACAGGACAAAGCCAGGATGGACTGAGTGAGTTGCACTTGCACGACAGGTTACAAAAATATATATGACTCCGACATGTTGGGCGCCTCGTCAACGGTTGCCTGGTTGGGCGCCTTGGCAACGAGTGAAGCCCTGGAGCTCTCTCCAAATGTGACCTCTGGGCAGGAGCTGCGCGCGCATCCTGGCGCATGCTCCCTCCCTTCTGGCCTTCTGGAGGCAGCAAGCCTGGGGGCTTACATCTACTCTGTGGCCTTGGCTGTTGTGGTTGTGAGCGAGACGTCAGGTTATCCAACATAGGCCTGAAATCTGCAGTCTATTGAGGTCCAGGCATTGCAGAAGTCAGAAACCCTCAAACCTCCTTTCCACTAGCCCACCATTACCCATCATTTCCATGATGAATGAAATTGAGTTGTGGCCAGTCCGAAAGTCATGTTTCACACTAGTAGAGGAAGTCAGTTTCAAAGTATTTACAATTTTGTTAATATTTATTCAAGCGTCGTCAGTACTGCAATTGTAAAGAGCTTCCATAATTCAAAAATCTCAAAACACTGGAGTTGTGTCTTCAAAGTCATTGCAGAATGGCAAGCAGATGGCAAGTATTCGGCCACCCATCCCAAACTATTCAGCCTCCCAAATTTGTGGCGAATGACTTGCCACTTCGAAGTACCACGAAATTTACTCAAATTACCCTGGTGTGTGCTCATTATGATAGCAAAAATGTTGGCACGAAGTTAGTGCAACAGAGCTGTGGTGGAGCTAATTAACCCTAAAAAGATTTTGAGTAGCGTCCTATGTTCACTGCAGGAGTTCAATGAAAATTCGAGTTTTAATTTCCTCCTAATGGTTGGCTAAAGGGGCCGAGCTGTGGCGGTAACATTGAGTAAAAGTTGTATGTGGTTGTTGCTGCTGTGGTAATGAGTGAGACATTTGGTTCCTTAATGCTTGTAGGCCAAAAATCTGCTGTCTATTTGAAGTCAGAAACCCCCGAACATTAAGCTTTTGTGAAACCCACAATTGCCAGTGATTTTCAAGAGAAATGAAAGTCGACTTTCACCACGTTTATCTTTATAAATAAGCTTTTTTAACGTATGCATTTGCGCCACATCCTTATTAAGACAGGAAAATCCGTTGTTTCAGATCACTATGTGGAGTTGCCCTCGCTCTGGTTCTATGCACCATTTCTGAACCAAATTCAGTCGCCTTGATGTACTCCAAGTCATTCTTATCCCCTCTCCCATCAGGTGGTGAGGTTCGTATGGCCGTCCAAGTGCCCCCTCGTCGTATATTATTGCCATTCGATCGCCTTATTGATATTTAAACGCTTTTTTGCAGGTATTGCGAGTACGATTGTACAAAGGAGGCTCTGAAGTAGTCGTCAACATAGATGAAGACGACGTCACCACATTCCGGTTGTGTTTAGCTCATGGATTATTACAAATTCAACCGCAGTCGTTTTGGTTGTCATCACAAGTACCTCAGGTATCTCATTTATAACTCAGCTTTACGATTTTGTCGTGACAACTGAACTTATGGTTCCCAAATCAACTTGATTTTGTTCTTATTTAAACGCGCTTTCTCGATTTTCCTTTAGGGCTCTTGGCACAGCCTTCTCGTAGGCCGGATATTTCCACTTTTGGAAACCGAAGCATTCACGTACTCTCATAGAACGTTGTTGGCATTCAAATCTCTCGTCGTTTGGGCAAAAAGGTTTCGATTTTGTAATTTAAACGGCCGATTAACCTCAAGCCTTGCTGTCAGTCTCCTGAACATTATTGCATCCAATTGGGAAAATCCCTTTAACGGTAAGCTGAATACTGTGCCGATGCTGTAACCATACAGTGAGCTTTACTTTGTGATGAAGTGTTGACTATACTCATATTTTAGGCGTCCGTGAGCAGAATTCCCTGCTGCTCGAGCAGCTCCTGGCGATGGCGAGTATCGAAGACAATCAGGACATCCCAACGCTTCTCAGGCCGACAAATCTGGTCGAATTAGTTCTAACTGAAATGTCGTGGAAGGTTAAGAGCAAATTTTTCTTTTTATCCGTCATCATCCCAGTCGCTTCGCCCTTAACGGTGAGTTTTTCTACGCGATAGTATTTTGCTGGAGTAAAAAGATGATGTGGAAAAGTAATGTTAGCGACAACACGATCACCGTAAATTTTCAAGAAGAACCTTTCTCATTCAACATGTCCTCAACACAGCATTTTATCGGTTACAGACGGTTCTAAATTTCTACGATGATCTCATCGAGGGCCTCATTTTGAGTTTGGATTACACCCATTTGGTCTCCGCTGGTACTGAATTGTACCGCGTCATACTCGACTTTTTGCCTCAAGACAAATGGTCGCACCTGTTCCTACCTCGTATTTTGAGTATATTATCTAAATCCAATTCAACGTAAGTGATGTTTGATTTTTTTCAGTGTTTTCTTCACTTGGTTTAAGGGAATTTTTCGGTGTTTGAGGCCGGGTACACACGTTGAGGATTTCCGGAGAGGAATTCCTCTGAGGAAAACCTCAGAGGCGGCCGGAGCCGGACGGAGCATCCACACGACGCGCGAGGCCTTTTGAGGAAACTGTGTAGTTGTAGTGGCCGGAACCCCGGCCTCAGGCGGCCTTTCCAAAAATTGGAAAGGCCTGGCGGCCTGTACAGTCCGCCTCAACTGAAGGCCTCGACCCGTCCACACGGTCCGTCGGCCGGAGAGGTTGGCCTCAACGGGGAATCCTCAACGTGTGTACCCGGCCTTAGACTAAAAATCGAGTCGAATGGTTCCATTGTAACCTTTCTATTTCACCCCATTCACAGGATATAATTTTCTTGGTAACAAACTTGCGGAAAACTTGATTTTCTCCATAAAAGTCGTTCTACTGTATGTTCAGTGTTTGACCCAAACGTTATTCATTCGTTTTATTATTCGTACACCAAGTGGGAAACATTATTGTATGTAATGAAACGAGAATTATTTTATTTTTCGCTGCCATCTTCAGTTTGTTCTCGCTATAATCAGCTTGCTTCGTATATTTCCAGCCTGGCCAAGTTGAATTTATTCAATTACTGGATGGGACCAACTATTAAAAAATACCGCAACTGTTTGGAACTTGTTTACGATGGGTTGCGAGGTCAGGCTTCTTCCAAATTGTCGGATGACGTTGTTTTGTCACTCGCGCTCACAATAAAATTGGGTAGAAAAGAAGGGTACGAAGAAATGTCCTGGCCATCGATCAAGTCGTCTCCTTACCTGCCGCTGGCCCTTACTCATCAAAGTGATCATATCAGAACCACCGGTGAGCGCTTTTTGCCGTATAGAAAACTTTAAAAAATTATGTGGATTTCCATGGAGTGTGTTTGAAAGTTTTTTAAAATTTTGTTTTCTTAGCTTTTGCGGCCGTTTGCATTTCATCAAAAACGTCTAGTCTAATAACGTCAGAAGAATTTCAAATGGTGAGAAATTTCCTCGAAGAGAATGTGAACTCGGACTCAACTCCACTTCGACAGTCACTGCTCAATTCTTTCACCACGTTATTAGTCCGTCTCAGAGATTCGTGTTTACAGGTGATTCTTACTTCTTCAACTGCCAAATTTCACTCCCTGTAATGCTGGATTATTGAATATCTCATTTTCGCAGGCCTTGAGAACTCACGAAGGCGTTGGTTGTGACGGTGTCGTCCGCTCCATGACGTTTCTCGGGTGGCTTTTCAAATTCCTCACGTCTTGTTTGGAGATCGGTTCAAATTATCAGCGTAAAATCACCGCTCTCGAACTGTTTCGACTCGTACTGTCGTATTTAGCCGATGAAAACGGCGGCGAGCGAAAGAGCAACGCTAAAGTAAGTTGATTTTTCACGAAAAATATTTTTCAAGTCACTCATAACTCTTGTGCGAATGTTCTCAGAATTGTCTTCGTTATCACGTTCCAGGCTGACGGTCCTCGAGTGATGAAACATTGTATTGCCGTCGGTAAATGGGGTTTCACTTCAGAAGCGTGTCGTGAATGTTTGCTGTTTTGTATTTCCGACAATGCTGAAGACGTCCGAGAGTCAGCCGCTCGTTTGTTGTCAACATATTTTAAAATAACGGAACAAGACGCCACGAGATTCAATTCACTCTTCAACAAAGGTGAAATGTTTTGAATAAAATGATTGGCACCAGTTGTATATCGGAAAAAGTGACGTCAACATGTCTAAATTTTGGTCTTGATGTTGAACAGGAGTGTCTTTATGTCGAGATCCAATGTTTTACAACTCAGAGGCGGGAGCTCTTCTCGTTTACACCGTCACTTGCCTCAGTTATAAAGGTGGATTCGGCGCTACTAAGTTCCTCGAATTTAAAACCGAGCGAGTAAGTTTCTACGCGTTGTTTGCTGAGGGTAGGTGAGGAAGTCGTTCAGAATCGTTAGGTTTTGTTAGCCTCGTGTCTCAATTCCAAAGGATATCTTATACGTATAGGAGCGCCCCTCTCCCATGTGGAGCTTTGACTGCTTTGATTTTCATTGTGTATGTTTTCTCCCTTCCGTAAGTTTACCATAGAGCACTGAACATGGATAGGCTTTGTCGTGTTCTATCGATAAGATAAGTGGGGACGGCCTCCTAAATAGTAAATGTGCCAACACAGCTAAGTGGTGAACCTAACTGAGGTAGCCAAATTTGCTTGAAGAAGTTGACGTACGAAGTACCAAGATTCGAGTACCATGGAACTCCGGACAATCGTTATGTCAAGTGAAAAAACGCTGCAAATTCTTACACAGGGGTTGGTTATTCGTCAGACCAGGCGCATGGAAATTAATTTAAAAACATGGGGAAAACGGTGGGTGCGGCGGGTCCCAGACCCATTCCAATCGATTCAGTGTCCATGATTAGTGGAAAATGATACCCCACACGCACAGGTACCAGAAATCTCATAAACACATATTCAAAATGGGTAGTATATACCCAATTTGACCCATAACTTCTTCCAGTGGGTGCCGATCGTTCTGGGACCCATTTCATTGGATTCAGCGTCCAAAATTTAGTGGAAAATGATACCCCACTCGCCTAGATCGCCCAAAATCTCGAAAATCCATTTTTCAAATAACACATTTTGACACCCAAATTTGGTCCGACAAGCAACCGAAATCTATCATAAAATTGTTGAATATTTCAAGTTACCAGTGATTCTCATTTTAGGTTAGATTCACAAAAGCTATTAATGATTTTATCATCATTATTTATTCATTAATTGCGTTGTAATTTGTGATTGAATGCAAGAAAAATCAAATAAAAAAGCGCCATTTAATTTTCATGATTTAATTAATTTGGCAATGAGTAAAATTGCCATTTTTGTATGTGTATACCACCATTTTTACGTCAAATTGGAGATTTCCCATTTCAAATGAGAGGTTTTACGCATCAAATTGGAGGTTTTCAATTTAAAAATGGAGGTTGACGGAAATGATTCGTTTCACATTAGTTTTATACGCTAGACCGCGTAGATTGTGGAAATACCTTCTCCGTGCAACACATCATGACGAAGGCATTCCATCCGTCTCTTCCGAATGCCATTATTTTGAAGATACCTGTTAATTCGATGTTACGTTTTACTCGCTAATTTGTTCTTATTGCTATTACTGCCGAACCAAATTTTGAATCGTCAAAATTGATGAGTAAAACCTCAATTTGAAATGGAAAACGTCCAATTTGACGTGAAAATGCTATAATCTAAAGGTGGAAGAAAGAGCCACTAGATCCTAACCTCTGGCGAATTGAATGAACACATTCAATCAATGAATTAGGGAACTTTCTGGTGACCCATGCAGTTGCCAGTTTACTAAATGATCTTCTAATTGCCGTATGGTGTCTCCGTCATTTCAGGTATGCTCTGGTCTCTTGCCGCTCGCCGAAAATCAGTTTACTGCCCTCAAGTCCGATATTTTACTCGGAGCGACTGGCGGGTCTCCGCTTTACGGTGAGTTAACTGTTTGTTTGCAGTCAAATGGTTTGTTAGTTGTACGATTGTGAATTCAGCTGAATATTGTGTGCATTTGAAGGCGTCCTTCGCGCTTTGGGCCGATTGGCGCTCGATCCGCTGAGCCCAGAGTACCTCACGTTGTCCGCTCAAGAAAATTCTCAGTTCATCAATCTCATCGAGGCCGTCGTCTCTCGTCTTCTGCAAGTCCTCGCTTCAAAGTCTTCTTCGATTTCCGGTAAGAGATAATTATTCTTGGTAGTTTTATGTTTGTTTGCGGTAGAAGCAATCCTATAATTAAGGTACTATTCCGTTGGCAGATTACGCTCCATCCTTCCTCGAAATGGATGAAGCCATCAAAAGCGTTGTTGAGGGCTCTGATTTGGATGTGGAAGAATCTGATAAGTTTCAATTATCTCCTGCCTACCAACTCGTTTTAAACACGATTTGGCTCAACCTGAAGGTAGAATGATGTATTGAATTTGAACTTTCCGCGGGAATAGAGACGACTTGTGATATCTTAAGCTGTTCCATTTCCATCTTTCCTAGATTTGTTGTTGGATTGCGAGCAAACTTCCAGCTGCTGGAGTGGACCCCAAAAGGTGCCTGTCGTTGATTTTGACTATTTTGAGACAAACTAAGCACAAGGGCGCTCTTGAGTCGGCGGGAACCTCTCTGGGAGCTCTCGTCAAATATTTGGCTCCGACTCCTGACGTAAAACTGCTAGATGAAACACTTCTTCAGTCTCTTGATAAGTGAGTGTCGTTGATTATTTACGAACTCTGGTCACCCAACTAGGAACTCTATGACAGTTCCCTCGTTACTGTTCTCTGTTCTGACATAAGTTATTTGTTACAGCCTCGCCAATGGTGATCCGGAATCAACAAGAGGCGCTGGTCATGTCATCCTTGTCCATCGCTTAGTTGCCAACGACAGCCGGCCTGGAAAAGTGATCATCTTTTTTTCTGAGATACAATTTGTCTAATTGACCTCTTTTACTGCGTGCATGAATTCACGTTGTGCATTCTATTTACTGACTTTTCAGCCGATGGTTGGGAAATGCCTCGAAAGATTGGTCGCTCAGGTTGAACAAAGAACTGGACATACGTCTCAAGCTTTGCATTTGCTGGCTGCCCTGATGAAAGACCGTAGCTTGTCGCAGGAGACTGCCAAAGTTATCCACCGTTTGGCCGCGGCTTCATTCGCTTGTTTAACCCATTCATCTTGGGCAGTGAGGTATGTTTTGTGTTTGCCAGCAATTACAATTTGACTAAACAAGAGCTATATTAATAATTTAGCTTGAATTAACGATGAAAAAACAGAATGTGTAAATTCGCTAGAAAAGAGAACTTTTTCAGTAGAACCCTGAGGTGATCCTTGTGAATATTAGTGTTATTATTTTTAATTTAACTTGCATTCTCACCAAGAAAGAAGATTTGTCATGGTGGTAGTGGAAAGGGAGAGGGTGTAGTAATTATAAAACTGTTGTTTGAAACCTTAGTAACCAACCAGTATGCAATTGTTGGCTAGTCCGAACTCTTCTTTGCTATGTGAGCTGGCAGCCATGCAATGAGGTTAGAATCTGAGAGCTGGAAGTAAGATCTTCACATAACCTAACCTAACCTAATATGAGTTTGAAACGAACCACGGGTTGTCTGGTTTTTCAGAACTGGATTTCTCAAATACCCATTGCATTAGGCCTAGCAGAATTGCCTGATTCTCTCAAAATTAACTTCTTTATAGTTGATTGAGGTGCTCTTAGTTTGATTCTCACTTCCAATTATCCTGAGCGCCCACCATGGCTGATTGAACTAAATTTGCAATTTGCATGCATTTATGTTGTTAATTATTGGTGGATTCGTCTTCTCTGAAACCTTGGGTTACTATAATCTTATTTTACCTTATACTGTTTTCTACGGATATAAGTTTCTCCTGTGAAGCAGACAGTTCAAAATAGATACTCGCATGGTATTTAGTAATATTTAGTATTTGTTGTCGTTTATAATCTTCATATTACTTCGTCTTTATATTCTAAAGGATTGTTTTCTTTTCATCTCTAGAAACACGAGCTTACAACTGTTTGGCGCCATTGTTCCTCGTCTAGTTGGTCAACGTAAACCCAGTGAAAACGACAGTGCCTGCTCGTGTTACCATTTACCCTATGAAGAGTTGTACTATCACGGGCAAACGTTGGTGAGGTTCATCTTATGCACTCGACCTAACTCAACTCAGGCAACCCAATCGAAATTGAAAATATAATTTTTCTTCGTAGGTGAGCAACATGCTTGATCAACTGAGCAATTTGTCGGGCAGTTCCCCGACTGATCACGCCACTCTAGTTCCAGTGCTGTCTCTCATGTCGAGCCTCTGTATAGGTAAGTTACTTTTGTGGTATTGCTATTGTCGTACTGACTGCTATTGTGCAACTTATGCTTCTCTACTGCGAAATAATGTACTTCTTTGTTGTAGGTTTACTTACCATTGTCGACAGGGATTTCTCATCTGTGATATTTGATAAATTCTTCGCTGCATTTCGATCTTTGATGTCTTCGCCAATTTCAAAAGTAAGTACATAGTTGACATAACTGGTCGTACAATAATTTAGATATTTTTACGCCAATATTGTCCGACAAGCGGGTGCATTCGCCTTATTTATGCTGACAATATCTTTTTCTTTGGTGTTTTCGTCACAGGTGCGACAGCTTGCTGCCGAAGCCAGCGCTTGGTTTTGTTCGCCCTCGCAAATAGCCAGCATCATTCGGATGCACATTTGGAAGATCACAGCTTTTATCAACGATCGAAGCGTTGAAAACGAGATTAAAACTGAAAATGAACTCCACGGTTTTCTATTGAACACAAAATTTTTAGTCGAAAGGTTTCAATCCGAGAAGAAGGGAGTGAGTAAGTGATTTTTTCGCAACTAGATGATAGATCTTTGTCATCAGTCGTCAGTTTGTAACCATCGCCGACATTTTAGGTACCCTTCGGAAGGCAGAACACGATGTTGAAATCTCGTTGGACGAGCTGCGGAGGGTATCGCATTCTATGAACATATCATTTGTTTGTAAATCAATCGTGGCCGAGCTGGTTGGGGTAGATGACCGCGTCGTGTTTGGCCATCATTTTGAACAACTTTCGGCCTCACTCTCTGAACCGCACAAAGCTCTAGGTAATTTATTTCTATTGTTTTATTACGTTTTAAATTTTTTCTCATGATATCAGGCTATATCTTTTGCCAATGGGGTCAGCGTTTTACTAAATATAAATTTTTCCAACCGAAAATGGAACACTTGTTCGTTTTTTACTACAAGCAGTACGGAAGTAAAACCAGGGTTTGAACTGCTGGTGTCAGAACTGTCCATGTCGTCTGTTCAATTCCCAACAGCTGTCTATTCCCACAGTGAAGCCCTAACAGTAATGGTTGCCATAAGTTACGAGTATTAATAGCATTCAATTCAATTCAGCCTATCCTTTCTGAAAGTCTCCGAGATTAATGCTGTCCTTTCTATTTGTCACTTTTCATTCATATTTTTCCGCTTACTATGTTAAACGAGGTATATCCAAATAATCTTGGTGAGAGCTTTTTTAGTAAAATTGTTGGATTACATTTAGAGCAAAATCTGAGTAGATATTATCATTTTTTAAAAATCATTACCTATCCTAAATTTTGTTTACTCCAATTTGGACGAGTTTGAAGGGGGGGGGGGGGGCACTTGTGCGAAACCAAAGCAGTATTCCTCGATTCCTCGTTTGAACCTCATTTCACAAACTGTGAGCCCTGGAAGTGTCTGCAGGTAAACTCCGTGTCTAATTTCCTTTATTCAATCTCCCGCAGGGATGGCCATCTGGAAAGACATTGCTACTGAGCAAATCGTTTTGAAATGCTCGTTGGATGATTTGCTGTTTTGCCTGCAAGCCGCTTACGAGTCAGAGGTGCCTGAAGTAATCAACTCCACGTTGTGCACGTTGAAGCAGAGAATTCCTCATAGAGACTTCGAAGCTGTCAGCAACCCTATTATTTCTTATTTGTTGAGGTGAGACAAACAAGAACAAAAATCCGAATTGTTACCTTTATTTCTCTGCCAATGCGGGAAGTAAATCATGTCGTTACGTGTTGCCTTCCAGGCTGATAGTAGAGGGGAGCACCAGCGAAGATTTGAGGAGAGTAGTATTCGAAATTCTTAGCCACCACAAACCTCACAACTTGAACGGCAATGTGGAGCCCATCATAAACCTGCTATTACTCGAAGGAACCGTCATCAGTATCGCCGTGTGTTGTGGGCTCCTCGCTCTTGACCAGGTTCGAACTATTTTCTTTTAAACCGTTTCTCATCATTTAGACTTCCCAGCAAACTGACTTTGATTGCATTTTATCTACAGGAAAGCAACAAATTACTCATTGAGGAAGTTGTGATTCGATTGAAAACGTTCATCGAGCCGTCAGAATATGAAGAAACTCGATTGATCGCCGCGAGAGCTTTGTCGTTGATGTATATTTTCATATCTAAACCGATAACGGACGAAGACGCATCCTCCCCTCTTGTTAAGTGAGTCAACTTATGAAATACTGAATTGATTATTCCACTCCAGGCCAATATTGTTTACTGGGCGCATGCACGACCGCACTAAACATAATGTTCTCTACCTTGTGTCACATCACACCTGACACACGACACAACCTTGAAGAGTTTTAGCTTCATTTTAAAAAAAAAAAAAAAAAAAAAAAAACTGAAAGCAGTTGTAGGCTGTTTGAGATTCTTGCAGGAGTGAAAAACGTTTACTTCCTGACTGACTGTCCCCATGCCAGGCAATTGTTGACTCCTGAGAACAATGATTGGCCGGGACTTGTCCAAATTAAGATCCAGGTTCCACGTTGCAACACAATACGTCCAGCCGTCAATCATTACTTGCAGCTCTATAAGAGTATTAGCTATGAGAACTATGTCGTCTGCGAAACAGTAAATTATTAATCATGTCTGCAGCAATCTTTTCCCACGCGTCCACCTTTGCGTTGACTATCCCTTATGCAAGATGCCTCATACAATATCATCTCTGAATACAACTTCATATCAGTGTCGAAGCACTTGGATGCAAACAGGATGGGTTGGATTTCTCTTTTTTCATTGATTTGATACACAAGTGGTCCTCTGAGCCATCTGGAAGATCACTGACAGTGCACATGTCAAATTAGTTCTTCACCAACTGTTATACCAAAGAGTTGGCCTAAACCCCAAAGAGTCTTCACCTAATTTATCTCATTATCACGTGGAGCCAATATTCCTTGCTCATCCCCAATTGCAGTAGACGAGCCTCTTCGAGGACCTCTCAAACTTGATACTTTCTTACGTATCCTCTGGACTTGTGACCTATATTTTCCAGTTCAGTGCGATGCAAACTCTGGAAAATTGGAGTGATGCTCCTTGAAGATGAAAACCCAATAGTTCGAGTCGAAGCAACCAAATTCGCCTGTTCCATCATTCAAGCGACGCATCCCCTCAACCCGTACATCTGCTTGAGGAAAATGATGGAACCCGCAATCCTCCTGAACTGCTTCCATGTGAGGTGAGTCTCAACTTTGGCAATCTACGAATTTCGTATTGCAAACGCGCTGTTTTCTGAAATGAGTCGCAGCGATAACATTGGTCGGCACTCAATTCCAACAGGGACGTCGTCAATTGCCTCTTGTCGCGGTTAGAGTGCTCTCACGAAGAGTTATCGGCGCTGGACAACGACGACGACGACGGTGAGGCAGCCAGTGACGACTTGAGTTACCTGAACCCTTTTTGCAACTCTGGAGAAAACGAATACGCGGAGCCCATCAAAGTCGTATCGCTCTCCGTTGACGGATTGTTGAGTATAATAAATTCGGATCCGTCAGTTTCGAGGTTAGTTTTGACAATGACTCCTTATACGTGGAGATCTGCAGAAGCTGATGCCTAATAATTTTTCTTTCTGAATCAGTTACATCGAAGGCGTCATCGCTCCAGACATGAAAGCCTTGGAGAAACAAGGGCAAAAACTCGTGGATTTTTCCTCAGCCTCGTTCCAAAAGCTGCTTTTGGATTCGCGATGGTATCTGATCGGAAAGAGGTTGTCAATGCGGTTCCTCATCGCTCAGAAAGTTCGAACTGAGATATTGCACGAGTGAGTACCCTTCGAATTATCAGTTTTGACTTACTCTTCGACCATGTGTGTGGAGCATGGAGCTCTTGTCCTTTGGTTGTAATTTATTGAGATGGAACCGAAGGGTGTGTTAGGTTTTTAGAGGCGAGGCAGCTGACTGGTCGGTGTTGTTGTTGTGAGTGAACGAGATAGCCATTCAGCTCACCTCATCCAAAACCGCAATTAGGCTTGTACCAACGCTACTGCAGCCACTATCACACGAACGTATTTTTCCCCATCATAAGCGACCCTTATCTCCAGCCTTAATATTTTTTCCCAGTTTTTGTTTATAATTCTCTTTGCAATAATATTGACGTTCCAAAGTGTGAATATTTCAGGTCTCCATATAAAATTCAAAAATCCGCACTATTATTATAAGTTACGTGTCTTATGGTGTTTTAGGCAAATGTTGGGACTCGAGGAACAGTAATAACTGTGGATTCACACGTTGCGGAAAAGTTCTATCAAAATTACCACCGTTCGTGAACCTCTTCAGTATTCACGATAATTTTACCCGTTCATAAGTCAACGCGTGTTCTTCGCATCTTGTTTAGGATTCAATCGGAAATCAACGCTTATAGGTCATATTTAGCCACCTATGATCTTTTATCTTTTTTTTTTTTTAATAGAAAGTAGTAACCGATGTTATTACATTTTTCTACTGTAATAATTCCGTGTGTAATTATATTTATTGTTGTTACTTTAAACTGAAATAAAATGCGCAAAGTGAAGTTGTAAAGTTACCATGTTGCGCAAAACATGGATGGTGGTAAACCCAAACGTTACACATGTAATTTCTTCTCTTCGGTATTTGGGAAGAGAGGAAGCACAGATGTGGGGAACCGGTTATTATTTGCCTTCATAGAATATGTATGATTGTGAGCTTTTTCCACTCCAAACCAAACCAGCTGAATCCTTCCACTATGATATTAGCAGGATATTTTATAACCTGTATCGCTCAATAATGTGAATAGCGTTCTGGAGGAATGTCAGCAGGAAACAAAAAGGACTACCAAAGTAAGGTTAGATGACAACTCGACGCGCTTATCATGGATTCGGAGCTTCGTATATTTTCCTGATTAGTCACAAAGAAGCTCACAACTGTCGATTTTCAATTACCTAGATGAAAAGCCTAAAGAATAAATAGACGTAGCCAAGAAGAGAAGGCACGTTTGTACCCATGAATATTAGTTAATACTATAATATCATTTTGTACCTTTTAAAACCGAAATCTTCTTCAATCGAATCGCTAAGATAGTTTTGAAAAGATGACTAACTACTACAAACGACTCGGTCAATAACAATGGCCAATCAACAATCGAACACAGACTAAAAAAAACTACCTCCCCAAAATAAAACACAACTGGACGATACAACACGAGCTACGTGAAAATAACAGGAGCGCAAAAACGAAATAACACTTCATCAAGTCATGGTCTATTTAGCCTAGTACCCCAACAGTCAAGATGAGGCCTTATAACAACGCAATTAAAAAACATAAACGAACCGTAATATATAATGAAAAATGAAACAAAACTCATGACAAAAATGTGAAATTGAATAGAATGCGTTGGTCAAATGTCATGAAAAACCAGTTGGGGGCGTGAATATTGATAGTTTTTGTGATGTCCGAATGCTACGATCCTGTATGATATCGAAGAAGCTCGAAACATCTTGAGGTAAAGCAAAATTCCTTAACGCTATATTTGGTAAGAGCGTACCAAACGAAAACGCCTAGCGCGGAAATTCGTTCAATAACAAACCTAACTAATCTAAGCACCTACGTTTTCTTAGATGTAAAGCAGTCGAGTTGATGGGAATCGAATACCTCGACTCAAAATTGCACTTTATAGAAAGCATTGATTCAAAATTCGCGTATTGCCACTTCGTTGGAGAATTTTGCGTGGAGTAATTGTCTACGTGAATTTTACCTGACGTTATTCGACTCGTTCCAACTGGCGATGTGATAATGGCGTGGACAGAGGACGATAATTCGTATTTTGTTCTGACTAAGAGTAAGTAATGTTCTAGCTTCAATCAAAATCCAAGTAAAATAGTGCGGAGAGCACCGAGCTAGCAGGTGCAACTAGCTTGTCATTATGAAGACTTTTGCCGGCCTGAATTGACCGAGCGATGGCAGATTAGGTCCGTTATGCGCGGGTGTCCTCAAGTGCAGGTGGCGGTGGTGGAGGAGCTGGGCCGTAGAAGATCAGGTCGGGTATCTGACCGCCTTGGACGCCAGTGCCGTTGGTCGACTCGGACGAGCATTGAAATTGAAACGAGACCGAATTGACAGTCACTTCGGACAGCCCTTCCTGGCCGAAATAGGACAGTTCGACTCCGTCGAGGACGGCCGAAGCGGTGTAGAAGGTTTCCGGCTCGACTTGGACGGGATGTTCGAAATAGACGTGGAACGTGTTCGATGAGCCGTCCGAGAAGAATTTCGTGTCGTTGACGGCGAGAACGCGACCGAGTCTTTTGAGTTCGATGCGAACCGAATAGTCGGCGGCGCCGTTTGACGAGCCGTAGAGGCCGAAACCGACGATGAACACTCGCTTGTCGACCGAGAACTGGATCGAGTCGCATCGACCTCGGTACCGCCACTGGTTGCACCGGTAAGCGCAAGACTGGAACCGATGGCACACCTGCGAGAAACAAACACGAAACACGGTTATAATGCTGCGAATTCTTCCCTCCTTAAAGCAAAAGTAGAGGGAAAAAGCAAGTGTGGCTACCCATTTTGGCCCATACCGGGCGCCAATCGGACTGGGACCCATCTCAATGGATTCAACGTCCAAAATTTATTGGAAAATGATGCTCAACGAGCATAGTTCGCAATAAATTCGAATGGCCAGTCTTTTTTAGTAGTAAAACTTCTAAAAACCTGAAATTTTGGTATTTTCTGGCTCTAGTCGGCCCGTTTGAACCGAATTTGGGGAGGGTATGTTTAAAAATGTGTTTTTTGAAACATGATTTTTGGGGCTTTCCGGGAACTTGGCATTTTCAATTGAATTTAGGACGCTCAGTGGTCATAACGAGTCCAGGACTACTGGACACAGGACTAATCAACCTATGTTTTCATGCATAAAGTCAATCTCTCCGATTCGGCCTAAAAATTTTTCTGGGCATTTCAAAGTGTCTAGATCAAAAAAGTCAAGTGCCCGTTCGCCGTCCACGCCGACTTGGGTAGTAGACAATTTTCTAAAAATCTGAAATTTGCGTCAGGGAACGATTGGCGCCCACCGGAAGAAGTTATGGGTCAAGATGGGTGTCTATCTGCCTACAGTAAAAGTGGGTTTTCGAGATTTCTTTTTATGTGAGCTTAGACTGTCTGTTTCAATCGGTTCAGCTTGCAAAATATCAAATCTCAAACATCAAAATTTTTTGTTTAGTTTCAATTCATTTTCGTTTGTACTGACATATTCCTGTTTATGAATAGGAATCGCCCATTTCCAGCCGCCACTGCAGAAAAAGAAATTAATTACCTGAGCTTTCAAACCAACTCGAGGCTTGATGGGAAATTCGAGCGTCGGTTTGACGAGTGCGGTGAAATGAAGGAAAATGTCGATAGTTTCTTCCCGCGTGAGAATCCCAGCCTGAGCAGGCCCGTTGGCGAACTCGTCAAGTGACATGGTCGGTATGCGCACCAGGTACAGTGACGGGCCGAGGACGACGCGCTGGTTGGAAGGCCCACCAGGGAGGTCTCGTCGTTGACACTCGGCCGAAGCCCAGGCCAAGGCCGCCTCGAACAGGTGCGTTTCCTTGCAGTTGAGCGTCTCGCGGGACAAAACGGAGGCCAACGTGTGTTGGTCGATGTCAGAGAACCCCTCGGACTTCAACGCCATCTCAGCCTGGAACAGCAAACAATCAGAAAATGTCAATGAAGTTGGAAAGTAAGGAGATACATAGACCAATCATTACTGCCATCCATTCGATTAACAACAAAGAATCGTTGTTGTTTTATGACTGCAAGCGATGGCCGCGCTGGTGAGGTACTGTGGCCCAAAGCGGAATTGGTCGAGCTCCATAAGTTATAAGACGGTTTCCCCTCCTCTAGCTCATGAAAAAATAAAATATCCCCCTTCAGAACCTCCACATCTCGTTGTCATTTGAGCATGTGTTCAAATGTTAGTTACTTTTTTACTTCAGGTAGTTTTTATTTATTTTCCTATTTTTTTAAAATGAGTTTTATCATATTTTTTAACGCAAATTGACGAATTTTATCCAGATTCAGTTCCCTGAATCCCGTGGGAAAAACGCCTTGGCTTTTTAAAAACAAATTTCAAAGCCATTTTTTGAATTCTGAAAAGCTTGTCGAGTAAGTCTTTGTAGGTTCCTCCCCATATAACAATTTATAATTGAATTACGGATGCAAATAGTAGAGATTCCTAAGCAGAAATGCTTCCATGTGGTGGAGGACTGGTCTTCCTGACCATACCAGAAATCAGTGAGCACTACAGAACGAAATGAATAGAAGCTACAGCTAGAACGAGTTTATATTCTCCAACTAGTTAAATTTTGGCAGATTGGATATACGAGTTCAATGGGTGCACCTCAAACCTTGCACTCCTCATCAAGGGCTTCTACAAGGCGTGGTACAACTACAATAATCTTCAGTTCATGTGCACAAACAAGCCTCATCTACGAACAATGGGTTTTGAAGATTCTATCACCCGCCTTGACCTAGTATAAAACTTGCTCGTTTCATATGAATGCCGTTTGGCCCACAACTATGTACAAGCAGATCCACACATGTGACTAGAAAGATTTCAGATAAATCGTACAAGAAAGCCAACTTATCATTCACTTTTCTACAGCATCAGAAATCTCACCAACATTTTTCACCCCAAACAACCAGCCGTTGTAATTTCCAGGCCATCAACGAAACGAGAATATTTACCTGAGCGTCAATCACTTCCCAACATCTCGCCATTAGGTCAGGCTCCTCAAACAGACGAGACTGGGAGAGGAGCAAGCATGCGTTTTTTGCCGTCAGCGACGTTTCCAAGTACATGACGCAGGCGCGAGCCAAGTGAGGGACGATGTATTTCTTGGCGACGTACAATGTCGCCAAAACGGTGTCCGCTTCAAGCGAGATTTCGTCGCAGTACAAATACCTGGTTTGGAGAATAATTTTCAAAATCAAATATTTTGTTACAGGATGAGGTCAGTGCAAGTACGAATTCCTATCAGTTGACGAAGGCGAAAGACAATTTACTTGAGCAGAGTGAGGAAAGCAGAAGGTTCCACATCTGGCACTGCGATCTCCTCTTTGTCTTCAGCCAAACCAGCCGTAGAACATGGCGTAAAATACAGAACTTCCCGTCGCCAGCACGTACTTATGAGCGGGAATAGATTGCGTATGGCCTGAAGGAAAAATTCCGTTAATTCCAACTGTACAGCCCGTCTTCGAAATGATCCATCAATCAAGTAAAATAAATCCGCTTACCAGTAGCACCGACTAGAAACTTGATATCAGACATCAATTCATTGTTGAACATTGCGGCATTCCTTTCCCGCACGGTGGGCTTCGAGGCCTGCCAGTTGGGATCGAGCGTGGACACGTTAGACGCGAGCTCATTGTCTAAATTGACCTGAGACAAAGTTGAAAGATTGAAACTTGTCGTCGTCGTTGGAGCAGGCGACGGCAAAGGCGACGTCGGCGCGGATGCAGGTTGCGTCACTTGGACAGACTCTCGTTGGGAGATGCTGCTCCCTTCGCCCTGGATATGATGTTGGGAGAGAACGCCGACGTTGCTGATTGTTTCAACTGGAAATAAGGATGCAAAAATAAATATAAGAATACTTTTGAAATGTCAGGCGACTTGCAGGGCCACCAATGAGGGCACATCCATGATTATCAAGTCCAGTCGAGGCCAATATGCTCAACTGATATCAAACCGAAATATTTTTCTCGGACAAGGCAGCACCCAGAAATTGGATACTCTGGAATAAAAATAATAGAATAGGAATTTTATGAAAGCGACTTCGGAACATTAAGGCCACGAAGGGCTTTTGGAGGATCGCCTTTGTATGTGCATTTATTCCTCTTAATAACATTGCGTATAAACCCTCGCCTTGTGAGCCCTTCATGCTCATCATCTTTGGTCAAATTTCCCTGATTTGCTGAATAGGTGGCGTGAGTACTGAGGTACCCAACAAGTACCTGCCTACCACACAGTGTTAAAAAAGAGTGGAATTACTTAGGAGATATCTCAAAATGAACCCCTCCGGAGCAAACAACGACAGTGTCGCTACTTCGAGATCATTTCGACCAAAATAGAAAGAGAACTCGGACTTGCGGGTCGCCACTCACCGTTCACCCACTGATTCTGCGTGATGCTGTCCTGAGGTCTCTTCAACCGATCTGGTTTTTGAGAAATCTTCGAGTAAAAATTCGACATAGCCATCGTTTTTCGGCAAATGAAAGTACTTTTGGGAGCAATTTTGAACGGTATTAAGCACTAGACGATAGAAAGAAACTCATTTTCACAACTCAACGGTAGAACATCGATAACGAGAAGAGGGCATCTGCCCCAGTAAGGAACACTTTGGCTGATAAGATCCCAACGAGCGACTATTTATACCGATCACGTCCGTATCTTCTGAACACAACTTCTCAAGCTGAAAATGACAAACAAACCAACATCGGAAGTGAGAGAAACAAAAAAGACAGGAAGCGAAGGAGACCAAAACAATCAATAATCAAAAACTGTTCTGTTGCTGTAATAGTTTTGAATCATTGTCATGAGTCTAAACCCATGTTGAACACATGACGATAAAGAAGATCGATGGGCTGCATCTGGCAACATTGGATGCAACTGTTTATTCAACTAACAACACTGCCTGAGATATCAACAGCATGTAAGAGTATATCGATTCATTCACAATCGATGTTTTACGATAGACTTATGATAGAAAAAAAATTATTATTAGGTAGGTATGTAGATCTTTCATTCCAAGGTGAACTTTAAAAAAATATTCTTTTGACACTTCGTCCTACCTATTTGAATGACCCACTGAAAAAGGCAATGGCGTATCCAGGGGAACAGGACGACACTGTGGGAAGGTAGCAGTGTTGCCACAACACACCTTGTTATCTCTTCAACAGCTTAGCGACCGTTACGGTCAATAAGCCTTTAAAGATGTAATCGCGATCCTAAAGGGCCTGCTGCCAGTAGTGGCACTTTCCGATATACCGAAGTATAATCTTGATCTAAGAAAAATTTATCTACCGTGGAGTAATTTGCAGTGTTGTTTAATTTTCCTCAGGTCCTTTGGTTACCTACACCACTGTGACGAGTAGCTACCATCCGTATTGACTGCATGGTTCGATGTTATCGACACATTTCGATAATCGATTAGGGTCCAGGGTGCTTCCCCGAACCAGACTCTCTCAGCTCCTACTCACCGATACGCCATTTTGTTCGTCGGTTCGCGTCGTCGTCGTGTAGTAAATTTTCAGCAGACGCGTTTTATCTCCTCGTTTCCAAGGATTTTATGGAGAATATTATTGGTTAATCTCTCATCTATATCAATCATGTCAGACGCTGAATTGAAGAAACTCAGTGAACTCCGTGTTGTGGACTTGAAATTCGAGCTAGAGAAGAGAAAAATCGACACGTCTGGTGTTAAAGCCGTCCTCGTGAAAAAGCTACAAAAAGTGAGTAAACTGGTTATTTATTTCATTCATGGTCTCCGGTCATATAATATTTATTGTCATTTCGGTACAAAGTGACATTGGTCGTTACATAGCGACCTGAAATGAGATGATAAAATTAATTATTATTATTATATTAATTCTCCTTATATTGGCCAGTCCCGTCCGTCAATCGGATTGTTGGTCGGGAGTGACTCAAGCAGCTCCTGCCGCTGATGTATGTATCTTATACAACCATGGGAGGGGTGTTTGATGATGTTGACGATCGTTGAAGCAGTGGAGAATGACACCACTTCACTGTTTTTTAAGGTCATGAATGGTTTCAACAATTAAGAGCGCTTTTGAATTAATGGAAGTGGGGTTCACTCTTGGCTGTTAATCCTTATCTTACCCTGAGTCAGGAGTGCTACTCCTCATTTTGACTGATGCCTAAAACTTCTGGAACCATTTAGGCGACCCATTCTCCATCCCACATGCCATAGGCCAACTGTCAGTCTTGGCAGAAAGTCTTCCTCCATTACTGACCTTTTCGCTCTCAATTTTCCTCTGTTAGGTGGCTATCACCTGTACCAAGACCCTTCCTACCTCAGACAGTGTCGGAGGTAGGAACATTTTATACATTTTAATGTTTCTCTTATCTTTACAGCTGCTCAAGACAAGAAGCCTCGTTGGGCCACCTTTTTTGAAACGAGCTCTCACTACGAGTCAAATTTCACTAATTCCACAAACGCCTTTACCAGACGCAGGTCATCTGCTTTATTGACTGTACGCTGCATTTGCAATCGCATGAGAATTTATTTTTCTTGCTGCATCTCGTTCGGTGCCTCAATGATAATGAAATTCGACTTGTAGAGCACGCTGTCAGCTTGCCATACAAGCTCATCCCTCATGGTTAAAGGAAAAAAGTTAGAGGAAATATGGTCTTCGGCATTATGTAATGTATTTTTAAGTAATCCAAAAATCCCGGGGCGGTGATTTGTACGCCCTTTGTTATCAAGCAAGAGAGAAGCGGGTCGCTGTTATGTTGACAGTTTCGCATGAAAAATTATACACCGAACGTAATAAGGTGACTTATTCGTTAGAAATTACTGCGTAGTACGTCCATGAGGACGTCCTTCGGCTGTCAATTCGTCGAAATTATCGCCTGTGTCTGTTTTGATGAGAATGGCCCCTCTTGTCACCCTCGATCGATGTCGACAGGTGGACTATTATCTCTCTAAAATGATTCTGCCTTGCGCCCCAACATAGTTTATGGCCATTGATTTCTGTTGCCCTCCTTTACTTGGGTGTTTTGATAGCTTAAAAGGAGGACAATCGGTTAGAGCCTTGAACAAGTTCGTCTTAATGCGCTGACCAATGATTGAAAACCCATTATTGAACGGAAAAGCCCCTCAGCCAGTTCTTTAATGCCCGTCAACTGAATCAGACTATTCATGTTTCAGGTTCTCACCGATGAGGGATTGGATCCTGAAACGCACCTCTTTCAGTTGGAGGTTGATGGGAAAGGAACTCCACTAAAAAAAAGTTGGTGAAGTAGACTAAACTTACATTTTTAATCCTTGTCAACTCGCTTAGGGGCGACAGGCGTTTTTCAAGAAGAAAAAAGTCAATTCTTAACCTTAGTTAACTACACTCCGGATAAATTCCGCTTTCAGACACGTACGATTATAGCATTTTCAAATATCCTATGTAGTTATTATGGTCAATATGATGCAATAAAGTGCACTGGGAACTGTTCTGGAAGCGTATTTGCTCTTCTGGTGTGAGGCCGAATGCGATTCCTGTCCTTGGCTCGTACGAATCCTGTAAAATTCAAGGCTTTCTCGTATTGACGTGTATAGAATTAATTGTTAATTGTAAGTACTTACGTTGGCGGGGAATCACTCTTCCCAATGTTCTACCCAAATGAGACCATTGAGGATTATTTGAGATTTGTTGGTCATTGGCAGTGATGAGCGAAATTTTTAATTCGATCGAGATTCTTGATAGAGATGGGCAAAGTAGTTCATTGAACGGAACTATCTCTTCTTAGTTCGTGAACTAGTTTAAGGAACTAGTTCAATTGAACTATCTAGTTCACTTTTTTAAATTAATGCGTGATTGACTACATTTAGCAGTTTAGCTTCATTGCACTGCATTGTTGCACCTCTAGACCAGATCAAGTTAGCAAGTCGAAATAGCTTCCAGTCATTATTTAAACTGAAGATTAGTTTATAATGAAACTTGTCAACAAATCAGCAGGTCATCGAAACTGGGACTGTTTGATAGGAATTGAGAGAATAACAATCATGATTCCTCACTCACGAAAAATTGTTTAATATTATTTATGTATTGACAATGCCATGAATCACAGCATGGCAAACTATTTTCACTTTTTTTTTTTTTTTTTAACAAGTCAACTTTATTGTATTATTATTTAAATATACACTCTAGTTTCTCAACCGAATGGACCAACTATTTTGATTTTGAACGCCTAGTGACTATTTTACTGGTGACGAACGCCAGCTAGTTCAGAATAGTTCAGACATACAAATCAATTAGGACCAAAGCCATGTCCAGCCCGCATAAGAGAACCTTCAACCTTTCTGCCTCGAATAGGTCCATCCCAGTTGTGAGTTAACTTTAAAGTCACTAAACTAATGAGTGGTAATAGTCAAGTCCCAATTTCATGAACGACCTCGATTAAATTTCTTGATATAATTGGATCGTGCGTTAGCTTCAATTTTTACTGTCATTATTTTTGTTGGCTCCTGTCTAAATCATTCCACGCATATGGTATTGGTATCCAGAACCAAGCATTATTCCGAAATGATGCTGAATGAATCAGCTGTTCGTTTTCTCACATTCACCTCCCATTCCTATCGGTTGAAGTCAAATTTCTGCCTGTTGTGATTGGGATCTACAAAAGTTTATATCGTGATAGGTATTACATCAGCGATCGATCCTGTTTGAGGCACATTGAGGGAACTTTCTTCGGTAAGAGTCCATTATTTGTCAAACAAAATCGTACGATCAACCCAGTGCTGCGTTAGGTTTATAGCCAGAATACGACAGTCAACTTGCAACATCAATCCAGATGTAGAAAATTATGGGCTCTACAGTATTATGTACTAGTGGGAGTAGGTCTGACTCATCCATACCGTAAAGAGTTTCCATTACGCTGTTGTCCCGTATTGGCCACTCTCACAGCCTAATAGAGGACGAGGAAGCACTGGTTTCCCTCTGCTGTAACCCATTCTCCACTTATGCCAGGTTGGACGGAGGGGTTCGTTTTTATTACCGCTCTCTACCACCAAGAGGCATCATGTTTCTTTTGATTTGGCTTAGCTTTGATTTAGCTGCTGTTACATGTTAGCTCATCTCACTTTCCAGAAAAGGAAGATATTGTGGGGGAAGAGGAAGACGAAAGCACAATGAAAAAGGACGAAGTTGACGCTGACGTCAAGGAGGAAGTCGATGATCTTGCCGAACCGTTGAAATCCGTTTCTGACGACAGTGCTGGCAGCTCGGAAAAGGTGACTGCTGACAAAAATACTGCCCAAGTTAGAACTCGTTGGATATTAATTAGTTGCTCTCACCAAGAGGATACTTGACCATGATAACGTTTTCTTATTGCGCTTCCCATAGGACACCTCAAAAAGTGAATCCAAGGTCTCTGATGAGAAAAAAACAAGTGCAACAGAATCCCAAGAGGAACCCGTCGACGAAGAATCCGCCGAGAAATCCACGAGCGATGTGAAACCTGAAGAAATATCCGTCGAAACCTGTGAAACGAAGGCCGAGCAGGAAGATGACAAGAAACACGAAGAAGACATCGAGGAACGGGACGAAATAGAAGACCTCCTCGAAGACAAAGAAGACGAAGTTATCGAACTGGGGGCCCACAAAGATATCGATGATGACGAAGAAAAGTCCCAAGTGAGTAGGCCTTGGCGAGCGATATTCAACTAATGGGGCTTATAATATATTTTTTTGTGAGACAATTTTGGACACATTCGTCTTCTAAGGCATCTTATAAGCTTTTCCCATGACGATTCCCCCTGTCAGGAAAGTCTTTCCCATAAACACCTATTAGACAATTAACTTTCAGGATTTGTTTAAAATATCGCTTTTCATATCACGCTTTTCTGTCACTGATTTTCATCTCCCAGTTTATTTCCTTCCCATTTTTTCAGGACAAAAATGATGTGAATGGAGTGGACACAGAAGACTCGATTCATCTTACCATTGGAGAGGACGAAGAAAAGTTTATGGCGATGGAGGTAACGTTGTCCCCCTTCACTCGAGAATAGTTAGAAATAACCTCTCCATCCTTTCTTGAGGAACCACTAATTTCAGGTTTTTTGTTGTTTCAGGATGACCCCATTGAGAGGAAGAAAGGTAAGGTTTTCCATCATGTTTGCTGTTTTTAACTAAGATTTAGCTTGAAGGGGTTCCATCATTTTCATAGTGGTGACAGTAGACAGCATTAAACTGTATTTCCGACAAACGGATCGGCTTTGTCAAGATGGAATCAATGATGTGACTCCGGAGAAACCGGCAAATTGGAAGTGGATATGACTGAGAACTTCAACTTCTGACCGATCAAATGCTGAAACTACTGGGAGCTTTTGGATTTATGTCGACTCCGTGAAAGAATGTAAAAACTTGACATACGATGCGAGTATGTTGGGAATTGGTACGAGATCTGCCCACTGTCGGAATTGACTATGAGAGCACTCAATCCTAAAAATGGTGGCATTATACGTCGTAGAGGCTCCCCTCGAACCAATGAGATATACTGAAGAACTGTCTGCTGTCACTAACTGTATGAAATTGTTTGTACGTCTGGGAAAATTCAAATTTACATCTTTAACTTGGATAGTGAAAATGCTTGGAAAATAGTATGATTGCTAATTCGGTTATTGAGTTACATATTTGCAGTATTGTATCAAATTCTTCGTTCCCTGCCTTCAAGAGTTGAAAAAAGTGGATCTACTTATTCTGAGTGGTCATCGCATCGCCAATTCAACGAGAATACCATGCTCAGTTGAACCTTAACTAAACGATCAACTTTTTGTAATTGATCTCAGATTTGAACGAGGATCGAAGCGGAAGAGGAAGCAAGAAACAAGATTCGAGGAAGAGTGACGCCCGGAGTATCAGGTGTGTTGCATACAGCTTCCCCCACATCAACACTGTAAGTTATCTAGGTAGACCGACCTTGACTTGAGACCCAGAAGAGGGATGGGAAAGGAAGGAGATCGGTCTACCATCAAGAAGATATGGAAGGTGACATCGAGAAGTAACTCCGCTCCGCTGCCGCATCTCTCCTTCGTGGATACTCACTTTGCTCGAGATAGCCCGCCTCGTCTTGCTCGCCGGCGGACGCCCCCCGCCAAGACTCCGCCCCACGAGCAATACGGCGGGGGGCTGTAGGTTTGTTCAGTTGTACCGGATATCATGTTTACCAGGTTTTACGGCAATTTCGCGTTAATTTTGGTCAGAATTTGTACGATCTTTGGTAGACCGTCACTGGAGCCAACTCGTAAAGCTCTCGCGATTTCGGAAATTGAAAACATCGGAATTTTTCACGATTGATGTAGATAATTGATCCAAATTGTGAATCTTCATTTTGCACTGGCGATTTGTTTGCTGCACGGTTTCGCAATGGTTGCGGCTTATCACGTTGTATCGATATCAGAAGAGATCATCTTGGTCGACCACGAAAAGATGGAGCTTTCAAGAGTGTACCTCACAAGGATTTCATGTTCATCTCACAATACGACAACCCATCAAGACTTTACGAGGACTACAAACGTATTTGGCAGCACATTCATAACCTGATCGCCAAAATTTGAAGAAGTGAACCGCGAATTCGGTCGTGTTTTTAGGGTTCGCCTTTACTTAGGGATGATATCAAACTATTAATTTTCTAACATGTTGGTGGTTTTATGTCGCCTCATATTCCCTTTGAAACTTACTAATCTGATGAAATAATTTTTTCAGCCCTGAAAATGCTACGGACGACAAAGGTGAGTGCAACTGTTTTTCTTCCTCCAATAATAATTCTCTCCCTTGACCAAATGTTATTTGCCCTGGTAACTGCTCATTTGATTACATCATTCAGGGATCCTTCATGATCCTCTTTCTTGGCTTATAACGGACTTCAAGGTACAGGGAAGAGTGTGCTTGATCTCCCTTGGTTCCTGATGTCCCAAAATAATGCTCCCCCAAACCGTTGGTGTGAAGTGGTGTCCTTAACCTTGAATTTCATGTTTCAAGGGAGAAAGAGCAATTACCGTAATTTGTGGGTGAGTGGATTGGCCGCCATTACTCGAGCGCAAGATTTGAAGCACATATTTTCCAATTTGGGGAAAGTAAGTAATAAGGAGAATACAACATTTCATCATGTTTTGAAAGCTACTCTACAAAAAATATAATTGTCCGATTGTTGATATGGTAACGTTGTTTAGGTCGTTGCAGCAAAAGTTGTCACGAATGCAAGAACGCCAGGAGCACGGTGTTATGGCTTCGTCACTATGGCCACTGCCGAAGATGCGCAAGCTTGTATCAAAGGATTGAATGAGACAGAACTTCACGGAAGACTTATCTCTGTAGAAGCGGTGAGTTGCTTTAGTCGAAGATGCAGTTTCATTTGGATTTTACTTTTTGATTAGCCTTGAGAGCGAGTTGATTCAATATTGCCGCATCAGGTTGCCAATAAGCCGGCCAGCAACAATGCCAAAAAACCCGAAGAGAAGCGGAAGGCCAGTGCATCTCCTCAGAGGGAAGAGAAGAGGAGGAAACGCGATGAGAGTGTCACAAGCAAGGAAGGAGGCGCTAGTGAGTGTCTTTTTTTTTTCAAAATGTTTGCGTTCTTAATGTATTGATCCTGCTCGTGAACCACGAGCTCCGGATGGTAAATGTTTCTACAATTGTATATTCGTTGATTCATCTAATAACTTGGATCTAAGTGGAAGGTGAGCGCTCAATCCTCGTACACGTTCGTTGTGTTTCGTGTGTAAGAGTTGATCGAGAGCAGCAGTATGTCTCCTCAAAGCATTCTAAAAATACTGGTTTTTATTATTTTATGCCTTTATATTTGTGTAGGTGACAGAGAAGAAAAGCGAGGAGACCTCAGCGAGAAAGAAAGCGTTAAGGAGGACGAATCACCGACCAAAGTGCCAGACGAGGAGAAGGAAGACGCTGAAAGCGAAAGAGAGCGTCAGCGGCCAGAAAAAGGCAAGTCTGGATCGCCAGCTCGACGTCGTCGCGCACCCGTCAGAGAACGTCTCGGAGAACGACCAATACCTGCCGGGCCTAGGAGACCGGGTGCAGCCAGGGAAAGGTAAGATGGCGTGTAGGCCTGTCATTGTTGGGGTTGAGTACCGTTTTCCCTCCGTTCTGACCTCGTTCAACAGTGTCTTTATTGTTGCTGGGCGCTCCGTGTACCAATAAAGAGAATTTCCTTGTTTTCCAGAATAACCATTCGCGGGGCCCGAAATGATTTTCTCTCCTTCGCCCAAATTAAAGAAGAACGAGAAAGGCAGAGAGCTCGCGAAAAAGAACGAGCTGCCAGAGAAGAAGAAAGAAGACGAAGGGAAGAAGTGGATCGGCAAAGAGCTCTCGAAAGACGTCAACGGGATGAATTGCTCCGTCTTGAAAGGTGAGGTCGTCTATAATATGCATTTTCTTGTCTGATTCAGTAGGAGATTCTAATATTTTTTAATCGCTGACCGTCGTCTATTTCCGCAGAGAAAGGGAAAAGGTGCGTAAAGAGAGAATCAGGCTCGAACTCGAGAAAGCTGAATTACTTCGCCTCGAAAGGGAACGACTGGAACGCGAGAAAGAAGACCTCAAAAGACAACAAGCGAGGTAATGTTTGGTAGTTCGCATTTGTTCTTCACAAAAAACCAACATGTCGTTTCACATACGGCATGTGATCTTTGCGGAAAAATTTATACTTGATAATAAAAGAAAGAAATAAGTGCATATTGTCTTTTGAAAAATCATGCTTCCAATGCTCAGTTCCTGTTCAAAAGCATTCGTTCAACGTTGAATGTTGGTCGGATCACTATTTCAGGGTACCCTGTAATCGATAAAAATACAGGGTTTAGCACTAACCAACCTTTTGGCAAATGGCCGTCCGTCTTCCTCGCTGTTTTTGGTAGTACAACATTTTCTATTTTAACTCCATCTATTCCCTGTTCTTGGAATAAATGTACATCAATACCTCACACTCGAACACTGAACGGTGGGTTTTTCATCATTTTTCCGTTCGATGAATGAATGAAGCCCGTACACGGGATTCTTATCCTAAATTTGAGATTTGTTCCAAACTTCAATTTTCTCCAGTAAATTTGAAAAGAGTATTATTATAAATTTTCAGCGCTCGTAAAATCTTAAATGGTGCATTTTTTCAGCCGTCTATACCTTTGATAGACTATAAATTCTTGACATACTTTTTAATTTATTTGCTCTTACTCCTTCAGATTGGAAGAAGTGAAGAGGGCCAAACGTGTTCATGCGTCAAGAGAGGTGTACGATGAGCGTAAAAGAACCGTTGAGTCGTCAAGGCGATACGAATCTGCGGGTCCTCCGTAAGTAGGCACTTTACATTTCGTTAACGTTGTCAAATTCACCTCTCTTGTTCTCCGAAGAGACTATTAATCACTTGTCACCTTACTTTTTTCTAGGCGGCCTAAAGAGCCCAGGAGGGAATCACCGCCACACCCTTCGAGAAGCAGCCGATATGATGATGGTTCCAGAAGAGAAGAATCCTCCAGATCACGCCGAGAAGAGCCGCCACCACCCAAGGGGTGAGTGTCGACTTGTTGGAAAAAGTTGAAGATGAGCGATAAGGGTTGCTGATGAGTTTTCTTTACGGCCTCCATCTCTACAGAGGGGGCCTGACGATAATTGCGGGCAGAGTATCTAGGAATTGGTCCTAATAATGGCTGCTGCAGTACTTACAGGCTCTTTGAATCTTTTCTTACTCTCCTTGCTTGTACTTTCTTGCATCAAAATGCATCTTTGCGTCTTTTGCAGGATGAGATACGTGGAAAGACCCCCAGTTCCAAGTGTGTCCTCGGGTTTCCGTTCGAGTCGAGACGAACGAGGTGATCGTGACAGGGAACGTCGAGATCGCGAAGAGGTTCATCGGAAACCGGAATCATCGCGTATGCACCGCGAAACCCGTTACGACGCTCCACCACCGTCCAAAAGTGAGTAAATGTATTGGAACAATTGAGTTTCTTGCTGAATACTATGGATAAGTCAAATGTCCGTATGCCGCTCCAATTTTGGTTGTAGAAAAATTTCTAAAAATCTGAAATTTGGGTTCGGGGGCCCATTCCCAGCTCTAGTTGGTCCTATGAAACAGCCCGATCAGGTCAAATGGAGGGGGGGGGGGGGGGTCTTAAAAATGTGTTTTTCGAAAACTGGATTTTCGGGATTTTTAGCGATGTAGGCGTGTGGGGTATCATTTTCTACTAGATTTTGGAAGCTGGATCCAATGAAATGGGTCCTGGAACTATTGGCGCTCTCTGGAGGAGGTCATGGGTTCCTATCTGCCCATTTTGAATGTGTTTTCGATATTTTTGGTACCTAGGCGTGTGGGGTATCATTTTCCACTAAATTTTGGACCCTGAATCGATTTGAATGGGTCCGGGACCCGCCACACCCACTGTTTCCCCCATTCTCCCCATGTTGATGAAATAAGTTTCCATGCGCCTGGTCCGAGGAATAACCAACCCATGCGCTGGCTAAGGATTTGCAGCGTTTTTATTTAAAAAAAATACATTCATTTTAACTAAGGGGACTTGGTCCCAAACTGGATTTCCATTTATGATTTCTGTTTCCTGGCCAGTATACATAAAGAGGGGACTACTTTGAAAACAACCTTGTTTTTAGGATTAAACCCCTGCTCTTCTTTCAGGTGACCGGTACGGCAGTGAATCGTGGGTACCCAACAGCAGCAGTTCCAGCAAACAGTTCGGTTCATCCAGCAGCAGCCGCCCAGACAGTTGGATACCTCCTGACCGCAAATCCGACATCAACCCTTGGGTCCGAAGCCAATCTTCGCAATCAGACAGGTATGCATCCGCCTGAACAGCCAACATACAAGCAAATTAACATTCGATCATCAGCGTGAATATGAGCATTTTTGCTTCTTACGCTTAGTATTGCTGGTACGTTCGTATTAGTCACCTCTAACTTTGACTCGCTTCATCTGCCTTTTCAATGGAATTGTTTGGTTTTGCACGAGGTTATGGGCCATAGTCTGAATAACATTAATTAGAATAAGTACGAATGTTGAGTCAAACAATGAGCACTTCTTGCAATAACGACGATTTTTGCTCTTTTTGAAAATCTAAATGTTAACGCTTAGATACCTATGTCGTTATGCCCAAATATAGCCTTTTGACTAAATTTTATTGCCTCATACTGAAGCGAATGAATACCCTAACGTCTTCTCCCCAGGAAGAAGTATTTTTCTGAAGTTCCTTACATTCCTGTGGCATCTACTCCCACTATTTCTTCACAAGTTGCTGGCCGTCGATCAATGTATTACGTCTCGAACTATTTTTGAGTCGTCCAATCGCGAATTGTGAACATCGATTTTTATTGTCACCCGCTGTGGGCAGTTTTCAAGAATCCGCTATTTGCTTCATTATCAATAAACCATTTGTACATTATCCAACTTTCCCTTCTGTAGTGTGAGAGTGGTAGTAGTGAAAGTACAATTTTATTACCAGTAGTATGGTTGAACGTTTTTAAGTATTTTTCTTTACACCACATGCTTGTGTACGAATGTGAAAACTTGAGTGGTCAAATAGATTGATTTGTGCTGTATGGTATGAGCTTGCACACCAACGAAGAATTTCATCTCGCACCCTAGCGTTTAATTTTGCACGCTTCGTTTTGAACCTTTTCACCCTGCTTTCATCTTCTAATTCAAGTAAGTAGTTCCGCTAAAATTTTATTGGTTTTTGATTAGAGCATTTGATGATGTATTAGTACAGGAGTATGACTACAGGTGGTGGTGGTGGGAAGGGAGAGAGGCTGAAGTCTTGCATTCCTACAAAATCGCTTAACGAGATGTTCAACGTAGTAATTTTTCAATCAGTTGCTTTCTACCAATTTACTTTTATGAGTCGACGAATACCCGATGTAAATTAGTATTGGACTGTCCCATTCCACTCGCCCAGTCTCCAATGCGTATGAATGAATGAGGAGATCTTGGAAAAATTGTTTGCGGTTGCTTTGCCCTAACGGCACATGGTGTGACAAGCAAAGTTGGCTGGTGTTGGGCACATTTATTACTAGATTTGGAGAACTTTTGCAACCACTTGTCGGGTTAGGAAGTCCTGGTGACCTCTCCCAGGCAGATACATTCAACATATTTGACTCATTGCTCATTGGAGCAATGCTATATAACATCATCCAGCTGAACTGCTCCTGAGACATTCAACATTCAGGCACATCCTTGAGGGGGAACCCGGATGGAGTTGGCGTATTAATAATTTTGCCTTTCCTGAAAGTGGTAGTGCGGATGTGGTCAGCAGTTGTATAGCCTCTCCCTTCGCCAAGTGGTCGTATATTATTATATTTCCATTGTAAAGCTGATGATTCAAAACCCAAGAAATCTATGGCAGTTATGTGACGAGGCGTTCGCCAACCACTTGGATTTCCTGCAAGGCAATGGCTGCAAGCCTACTAATCGTTTGGGAAGTAATCACGTTCCTTTTCGCAGGTGGCCTGTCTCTGGCAGCATGGTCGGCAGCTCGCGGTCTGCCATGTACGGAATGGGCATGGGGCTGAGCAGCTCGATGGGCCTCGGAGGGGTCATGCCGAGCCCTTTTCCACCTTCAGACCGCTACGACGCCTACAAACCCATGAGTGGGTCGATGGGGCGCAAATATTGATTTAACGCTACGATGGGGAAATGTTTTACGCCTCCTTTTCGCTTTCCCCTCTAGAACCTCAAAGAGGGTAATGGAACCACCAATGTGATTTTTTTTTTTGCGTGTTTTATCCACGGTTTCCCATTTACTACCAACCTATTGTTAGGTTAAGCGGAATAAAACATTCGTGGCAGCATGACCCTAGTGGGCCCTCTCCACACAAACCCTTTTTCTATACATCAACATCAATTTCTCCATGTTCCACGTGTATTTTTATGCTGTTATGTATTTCATTATATTCGTGGTCGGTGTGCTCTGTTAGTACTACCACCAGTAACGTCGTTGAGTAATTTGCAATTATCTCCAGTAAAATACTAAGGTGAAGTGTATATTTTATTTCCTAGACTTTCAGCGTTATTGTAATAGGTGGTTTTCAAGCGACCAAAATATATATTGACTATATTATAAGTTTTGCCGATTTCAATTGAATAAATGTAATGTAATAGTGGAACGAATCATTGCTTTTTACAACCTCAACCATACTAGCCAGAAAATCTTGTTTTGGCCTCACAGCGCTCCTGGAGCATGTTCCTTCAGCACCAGAACGTACCCTTGGCTGCAAATTTTATTGGCAAGGTTAAAGTACAGTTTTTGTCACCTGTACCCAACCAAGAACTTCGTTGAGTTGCTTTTCGCTTCTCACAGAGTTTTGAATTGACCTTGCTGGACTCGACTCTGCTATTCCCTTTATCCGGAACCTAAGAACTTCGGAAACGGTAGATCCCAAGGCGCTCCTCTTCAACCCAGTCAGGAACTCAAAATGTTGTCAGCTGTTTTTTTTTTCTTCGAATTTTTTTCGTTTCACCTTCCAACCTGGCAAGGAACAAAATGGGTTAGGAAAAAACGTAAGCGAGGCAAGCCCAGCTGCATTTTATGACGAGTTTTTCGGGAACGTTATTGGATTGTCTTTGGGCCTGTACTGAGGCGGAGGATAATATTTCTGAAACTACCCCGGAGGGTTTGGGACATTTTCATGATTATACTCCAGAAATGTTTCGTTGATACGAGGATGATTACAGAGGGTGCGATATTACAGTTTTCCTCGAGTCGTTATAAGTTGTAGCAGTTCACCATAATTTGAGCAGAATCATGAAACTTTCCATTTTGTTTTTCCACTGTGTAGGTATGTAGATTGCAATGGCGAACATGCAAGAAGTGAAGCATTGGTAAAGGTATATTTCCCTATTAGACACCTAGATAGATAAAATGAGCGGTTTTCGATAAGACCTCTACACCACTGAGTTCTGAGAATTTTCATTATAGACAACTTCTCATAGCTACACAATGGGAAAGTACTCGTATCTTTCGAAGTTCATTGAAAAGTTTACTTGGGCTAACTCCCTATTATTAGAAAACTAATCGCTCCTCGGTGGGTGCCTTCATACCTCCCTGTGGAGAGCTATTCGTCCCTACACGATGGGACTCGTCCATAACTTCGCGTTCAGAAAATCCATTACGCAAACTACTGTAGAACCATCTGCTGATTCTTTCTTAATTCATGTTCTGTCGTAGGAAAAACGATGGAACCGAATCCGTTAAATCCAGCCGACAGAACACACCAGACTCCTATGCAACGATTTTTCATCGGGTGGCGAACTACATGAGGTATTAGGACAAATCTTTGTACGTACTCTAGCTACAATCCGAGCATTTGTTATACGTATCAAAAATCGAAATGTTCATCCTGTTATCTGCTGTTTTGTTTGTTCACGACAGTTACCCTGGTGTTGGACGAACAGTTCTCGCTCATCCTCCAGCGAACTCGGTGCTTTCAAGACGCATGTGAAATTTACTACGAATGAATATTCTGCCCTTTTTCGAAAAAAGCGCGTTTTCTCATTCTAGGTTTACATAAGGAGTGTTCGAGTTGAACTCGGACAGCTGGTTTGTATTAAGTCTGGTAGGTAGGTAACTAAGTACCAATCAGGTATGTACCAGCCTTACTTTGAGCATAACTAGCCCATTTCTAGTTGATTTAATACATTTTATAAGTTTTATACTGACAAATAAATTACTAAAATTGTCTACAAGGTGTCAGAACGTTTATTATTGTAGATAAGATAAGATCAGTATACTCTCGCTGCGTTAAGAAGGCCTGAAGCGACTATAAGAAAACATCAAAATCTCAAAAAATAAAATCATCGATCAGTTTCAACGGCTTAAGATGCTCCTGGGTACGTGATTGTGGTTCCTGTAACGAGGGTAACGATTGTTGTTGAAAGCATCGGTGTTCAGATCTTGATAGACGAGCGATTCATTTTGATAAATGAAAAATCCCTTGATTTTCTTCCCTTCGACGATAGGAGGAAGCCAGTAGTTAACGTCGGACCACATGTCCTTGTAAGGAATTTCATTGCCGCTGAAAAATTCGGGTTTCATATCTGCAATTGAAGTAAAATGTCGTTAATGCAAGATCTCACGTCTAGTTGTGGTGAGACTCGACTGTGGGATATTTTGTGGCCTCGTTGGGATTTTATCATTCTAGTGTACACATCTATGGCGGTACATACTCGGCGATTTAGTCGTTCCTTACGTTTCACGTTCCAATTAAACCTAGTTGTTACCTAGCGAGTATTCCAAAATAATAATTCATTTCACCCAGATTTGAACGAACTTATCGCAATGATTTCTGTCTTGTTGAATTTTAAATTTCTGAATGCTTTCTTTCTTGAAATATGCTCAGGCAGGTAAAACCTAAAAGCGAATGGGATAACTTGCCTTTTGTTTCCTTCAACTCGCCAGTGTAGCTGTCTGAAACGAAGATATGCATTTGGACCAACTCTTGGACACCAGCGAACTTCACTTCTATCTTCCCAACTTTTTCCAATTTTTCGAGCGTCAAGCCGCATTGCTCCTTGGTGTTTCTGGAATAAAGACATCTGACTGACACAGGTATGTAAAACAGTAATAGTCACTCTCAGAAGTTCCAGTTCATTTCAGATTCAATGTAGAATTTTTTCAAGAATTTCGGATTTTTCCTGTGACAGCTGACCACTTTATTGGTCAACTGATTGCAGTCCGTACTTACTGCAGGAAAGGAAACTGCTGAAATTTGGTTGGTGTAATTTGTTCTTGGCAAAGGTCTTACTAGCCCTTTTGCAGGTAGAGGACCCGTAGGGGTCTGAAGGCTGAAGCCTTGCCATGTGTTTTATCGTCAATTTCCCTATAACCTAACACATTTATAGGGAGAAACCAGTTCAAATACACAAAACAGAAAATGAATTGTTATTTCAAAAAAAAAAAAAAAAAATTGTCCGTGTACGAACACAATAATTAATTCTACATACTGTACGGAGACTCTTACTTGAGAGCGCACATCTTCAAGTCTTCTTTCGGTTGAACAACCCCTCCAAAACCAGTCCATTTGTCTTTGCTGAATCCCCTTTTGTTGTATCCAAGAAGGAATTTATCATCTTTCTTCACTAACACGACGCTACTCCTCAAAATTCTCATGCTGATATTGTTAGAGGGAATTAAATTAGCACACAAAGTTCTCTATCAAATGAAATACTTTCTATGAACTAGAATATTTCCACACTTGCACTGCAAAATCTTTTCGTATGATTAGTTAAAAGGAAAATTACAGCTGTGATAATTTTAAAAAGCCCTGCTAGCACATGTTTTTACTTCACATCACACATCTACCAAGAGCATCTAAAGAATGAGGCAATGACGAAGACCTGTTTTCAACAAACGAAATTTTGAACAACCCTAAACTTTTTTAGAATGATCGTCTCGTTGAAGATGATGAGTACGTCATACTACGCATGAAATACCAACTTTGACATTGCTACAGATGAAAATGAGGTATTATTCTCCAATAAATTTTGAACGCTGAATTGATTGAAATGGGGTTTTGACCGCCACAAACAGTAGGTCCACCCAGATTAATAAACTATTTAGTAATAGTTTGCAGTATTAAAAAATAATTGAAACCTTCTTGGCCAATAAGTACTCCTTTTCAATGTGCGGCAATCAGTCGGTCCATCTGAATTTATTCGGCGTCTGAACATTCCTAGTCCCTGAATATGTCGAAAAATAGGATTCAAAAAGAATGTACCAGGCCAAAAAGGCGGGTACGAGAGACCTACCCCGGTACCGGGAGCCTGTATTTATGAATGTTATACCTACATCTTCCTCGTGATTTCGTCACAATTCTTGCGACCTGAGGGTTGGCTCTGAAACTCCCTTACCACCTTAAAACACTTTCAAAAGGCACTCGATTTCGATGAAATTCCTTTTGGTGGATCTCTTTGGGAAAAATATGGAGAAACAGTGGGTGTGGCGGGACCCGAACCCATTCCAATCGATTCAGGGTCCAAAATTTAGTGGAAAATGATAACACACACGCCTAGGTTCCAGAAATATCGAAAACACATATTCAAAATGGGTAATAGATACCCATTTTGACCCATAATCTCTTCCAGTGGGGGCCAAGCGTTCTGGGACCCTTTTCATTGGATTCAGCGTCCATAATTTAGTGGAAAATGGTTCCCCGCACACCCATATTGCAGAAAATCTCAAAAATCCATTTTTCGAAATTTACATTTTGACCCCTCTGCTATCCAAATTTGGTCCAATCGGGTTGAAAAGTTTCAAGGACAAACTTGAGCCATGAACGAACCCCTGACCAAAATTTCAGATTTTTAGAAAATTTTCTACTACCAAAGTTGGCGTGGACGGCGGACTGGACATTTACTAATTTTGAGCTAGACACCTTGAAACGTTCAGGAAACAATTTTGGGCCGAATCGGAGAGATTGACTTTTTGCATGAAAACATAGATTGATTATTCAAGGAATAACCAACCAAAAGAAGTCAAAATCCTCATGTAGGCTTCAAAGGTTTAATGTACCAGGTCAATAAGACGAGTTTAGAGCCAACTCCCGAGGGTTGATTTCCAAGGGGTTCAATATCGTTTTGAGCCTGAAAGACGCTCGCGGAATCGGCAACTCCTGCTACCTCAATTATCTTCCCTTTTCAGGGGAGTCTGAGCCCATTTTCGGCAGTATTATAAATATAATTTGACAGATGCTTAGAAACTTCCGAAGTATTACTTTGGTGAGGGGATGGTGACCGTGGAATTGCTCGCCACAGTCATCCTTCCGATGCAACCCCTGTTGGGGAATATTCCTCTCAATTATCTCATTTTCTTAAACGCTAAATCGCGACACCGAGGGCTTCATGCCTTTATCTTCCCTAATGGTATAAAATAAACTATTTGAATCAATCAATCTTCCTCCCCTTCTTTCTCGTGTCACGGAGTACGAGAGAAGGCACTAGAAAATAATGTCAGATGGTCCTAGAATCATCCCAGAATAGTCCCCGGTGAACTTATCAAAAACACATTACCTAACGTTTCTCATAAATAAATTGGGGCAGCGCTGTTAGTGCATATGGGGCATTGTCAGCGGTGGAGTCTGTGTATGCGAAAATATTCAGAAAGTGGATGGTTAGATACCTAGGAGTCGTAGTTGACCATTCCTTGAAATGGAAGAGAACAAATCAAATTTATTTCGTGCTTAAAAATTGGGTGTAAATCAATAACCGTAGGATGGCATACCTCGCGTTTGTTTATAGCATAATACTTATAGTAGACTTATAATAGATAAGAACCCGTGGAAATGATACGAAATCCAAGCAAATAATGATGGACTATCGACTGCAAATAGCAAATGAGGATACTATTAATCGAAAAGTTTACCCACATCAAATAAATGCTATGTTACTATGTACCATAAAGAGAAAGTGAATGGTAACATAAATAGGAATGGACATGTTGAATCTGAAATATAAAATTCTCAGGTCAGTTTTCGATGCCATACTCCTCCGAAACGGCTCGACCGATTTTGATGAAATTTTTTTTTGCTTATCCGGTATATATGAGAATCGGCCAACATCTACTTATCATCTCCCTAAATGTTAGGGGTAGTCCACGCCTAAATTTTTTATTTTTAGACCAAATTTTTAATTTCTATTTTTTTTATTATACAACATATAATATCATGATTCTAGGAAATGGCCAAGCCTCCCAGTTGAAGCTAAGATTAAAGGGTGAAATATAAGTAGTGCTCGAGTGGGTAAACCATCCAGTTTGTTTGTGTAAGCAAATATATATGGACCAACAAAAATATTGTTCACGCTATAGCATTAAGAGATTGAAATTGTTTAATAGTGTTACTGTCGTAATTGTTTAATTAATGATATGTAATTTTAAGGAATAGATTATAATAACTTGAAAATAATGTTTGTTGGTTGGTTATTCCTTGAATAATCAACCTATGTTTTCATGATAATGGTAAACCATCCAGTTTGTTTGTGTAAGCAAATAATATATGGACCAACAAAAAATATTGTTCACGCTATAGCATTAAGAGATTGATATTGTTTAAAAGTGTTACTGTCGTAATTGTTTAATTAATGATATGTAATTTTAAGGAATAAATTATAATAACTTGAAAATAATGTTTGTTGGTTGGTTATTCCTTGAATAATCAACTATGTTTTCATGATAATGGTCAACCTCTCCGATTCGGCTCAAAATTTTTTTCTGGACGTTTCATGATGTCCTGATCAAAAAAGGTCAATGTCCGTCCGCCGTACGCCGTCCGCCGTCCATTGTCCACGCCGTTTTTGGTAGTAGAAAATTTTCTAAAAATCTGAAATTTGGGTCAGGGGTCTGTTCCCGGCCTAGGACGGTCCTCCAAACTTTTCAGCCCAATCGGACCAAATTTGGGGGGGGGGGGGGGGGTCAAAATGTGTTTTTTGAAAAATGGATTTTCGAGATTTTGAGCGATCTAGGCGAGTAGGGTGTCATTTTCCACTAAATTTTGGACGCTGAATCCAATGAAACGGGTCCCAGAACGATTGGCACCCACTGGAAGAAGTAATGGGTCAAATTGGGTATTTATTACCTATTTTGAATATGTGTTTTTGGGATTTCTGCTACCTAGGCGTGTGGGGTATAGTTTTCCACTAAAGTTTGGACGCTGAATCCAATAAAATGGGTCCCAGAACGATTGGCACCCACTGGAAGAAGTTATGGGTCAAATTGGGTATATATTACCCATTTTGAATATGTGTTTTCGGGATTTCTGGTACCTAGGCGTGTGGGGTATCATTTTCCACTAAATTTTGGACGCTGAATCCAATGAAACGGGTCCCAGAACGATTGGCACCCACCGGAAGAAGTTATGGGTCAAAATGGGTATGTATCCACCCATTTTGTATGTGTCAAGATTTCTGGTGCCTAGGCGTGTGGGGTATCATATTCCACTAACTTTTGGACCCTGAATCGATTGGAATGGGTCTGGGACCTTTTATTATCCCTTTTTTTGTTATTTTATTATCCCTCATCGGTCATAGCGCTCCATGCTTATTTCACGCATATACCACATTCTTACATACATACAATATAAACATTCTAACATACATACATACTTACAATAAGTGCTGTTTACTGGGTCAGAAGTGACATCTGGCGGGGATAACTAATTAAATGACGATTGATCAGTTTTCGACCGGAGAGGAAAAATGATTAAATTACTAAAAATCACATTAAGATGATCCTCTCCACAATCCTTTCCTACCAATTATCCTGTTACGTGAATGTTGGAACGCTTCACATAATAATTATCCGTAACTCTTATTCTTTCCCGCTTCACAGCATTACTAATATTAACAACATTATTTATTATTTATATTTATTAAAAAATAAGGGTTGATCGTAGAAGGGTGAAAATTGAGGATTGTACGTATTTTTGTATGTTGTATCATAAAATAAAATTAAAAATTTGGTCTAAAAAATAAAAAAAAATTTAGGGGTGGACCATAACATTTAGGGAGATGAAAAATAGATTTTGGCCGATTCTCATAGATACCGGATAAGGAAATTATTTGTATGGCAAAACAACGTTTGCCGGGTCAGCTAGTTAATATAGAAGAACGTAGACATATTTTGTGGTTTAAAACTAATTGGATTGGCCTTAGAAGAGAGGGACCTAGATATGTCCTTGACCTTCAGGCTCAGATCCATCAGCACAAGAATAATACATTTTCTGTAAACAATTTGAACATACAAGGAATAAATGTGTTGAAAATTGAATCGAATTGAAGTGATTCCCGCTGGAAAGTCGCCTGTTGAAGAGAAGCAGTGATGCCAACAAAACATCCGTACAACCACATCCGATTTTTACATAGTTGGAGTGGAATTTAGCGTTAATATTATTTTATTATAAAATATTTTGAGTGTTTGCCTACGAATCACTATTATTTCTGAAAAAAAAGTATGTTGACGTTCAGGGGATGAGCCCCTCTTTATTCATCAGGCTGTGAAAATGCGTCGGCCATTTTGGGATAGGGCAGTGCTTTTGCTGATTTGTCCGAGTTACAAGTGTAGTTGTCACTTCCTTATCTTTATGTTTATAGGTTTTTCGTTGATTTTTTATTTTTAAAACGTCACCTTCAAGTGCTATTTTTGCGGAAATAAACGGAACCAAGGTTTGTTCATTTCACGTGATAAATATTTCCTCGATTCGAGCACCAGTCCGTGTTTAGAACGTCATGCCTCGAAAACCCTTTTCTCTGTAGAGTTCCTGTACGTTCTTTTATTTTCATTATGCCCGAGGGTGGTGCTTCGTTTTCTATCGTGTTCTTCCGTGCGTGGTTTTGAATGTTAATAGAATTGTTCGGTTCTATTCTACCAATTAATAAAGTTCGAGGAGTTACGTGACTCGATCATTTCGCTTGTACAAATCAGGAAGTGCCCATTATTACGAAACGTTTTTCATCATTCCTTACCATCTTGTTGATTCTCAATAATTCACGGATTTTCTTTTTCTGTTGCTCAGTGACTCGGTCGGATTGTATAAATACACCGTTCTGAGCGGAGCTTATAAAAATGGTTTGTACACAATTTCATTTTAAATTAACCAAAAACACTGGGTGTGAAAAATATGGAAAACAGTGAATACAGTCACTTTGCACTACTAACAATTAAATTGCTCGAATTAATTTTCATGGAACTCATTTATGGGTTCCAATTAGGTATCAGTATTGTGACGTTCTATCGATAGTTGCATGTTATGTGAATGGCTTGATTTCGCCTGTATTTTAACACCTTACATAATTTTATATTTCAGTGTTTTGGTCGGTAATGTATTATACTTGGGCCTCCATGAAAACTTCCATCTATTCGCTTCCTCCTATTTAGTTCTTCCTGAAATGGGGTCGGAACTTCCTATTCATGCCGTGCAATGCAACGCTTGAGCTGTTTTTGCGATGAATAATTCAAAGGCGAAATTCTCTCGTACAATCGATTTGAAAATGTTTCTTCTATTGAACGTAGTTGGATCTTTTCTGTATAAAGTTATTTGGGGTTTCCACTTTTGACTGATGTAAACAAGGTTATTGAACCGGATGCAGTTCTGAATGCCGCCCACTTCTTTCTTCGTCTCAAAATAAGACATTTGACGCGTTTCTCCTTGGTGTTTGCCTTGTCATTACGGGTAGGTTTATGGTACACTATTCACTTAACGAGATTTAACTAGCTGACAATATTTACACTAACATCTAACCTACTAACAGCGCCAGATCAAAAGAACGAAGATCACGAGTTGTATACTGCAATGTTCAGCTTCTTCTATTTCTCTACCTGAAGTTTCGCGTCTGAAATGTTTTTTTTTTTGCACTTCTCCTACTTCAAATTTGAGTGGTGACCATCGACCTAATCTACCGAAAGTCTGAAAGAAAGAGGTGTGTCTTGAGGATGCCGTCCAGGCCGTTTTCGGTAGTCGAAAATTTCAGAAAAATCTGAAATTTTGGTCAAAGACGTCTTTCAGGCTCTAGTTAGTCTTCAAAACGTTTCAGCCCAATCGGACCAAATTTGGGGAGAATATGGGTAAAAATGTGTTATTTGAAACTCGATTTTCAGGACATTTTGGGTACTATGTATGCATGTGGGTATCGTTTTTCTACTAAATTTTGGACGCTGAATCCATTGAGATGAGCCCCAAACCGATTGGCACCCAATATCGGTCAAGATAGGTACCCACCTTCCTTTGAGGCATCATTTCCCGCTATATGTTGGACTGAATCGAATATAATGAGTGTCATATAGTTGCTCCACCATTGTGGAAGAATTTGCAGAGTTTTGAATGAGCATAGCGACGATTGCCAATTTATTGTTCCTGGTATGTGCTCAGGTACAGCTTAACGGATTTAGATAACATACATTCAAACCTTTGTCGAGTTGTTCGGTAGAATAGAGCATTATGTTTAAATACATCTAAAGCAGTCGAGGACTAGCATAATTTCGGTCAATACTGTATTAATTGTGTAATTGTGTGTATTTAGCAGATCCTCACCTACTGCACAAGTACACTAGGACACATGTACACATCTGCACATTCTGGACGTCATTGGTCTGTAAACACAACTTACATCGAAAATAGAGGTTATTGAGGGTTTCACATTGGTTTAGTTTTGGTTGGTTATTCGCTGAATAATCAACCTATGTTTTCATGCAAAAGGTCAGCCTCTCCGATTTGGCTCAAAATTTTACGCCATCCGCCGTCCGGGGGGTTTTTTTTTTTTTGGTAGTAGAAAATTTTTTGAAAATCTGAAATTTGGGTCAGGGGTCTGTTCCCGGCCTAGGTCGGTCCTCGAAAGTTTTCAACCCGATCGGACCAAATTTGGGAGGCGTAGGGGTCATAATGTGTATTTCGAAAAATGGATTTTCGAGGTTTTGGGCGATCTAGGTGAGTGGGGTATCATTTTCCTCTAAATTTTGGACGCTGAATCCAATGAAATGGGTCCCAGAACGATTGGCACCCACTGGAAGAGCTTATGGGTCAAAATGGTATCTAATTACCCATTTTGAATGTGTGATTTCGAGATTTCTGGGACCTAGGCGTGTGGGGTATCATTTTCCACTAAATTTTGGGCGCTGAATCGATTGGCATTGGTCTGGGTCCCGCCACACCCACTGTTTCCCCCATTTTCCCCATGTTGAAGAAATGAGTCTCTATGCGCCTGGTCCGAGGTTTGGTTTATTATTCCTTGAATAATCAAGCTATGTTTTTGATCTTGATCTGTAAAATGTATAATTTGTGGAGCAAATCCGAAAGACCGACTTCTCATGATCAAATTAGCTTGTTTCTTCCAAGAACCAAAACGTCCTTCCTCTAATATAGACAGCAGAGATGAGTCGACAATAGGAAAGTAGTGTAGTATCCTACCTCATTTTGAGTTAGGAATGATCAAATGCAAGTCTTCAAGAATCAAGATGAAAGGCAAATGTGATCATGACGAGTGAACTATTCAACATTCCAAGCAGTTATTTAATGAGCAATTGGTTACATTTATTCCCTGGTGCCCCCTTTGCAGAGCTCCAGCAATTCTGTGCTGCACTCTTTTTACTTGATGTTGGGGCTGAGAAACGACTTCTTCACCAGACTTTTTTTAGTGGCTCAGGTTCATCAATGTGTACACATGAACAAGATCACAAATACACACTTTGAACGTCATGGGTCCAACAATTGTTCTGTAAACTCAATTTACTTTGTACATAGAGGTTATGGCACTAAGGGTGCCTCAGTCAGAAAACTTGTCACACCAATTCTCCATATTCTATTTGCCCCTTTTAAAATTGTAACTAATTGTTCGCTTCTGTGGGACGCTCAGACCATGTACTGGTCCCAATTCCCATCTGCAAAGCCGCAGGTTAGCTACGCATGTTATCTTCCAACAAATCCGAATTTCTCGACTGAATCTTCGCAGCGTTCGGTCGTTCCAACCGTGAAGTGTTGCGTACCGTTTTGATAATACAAATCAGTGCGATTTAACTGAGGGAACGGAAGTTTTCCGCTAAGATGACCAACAGGGTCGACCTCGTTCGTGAGCTTGAAGCGTGTGATAGCTAATCACGACGATCGTCAGAGGCTACCCCTCCAAGACTAATGATAAGTCACTACTATGCTGTTCCGAACGGATGATAAAACAATACTCCTCTGTTTTCAGCTCATCTCGTTCGAAATATCCTCGTTCGCCGAGAAAAGTGGCTAGATAGACGAGACGAGGAAATAATTCGTAAAAAAACCGATCATTCTCAGTCTCTCCACTGTTTGCCTTTCATCTTGATTCTTGAAGACTTGCATTTGATCATTCCTAACTCAAAATGAGGTAGGATACTACACTACTTTCCTATTGTCGACTCATCTCTGCTGTCTATATTAGAGGAAGGACGTTTTGGTTCTTGGAAGAAACAAGCTAATTTGATCATGAGAAGTCGATCTTTCGGATTTGCTCCACAAATTATACATTTTACAGATCAAGATCAAAAACATAGCTTGATTATTCAAGGAATAATAAACCAAACCTCGGACCAGGCGCATAGAGACTCATTTCTTCAACATGGGGAAAATGGGGGAAACAGTGGGTGTGGCGGGACCCAGACCAATGCCAATCGATTCAGCGCCCAAAATTTTGTGGAAAATGATACCCCACACGCCTAGGTAGCAGAAATCCCGAAAACATATTCAAAATGGGTAATAAATACCCAATTTGACCCATGACTTCTTCCAAAGGGTGCCAATCATTCTGGGACCCATTTCATTGGATTCAGCGTACAAAATTTAGTGGTAAATAATACCCCACTCGTCTAAATCGCCCAAAATCTCGAAAATCGATTTTTCAAAAAACACATTTTGACCCCTACCCCGCCCAAATTTGGTCCGATCTGGCTGAAAAGTTCGAGGACCGTCCTAGGCCGGGAACAGACCCCTGACCCAAATTTCAGATTTTAGAAAATTGTCTACTATGTACCAAAACGCTCGACGGCGTTACGGCGCGGACGAATGAAAGATTTCTTTGTACATTGAAAACAATAGGTTGATTATTCAAGCGACATAACCAACCAAAACTGAAACTCTGTACCGCCTGTTTTGCCTAGAAAATTTTTCTAAAATTTTGACCATTTTGGTCAGGGTTCTCTTTTAGCTTGTTGTTCGCTAACTTTTCAAGGCCGATAGGCCCAAATTTTCACTGAATTTTGGACGCTGAATCAATTGAGATGGATTCCGACCGTTTAGGCTCAATGGAAGGGTGGGTTACGAGCAAAATGGGTTCATATTTACCTATTAGCGTGTGGGTATCATCTCCAATAAATTTGGGGCGCTGATGCATTGATATGAAGATTCCGGACCACTTATTATCCCAAATTATAGGCGAGGCTCTTTTGAAGTATATGTGGTTGCCAAGATAACAACAACCAGAAGGAAACTAATCCCATATAATACTGAATTTTCATCTGTTAGTTGCTCGTTTTCGCCTGCCAGAATTTTAGCTCTCACTAAGATTACACCGTCAACTTTTCTCGTTAATATAATATTTGCCGTGCACACGTTCCTTTGAGAAACGACTGTTAAACCGGAGCTCACCCAAGGCCGATATAACTCGCGTCATAGGAATCGCAATTCTTCGTGCTAGTCATGATCAGTAATCCTAAATCTCAACCGACGAAAATTAACCTCATCCACAAACAATTTAGCCGTCAGAATCGTTCGTCCTCGGTGACTCATCGACGGTCAGTAATTGAAAGATCTTGCATGTAAATATGGTTCCGTGGCCGATGAAAACGGGAATATCGGGCTAATTTCTCCTGGTGTGACATATTTTCGATTCCTCCTGCTTACATTACCTGGAAATTTCCCTTAATCCGCTTGTTGAATGGTATACTATATTTGATGATTACAAAAAACTGCAATTAACGGGTTGGAAAATGAATTTTATGGAGTTTGTTACACAAACATGACCAAAGTGGGTGTCGAATCTGGAAACATCTGGAATCTGGTCATGTTTGACGCAACGAAATTTTTATTTTAAATATTTTGTTAATTATGTGAAGAATGGACCCAGTGCCTGTGGCTATCCCTACCATGAGTATTAAATGTTTTTGCCGCTTTCGCGTTTGAATTGCGTATTTTTACCTACAGTTTATTACGACATGTTATTTGTCGCGTGGTTACAAAAGTTGATGTCTCCATGGAGATCTTAAATTTTTATTGGTGATCAACCGTAAACTTGAAACTGGTAAAATTTAACAAACTCGTATGGCTCGCTTACTTACCCTTTTCACTAGCCGCAAATTTAAATTGTCCATTTCACCCATGAACTTTATCGTCCAGAAATTTGTAAAACGAGAAAGGGGCAGGTCGGTAAGTTTTGAATAATTTTATGAATTCAGGCATAGCTTGCGAACTTACGGAATTTAGCGGGTGATTCGAGTCGTTTTGGAATTATATGCGAGTCACGGCCATGGACTTATCGTTGACGGAAACCCTTGAGCAAACGCGGGTGTTTGCGGATAATTACTTGAATAGTTGAGCAGATTACATTTTTTCTACTTAATTAACGGAACCGTCTGTGCTCAGCTTTTGCGTTCACCGAAGAGGGAATTGATAAGCTCTTCGTCTATTGTTTGTTGTGCTGACCTCAGTGGCGAGTCATATCCGTGGGTACTCTTCAAGTGACGCAAAACGTACTCGTTAATGATCGCTTCAAAGTGAAAACCTCTTGCGTTCACGACCCAAAATCGTTTTATATAGGTACTTGGTACCCTCATCCAATGTAATCTGTGCTTACTCGCCCACTTCTCGACGCCCCCTCCGGAAGGCCTGAATGAAATAGTCCTCCGTTCCTAGTCTCATGACTGATCGTTTTTTTCGTCCCCTTGGGGCTCATCGGGCAACTGGATCTGTAAACTTCCGGAACGATTGAACTAACGGGGCAGTCAAGGTAAGCACGACTTGCTCTCCTATCGACTCGGAAACCAAACATTTGGTCTTCGTTAGTCGCAGTCTCCCAACATAACACATTTTGCCAACTTTCTCTGTTGATAGGAACCTGTTAGCGGTTAACTCATTAGTTGAAGTTGCCTTAGGCGCGGAAAACATCGGAATCTACCTTGTTTTGGTGTTACAAATCGCAATATGAAGTGTACCGTATTTCATGCGCTCACTCTCCATTGGGAAAAGCAATAACTAGTACATAAGTGTTTATTTATTTATTTATAATCAACATGGACAAGCCCAATATACATTGAAAAACGCTGCAAATTCTTTCGCGGGGGTTGGTTATTCCTTGGACCAGGCGCATGGAGACTCATTTCAATCGATTCAGCGTCCGTAACCTCTTCCGGTGGGCGCCAATCGTTCCGGGACCCGTCTCATTGGATTCAGCGTCCATAATTTAGTGGAAAATGATACCCCACACGCCTAGGTACCAGAAATCTCGAAAACACATATTCAAAGTGGGTAGATAGATACCAATTTTGACCCGTAACTTCTTCCGGTGGGTGACAATCGTTCTGGGACCCATTTCATTGGATTCACAGTAAGGAAAAAATATAAATTTGAGGGAGGGGTTTCACGTGGAGCTTTTCAGTAAGGATGTCAATGGCGGTGGGAGCAAGCCCAAACACAAAGCACTGGCCAGAACTCCCTCCGCTGTTGGTCGCTTGTGGAAGCCTACCACTAAGACGGTGGTTTTGGTAAATAGTAGGGCAGAAAGGCTCTGCGAAGAGTTGGTTAGACCGGACAGCGTATTGTGGTAGTTCACCTCGTCCTAGGGAATCCCTCTCTTAAATGCGATGCTGGACCCGCTCAATCACATACTTCCACAACTCGTAGAAGGCTGACCACATCGAAACACGAGATTTGTAGGGAGGAACGATGACACTGATGAAGATGAACTCAGGGGATGTTTGCATGGATCTGCTCACAATGGCGTTAATATGGTCAGAGAAGGACAGATCAGGAGAGAGAAGGATGCAGAGGTCTGGAGCATCCACTGCTCACTTGAGTGGAACACCGCCAATGTGATAGCTTGGTGAGCTTGGTTCTTGGTGTTCAAGGAGAGGCCACACAGATCAAGAGAAGGGCGTCCAGAGTAGCCTGGAGAGCAATCAGACGTTGTGGAAATCCGGAGTAACTTCAGGTCGTCAGCGAACGTGAGGAAAGAGCCGCCAGACAGCACTCGACAGGCTGTGTTGGAGACTAGGAGGAACAATGAGTGCCCAAAGTAAAAATCCTGGGGGACTTCAGAGGGAGCGAGAAATGTCTTGGAACAGATTCCATAAGAGACATTCCAGAGAGGTAGCCAGAGTTGGGGTTAGAGTTATAGTTGCGAATCATGGGCTACAAAGGTCTCGTAGAGCAATGTCGCAGACATCAGTGGGGGCTGTCAACCAAAATGAGCCAGCAGCAAGAGCCGGTGAACAGTTGAGGTTAGACTGGCAGAGGATGTCAACCAATCAATAAAACTGGTTCCTTTCGCTTAATACAAGAATAAAAATTGTTTTCAGGCAGAATAAATTAATGCATTAGTCAATTATGAATATATATATTTCTAACAAAACGAGCTGGCAGGAAAACTGTTATGTTCATCTCTCAGAGCCCCTATTTTTGAAGTTTATGACCACAGGCTCAGTGCACTCTGGGGAGGGCGTTCCTGTCCCTTAACTAAGGTCTGTTAACAACCCCTTCCCCGGAAGGAAGCCTTTATGACCCTCCTTGTTCCTTCGAGGTCTGAGGCACGTCGAGGTTGCTCGAATGACTGAAGTGAGTGTTATCCGATAGTTGAGAACGAATTAATGACAGAAGACCAAAACAAGAACGTGATTCGCAGTGCATTTTTGTCTTATTGTGGTAAAATTTATTAACTTTACACAATCTCTAGGCTCTAGGCACAAGGCTCTAACTAGATTTACTATTTGTGAGGTGTCAAATGTCGGCCCCTTTCAATGTATTCTCGAGTGTTTTGGCGAGCGGGATTTCATGATTTCATGTTTTCATGCAAAATGTCAATCTCTCCGATTCGCTCCAAAAATTTTTTCTGAACGTTTCAAAGTGTCTAGCTCAAAATTAGCAAATGTCCATCCGCCATCCACGCCGACTTTAGTAGTGGGAAATTTTCTAAAAATCTGAAATTTTGGTAAGGGGTCTGCTCCCGGCCTAAGACGGTCCTCGAAAGTTTTCAGCCCGATCGGACCAAATTTGGGCGGGGTAGGGGTCAAAATGTGTTTTTTGAAAAATGAATTTTCGAGATTTTGGGCGATCTCGGCGAGTGTGGTATCATTTTCCACTAAATTTTGGACAGTGAATCCAATTAATTGAATCCCGGAACGATTGGCATTGAGGTTATGGGTCAAAATGGGTACATTTACCCATCTCGAATGTTTGTTTTCGAGATCTCAAGTACCTAGGCGTGTGGGGTATCATTTTCCACTAAATTTTGGACCCTGAATCGATCGGAATGGGTCCAGGACCCGCCACACCCACTGTTTTCCCCATTTTCTCCATGTTGAAGAAATGAATCTCCATGCGCCTGGTCCGAGGAATAACCAACCCGTGTGTAAGAATTTGCAGCGTTTTTCATTATATTTCAAACCCTAATTCGATTGAGGAAGGGTTTGGACTTATTGCTGTAAATGGTGAAGGTCCACCTACAAAACCAGTAGATTGAAGCGTGTACAATATTCAATATCCAATCATTTGATGTCATTGTTATTACTGGTTCTGTTCGATATGGAAATTCGCCTCCTCAGAAAGCTCTAGAAGTGCCTCTTTTGTCGCAGTCATCGCCATCTTAGTTCTGTTTCGGACAGTTCACGAATTCCCTTCCCTTGCCTCACGACGCTTCCTCATCCATCGAATGGAAGCCCACAAAATCCATGGTCAAGTTTGTCGTTGATATTCGGCTCACCGCCGGTTTCGTACCACGTGCTGGCTTCTCACGTAGAATCTTGAAGCTCTTCATCTTGTTACACCTTCCCGACTTCGCAAATTTTCTTTTTTTGGCCGCGCGCCATTGATCGATTTTGCATTACCGCCCTAACGATTATTTTCTGTGAGGTTTCTCATTCCCTCTTTTCTTACGTCCTCCCGACGTCGCCGGGTTTAAGGGTTATCGGGGTGGTACGTTGTAGTGCTTCGAGGATCAATGAACGTCAGGGAGTGTTTCCCCTGTTGTGTTCCACCACACGTCTAGTTCGGACTGTTGAGGAAAATCGGCATTTCACGGCAGCCGTTTTCACCGGTTCATCCACCCGACGGATTGAGGCTGCCTCGTCCGACTCTTCGGTCTGTATCAAATTGGGAAACCGTTGTTTGTCCTGTAGGAAATGATCGTGTTGTCCTCTTACGTACTTGGGTCAATTTTGTTACAAATCACAACCACATCGCCTGCGAACCAAATAATGCTTAGCTCAAACTTCGTCCCTGAACGATTCACCGGCGCCTATTGACTTGATTCACCAACGTATTTCTGGGATTATTTAATTCATTTCGTGAGTTATCCATCTAACCTCCGTTTTGGCGTTGCCACACGACATGAGAACGCCAACTTCTCAAGGATGTAAACGTAACGTCGTCTATCCGAGGACATCGGGCGCTTGTGCAACGCTTCTCATCTTTTCTCTCCTTGATTTATTTCGCCCGTCATTAGTGACAAATTAGCCATCCACCCTTGCACAATTGATGCATTGAGAGGACCTTCCCCCATTATGCATGCAGAATGACAGTTCGACTGCGAGTTTTATCGAAAAAATTCCACACGATTTTCAAAATCGTCAACAAACGTCGAGTATTTTTCCCTCGGAACAATTCCTTGTTTGGTCAAGGCTGAATAGCACGGGGCATTGGGCTTTTCCCTCGCGTGACATTTCCTTCCCGCCCGCCCTCGCCCTTCGAGTTTTTAATCGTTTTATTGTCTCATCGGCTAATCGATATTCACGTGTCTTCTCCTCGACCAAGTCCGCTGCACATATTCTCTTTATTTATCGCGGAAAAGGAAATGTCAACGCTTGCAAGGTATTTTTTCTCCGTTGTCTGATCCTATTGGCCGTTTTGTCTTACGTGATTGCCGATGATTGACGCTATTTGGCTATTGACTGATGGTCTAAAAGCCTTTAAACGTCACTTATAGCCGGCACGTCAACGCTGTCTGCTAAATTGCTATTCTCTCTGTAATCAAAGGTAAACCCCTTAAATTTAGATGAGAGTTTCATCTTGATTTGTGGTTCTCTGAATTCAATATTCAAATATGGCGTACACAGCGCACGTTGTACATCAATATAAGAGAGTGTGTGCCTTTCGCTGCTAAAATTTATAGTTTTTGGTTGGTTATTCAAGCTTTTGTTCCATTGGTCAACCTGCTGCAATTGACCCCAAAATTTGACAGTATTTTTATGATGTCTAGATCAAAAGACAGAAATGTCCGATAATTTTCTAAAAATCTGAAATTTCGGTCAGAGACCTCTTTCCGGCTCTAGTTGAAAACGTTGTTCCGTTTCGAAACTTTTCAGTCCGATCGGACCAAATTTGAAGACAGTATGGGTAAAATTGTGTTTTTGAAAAGTGTATTCTTCGGATTTCTTTAGGGCCAGCTAGGACCGTCGAGTCAGCAAGAGATCCAACATGAAAGCAAATTCGTCCCCTAAAAGCTAAAATTTGAGCTCTGGATAACTTTTTTGTGACGTCAACGGCATCTCAGGTGATATAGGGAAAATGTGTTTTTGGACGTGGATTTTGGTTGGTTATTCCTTGAATAATCAACCTATGTTTTCATGCAAATGGTCAACCTCTCCGATTCGGCTCAAAATTTTTTTTCTGGACGTTTCATGGTGTCTAGATCAAAAAAGATCAATGTCCGTCCGCCGTACGCCGTCCGCCGTCCACGCCGTTTTTGGTAGTAGAAAATTTTCTAAAAATCTGAAATTTGGGTCAGGGGTCTGTTCCCGGCCTAGAACGATGCTCCAAGCTTTTCAGCCCGATCGGACCAAATTTGGGCGGGGTAGGGGTCAAAATGTGTTTTTTGAAAAATGAATTTTGAGATTTTGGGCGATCTAGGCGAGTAGGGTATCATTTTCCACTAAATTTTGGACGCTGAATCCAATGAAATGGGTCCCAGAACGATCGGCACCTACTGGAAGAAGTTATGGGTCAAATTGGGTATATATTACCCATTTTGAATATGTGTTTTTGAGATTTCTGGAACCTAGGCGTGTGGGGTATCATTTTCCACTAAATCATGGACACTGAATCGATTGGAATGGGTCTGGGACCCGCCGCACCCACCGTTTTCCCCATTTTTTGAGAATTTAGGCGTGATGAGTGTCATTCACCACAAAATTTTGGACGATGAATCCATCGAGATGAGTCCCTGACCGATTGGCATCCACTGGAGAAAGATAGGGGCTAAAATGGGTGCCTATCTACCTATTTTGAAAGTGGGTTTACCTAGTTGGTACTCGGACGTGCGGGGTATCATTCGCCACATGACATTGGACACTGAATCTATTGGAATAAGTCCGAAAACACTCCACACTCACTGTTTTCCCCATATTCGTATTCTAAGGAGTAATCAACCATTATGGAATATTTTCTCTTTTTATCGTTTTTCATTGGCTAAAATTGGTTCAAAACCTTGGGCAGAGGCCTGAGTTTATTTCGCAATTCAGACCGTGGGCCGCGTAAACATGATGGGAAACAGAAACTTGTCTCATGAGAAATCTTACCACTTGCCTGATTTTGGCCTTTACTTGATTGGTTCTTTCGTTATGATTATCATGATTTCCAGTGGACCCTTAAACTACACTTTCAAGGCCACGAAAGGAACCTAATCCGTGATTTTGTCAAGCTTTTCCTATGTATTCTGGTTGGGGGCTTATTTGAACTGCTCCACCATTCCCCAGTGAATTTTAATAATTCTTCTTCTTTTGTAGATGCGAAAACGTGAGGAAATGCAAGTCAACGTGGCGGGGCTAAGGAGGAACATCAAGAACCTTGCTCACAATTATTCCGACGCCCAAGTAAGATGCTCTACAGAAATTCATCACCCGAAGTTAGTTTGTTGTAAGCAGTTGAATAATTCACTGTATTTTCCTCAGGTTAAGGTGAGGGAAGCCACGTCGAACGACCCATGGGGCCCGAGCAGCACGTTGATGTCGGAAATTGCCGACCTCACGTACAACGTGGTCGCTTTTACAGAAATCATGCAGATGATTTGGAAGAGGCTCAACGACCACGGTCGCAATTGGCGGCACGTCTACAAAGCCCTAGTGCTTTTAGAGTATTTGATCAAGACTGGATCTGAAAAGGTGAGCAGGTGCTCTAAACCAAGCACCTCAATTCTCCATTGAGAAGAGCAAATTTATTGCAAGAGAGGTCTGCCTGTAAAAATACTTTTCGATTCATTTTGCAATTTTTTGCGATTGTTCGTTGTATTCGGCAAACATTTCTGAGCCCGTCTTGTACCACACAGTGGCAATCATGAGGCAATTCGATTGTCAGAATCGATCTTCTCCGTCGTGCCGTCTTACCATCTATACGTGCCCATTTTGCGACTCCTCAGGTTGGGCTGCAGTGCAGAGAAAACCTATTCGCCATTCAAACGCTTCGGGACTTCCAGTATTTAGACGAAGGCAAAGATCAGGGCATCAACGTCCGGGAAAAAGCCAAACAACTCGTTCTCCTCCTCCGCGATGAAGAGCGTCTGAAAAATGAAAGAGCTCGTGCTCTCAAGGCGAAAGAACGTTTTGCACAATCGTCTGGATTTGGCAGTGACACCACGTTGGTGAGTTACTTCAGCGCAATTATTGATTCAATTAGCTTGATTACCATTATCTATTTCCTCATTCAACACATATGTAGATACGTGTTCATCTTACACATCAAATCTAGCACAATTTCTTTTTTTCATACAATGCACTTATTATTGTATGGTTTTGGTGTAATCAGAGTTTTCATCGTATTTTCGAAGAAAATTATCAGCGTTAGCTTACTAGCGTGTGTCAGATTAATAAAAACATTACAATTTTCCTTCCTAATTGCTTTTGATCGTTGTTCCGGCCATTCTTGTATCGCATGTTGGTGCTATTGCGGTTGACATACCCTCTAAGCTCCAAGTGCATTTTTGAAAACAAAACTCGATATTTTTCAGGACGCCTCATCACCCACTAGCCCAAGTTTTCAAGGCGTAAGTTCACAAAACAGGTTCAGCTGAATGCTCCGAAATGATTTATCAATCAGCATTTTGACGTGGTCCCTTTTGGTTCCTCAGTTTCAAGCTTGATAGATTCATGTAGTGCTTCAGTAGTTGCTTAGTATCAATTTGAGCCCCCCTTTTTATGAATCTAATCTTTGACGTAGATAAATTAAATAGTAGGCCCTGCAATTTGCTCCTACGATTGTGAAGAATTGTCCATATAGGAAGCATGCCTTTGGGACACCTAAGAATCATAGTCTGAACGACTTTGGTGGGATTGGGTGACTCCAGAAATGATTATCTGCATGTTCTGAATACTTCCGAGGCCTCTAGCATCAAGCAATAATGGTATATTGTGTACAGTTGAAAAACTTTCTTGGAGGCATTGTACGTTCAGTATTTGCATGGTTGCATGATGACGTAGAGTACTGCAAGTCGGATTGCTTTGTGGATGCGTTTGATTGAAAAAAGGTGAACGAGTCAGTAATAAAAAGTCTACTGATTTATTGATTGAATGAGTTTTTAATCAAGAAAATTGTTGTTTATTAAAAAAAAAAAAATAGTAGGGTTGACTCTACGACGTCAATTTTATAGCTGTAAGAACGAGGAATATCTCGCAAATCATTCGCTGCTGCACGTCTTGAACAGAATGTCTGCTAACCCGATTGATTTTGTCCGATAATTTGATCGTAATGAGGTTATTTGAACAGTTCATTGTGTCCTGTGACATGAGGTTACTCGTGATAGGTTTGAAATCTGGACTGAAACTTGTTCGTTCTCGCAACCGCTATTTTCAGTCTAAACATAAAAACCTCTTTTCAATTTCACATTTGCTATTATTTTTTTGATCAATTTAGTACTGGTGACTTTGACATCCAATGGGGAGTATCATAAGGATTATTTTGAATAGAAGATTCCAGGAATAAAAGGGGCTAACCACAAATTTTTCCCTTTTCGAGGAAAACGAATTTGGAAGTTTGAATCTTCACCTAAAATTATAGGCTAGGACTGCAGCACTTCGAGGCGTGTAGCACTTTTCGTAGATTTATGCTTATCACTATAACATCATCGGGAGTTCTGTTAAAAATATCTATCCCCCTATGCAGCTTACTAACTGTCTTCAAATCCGTTCTTACTGGGATAAAAGAGATCTCATGTAGGGAAAACAAAAGGAGAATGGAGCTGCATTAAGGAAACAGCGTACAATAATGATGAAATTCTACCCTGCTGTCTTTTAACTGATGTTCCAACAGTCTCATTGACTAAATTTCACTTTCCCCTCCAGTTTTCTCGTGCTTTCTTCACTTCTTTTCCTCGAGATTTATTCAGTTTCTTCTCCTCGTTTGGTTTGGCCTTCTTTTGATTCTTGTGAGGAATCCTCTCGCAGTAAGCCCGAGCTGCAAATTAGCTGCAAAACTGCTTCAGATGAGTCAAATCATTGAATTTTTCTGAGGACATCCCTGTTTGAGTGGTTCACCTAATTCTACTCTTCAAGAGTTACATACTACCTCCCTAAACTACAATCTAAAAATAAAAAATAAATTAAAAAAGTGTTAGTCTCTTTCTCCCCTGTACTCTTCAATTGTTGATAATGTATTCCTTTTCTACAAATGGAAGCAATTTTTATTTGAACAAAACGTCCAATCAACAATTTTTTCCCGAGTGACTGACGCAATGATTCTAATGATGCTTGGGGTTTCTACATGACTTTCAATTAGTCACTCGCATGAAGATAGTATCAGATATGCATGACGCTCAACATTGAAGTGGATTTGTAATTGGAATTTTTTCCTTTTTGCAGTCAAGATCTGCGTGGGGTTCGAGTGAAGAAGCGCCCAGTAGCAAAGGTGAGTTTGGTAAAAGACAGTTCATTCGTGTAACTTGGTGTTTTCCAACGATTTGTTGATACTCCTTGTAAACGTTTCAGCGGATATCATGTGCGCGCGCCCAACAACAGCTGGTGAAGAAGAGCTTCAACTTCAATTAGCGCTGGCCATGTCGCGAGAAGAAGCTGAGCAAGAGGAGCAAAAGAGGAGAAGTGACGACGTCCGCTTGCAATTAGCTCTGTCACAAAGCCAGAATGAATTTCAGTTAGTAAAACTTTTTGAGTGATTTTGATCTTTCATTTTCTTCATCTGAATCTTTGTCCTTATACTATTTAATTTTCACCCACTTATCGCAAAAGTGGATCTTCTCCCAGGCAAGAAGGGCCCAAACCGGTCAAGCAGAGTCACATGTTGGACCTACTCGACGTCAGTCTGACTCCTCCAGAAGTGGCGCCTTCGGCCATCACGCAGCACGATCCTTGGGGAATGCCTCTACCTCCGCCGAGACCTCAGGTGAGCAATAGGTGTCCCTTACCAAAGAAATACAAAATCTGAATTGTAAACAGCTGCTATCCATTACGGATATACCGATATAAGTGTTTTCATACATTTAACGACATCATGTCGCACCAAATCGCTCATCAATTTGTTCGTGATGATAATAACTTCTTTGTCTTTCCTGGACAGACGTTGAACCTGAATATTAATCAGATCTGGGCCTTGGTAAGACGATTTCAAGTAGAGTAACAGAGTATTAACACTGTTAATCTTGATGTTGGAATAATATTGGTTGAGTTTTTGCGTGATTCTTAGCGGTGTACATTGAACAATCGTCCGTGCTTTTATCGATTCGCAGCTCACTTGGACACCCTCTGACCGACGTGTCACGTCAGAATATTAATAATTAACAAACGTCAATCTTAGATTCTCGTTGATGAATCCCTGATTTGCTCCCTGATGCCAAAGTATAGTCGATCAAAGCATTTTTGTGTCTTGAGTTTGAGGCTGTCCAACTCGAGCTACCATTCAAAGTGCGCACGTAGGAAACAAACGAGTTAGATTACAGTATCCCTCATAAAGTGAAACCCACCTCACTAAACCTATTGGTATTGTAAAAATGTACTTTAGAAACCCCAGATTTTCAAGTAATTCGAGTAATTATGTTGTAAAATTACGGTTGATTTGATTTGTATTGTAAACGTCAGTTTGGTTGGTTATTCCTTGAATAATCAACCTATGTTTCCATGCAAAAAGTCATCTCTCCGATTCGGCTCAAAAATTTTTCCTGGGCGTTTCAAGGTGTCTAGATCTAAATTAGCCAATGTCCATGAGCCGTCCACGCCGATTTTGGTTGTAGAAAATTTTCTAAAAGTCTGACATTTTGGTCAGGGACTCGTTTCCGACTCTAGTTGGTCCTCCGAAACTTATCAGCCCGTTCGAACCAAATTTGGAGGGTAGAGGTCAAAATGTGTATTTCGAAAAATGGAGTTTTTAGATTTTTAGCGATTAAGGCGTGTGGGGTATCATTTTCTGCTAAATTTTTGACGCTGAACTCAATGAAACTGGTCCCGGAACGATTGGCGCCCACTGGATGAGGTTATGGACGCTGAATCGATTTAAATTAGTCTCCATGCGTCTGGTCTGAGGAATAACCAAACCTGTGAAAGAATTTGCAGAGTATTTCTTAATAATTCTAAATCTGTTGAGTGACTTCAAGATTGCTGAGAGATATAAATGGATTTATAATCATAGAACCATGGACTGTTTTGCCTAATCAACGTTTGTTGGAACTCCGCCAACCTAACCATACGTTAAAGAGATCCTTACTTCTACTGATGACGAACTTGATTGCTCTGGTCGTATTCATTACATGGCTGTAATGCCCAATGTAATGTTACAAGAGGCCGTCTTGGTTGAAGTTCTCACACACGAATAAAGATCTCCAGTTTTTCTGTTTTCTGATGCTGCAAAAATGATTGTCGACAGAGCTGACCACTAATCAAAATTGACGCATTATTCTAACGCGAAGTGTTAATAATCGTTTACATTTTCAGAATTCTGCAGATCCTTGGAGCGTTAGTGCCCCTTCAACGGCGTCCAGCTCTGATCCATGGTCACCGCTACCCGCAGCGCCTGCACCCAAGCCCCCAGGTAGGAATTGTTGAGTAGTGATAGCGAGTGGCTGACAAAAATCGGTGACATTTGATATGCATTGCTACTCGTTCTGCCACTTAAGTTAATTTATGTCCAGCGGCTCAAAACGACCCTTGGAAAACTGTATCCTCGCCTCCGCCTTTACGACAAAATGACCCGTGGTCACCTGCTACCGAACCCAGTCCGGCGGCTTCCTTGTCGTCCCCAAGTAATACAGACCTCGACGAATTTGACATCATTACTAACAGAGACCGCAATAACATCAACAACAACAAAACTGGTGAGTCCGTATAAGTTTGATTTCGCTAGGTGTGAGGTTCAACATTATGAAATTACCAGAGTTGTTCCAAGAGTAACTTTTCAGATATTATTGCTCTTGAAGCAGTAAAAAAATCTGCTGAGGCGAACTGTTTGTGCGTGTCTGGTAGTAAAAGATTGCCTAGAGGTTGATCACTGTGTTACGCCAAGCTAGCGATATCTCAGGCCTCCCACCTTGAACATTTCTCTCTCTCTCTTCACATCAGGTTGCTACGTTCCTTTGCCATCAACCTTATGACAACCCATTTTGAGACGTGGAGTATATGCTTTCAAGTGCTGTCCAGTTGATGCACCATGCTGTCCTGCTCAAGACTTTTGAGGTTCCCAATGCATGGTGGCCAATGAGGTTACAATATGAGCAGACACCTTCAAAAGAAGGGGTTTGAACCAACCGCCCGGTCCAATGCCCGTGCCAACATTTGTTACCTATAACACTGGCGTTGTCGGAAATGCCAGCCAAACTAAGGAGACCTCATCCCGCGGCATGCTTCCCTCCAAGTGGGACAGGTAACTGGACTGCTCACGAGGCAAGGGGGAATTCTCTGACATTCCACTAAAAGGTAGTGCAAAGTTTAGCTAGTAACCAGTTAGCCCTTCATAGGAAGTCATGGATGTCAGTACGCTGACCATTCCTGTATCCTCCCAAACTGGTACCGCGGGAGGGGGGAGGTACCACCCAGGCAACGAGTCTCACCAGCCACCCCCATGAGGTTGGAAACTACGGTCCAAAATAATAAACTGTTCGTGGGGGTCGTGGTTGTTGCACCCTGGCCGGTTCTATAGACCGTTATATAGACCAGCTCTTGGAGTTGAGATGGGATACTCGGGTCCCACTTTGCTTAAGTGGTAGTGCAAGCTAGAATGCACGAACTACAGGATATTGGTTCTGAGGGGGAGCAGTTTACCTATTCTATATCAAAGTCCTACTGAATGAAGGGACACTTATGCTTTTCTGGCAGTTTCCTTGCTGTTCGCAGCAGAGGGGAGCATAACCCAATAAATGTGACTCATTTCCTTGAATTGAGGTGAGGAACACATTGGACAGTTACCTACAATGTAACCTAGTAGCCCAAAATCGAGTCCTGATTACCCATAATCTTCATTTTTGTTCAGATTATACCTCAATGTGAGGAATTCTATTGGAACAACCCTCTTAGTTTGATTTCCCAAAAGTTGTGCCAAGGGAGAAAAACGCCTTTGGTTTGGTTCTATGTTGCTTTACGTGCTCTGCCACGCGGCGCTTATTTTAGTTCTGTAGCATTGTTACGTTAACTATGTTCCTCGCAGGAGCCACCAGCCCGAACCCTTTCGACATGAAAGGTCTAGGTGACGTCCTCAGCCCTGAGAACGCTCCAACGAAAACCAAGTCCCCGCACGCCTTCCTCGGAGAAAACTCGGCTCTCGTCAATCTTGACAATTTAGTTACCAAAACAGTCATTCCGCCTGCCAACCAGGTCCCCAATCAGCCTCAACGAAACGCTCGTGAGTCTTTCCTCTAATCGATTGTATTGCAGTCTTGCCACCTTTCCGGTACCTTGACTAAGATATCTAATTCATATTCTGTTGCAGTCGGTGCTAATCCTTTTTCACCATTGACGCCTCTCCAACCGATACGACCGCCGTACGCAGCGCCCACGCAAGGCCTCGCTCAGCCTCTTGTACCCTCGCCCAACCCCTTCCTGTCTTAGGTAAGCAATTTTTTTTTTAAATTTCCGCTTTTTGGCTACTAACGATTGGGGTGTGGGGCAAAACCCCTCGAAATGTTCATAATTTTGTGATGAAATCTTGAGAAAGTCAACACTTTGGGAGTAGTGAGGGAGCACGGCCATTCGCATTGAGATTAACAGTCGTTATCAGGAATGATAATCGTTGTACGCTTTTCATTTTGGTTAAAAAGTGCGGTTACAGTAATAAAAATGAGGATAGAAAATATCTTGAGGCTCAAATATGGCGGCAGGCGTCATGCTAGCCAATGTTTTCATCTGCTTGGTTCGTATTGCATGGCAGAAATGTCTAATTTTGACGATGCTCATTGAAAAGAAATATTGCATAGTTTTAGGCGGGGCCCACTGCTATATGTAATATAATAAATTTTCCTTTAGCTCAGGCCAAAAAGTGATTTGAATATTTTCGTTTGTTTCAGACAAGACGCTGTGGTATGATAAATCATATTATTTTTAATACCCCCCAATGTGGAATATTATTTACGTCATATTTTATGATTTAAATCAATTTTAGAAAATAATAACAAATCGCAATCGTGTCGCTAATATTTGGTTGTAGTTTGAATTATTCTTGAGCGCCGGAGGTAATTTCAAAAAAACTGAATTTAATTAATTAGAAAAGTCGGCCCAGTATTATGAATAGTTACGATTTTAAGGAAACGTTTATCGTTAAGAGCAGAGTTTTATTTTGAATGGAGTTTCTTTCCATTGTGACAATGTTGTAACGTGTACCACTACGCTTGCTACTGCTCACTAACAAAGCTGTTGACTGTTTTTTCTTTTCTTTTCATGAATTGCTCGTCCTCAACACCAACATTCATGAATCGTCCACTTCTGAGCTTACTTACAAAATGAAAAAAAAAAAAGTTTGAGGGAATTAGGTGTATATTTTATTGTTATGCTCTTCGTGTTTGATGACGGTTGGTGTACGTAGGTAGTAGTCGTAGACATCAGCTGGCATGGAAGAGTTGGAATCCAGTTTGGCGTTGGCGTGGTGATCTTGATTGGGCGTAGCTGTGATCTTTTGGCCGTGGGCAACAAGATTAACAAGCTCGATTGGCGATTCGCGCCACAAAGCCACTATCCATTCGCACCACTTCAGTTGGCTTTGCCGAGTCACTTTTATGAGCTGCCGTCCTCAATTATTCTAGAGCGACTGACCAGAGAGAAGCCAGTCGACGTAGTGGTAGGCTCCAAGACAACCATACAATCTGACTAATTGCCAATTAGTGTTTCGTGCAGAATCAGAACGTTTCAAACGTGACGACTTTGTTGACCTCAAATGCCGGTCCTAGGATTCCGTTCTAGGATAACTGAATAAGTGAATTCGTTTGGGTTTTTATTCCATTTCACGATTCGTGCTAGGCTGTGCCACCACTCTGGTCCTTCCTACTACCGACATCGACGCCACTACCCTCTCAACACTATCGCATGGAGATCACTTGCGATTTTCTATAGCGCTTAAGTGGCTTAGTAAATCACAAATAGAAAATTGGAGTGTTGCCTTATGTCTCTGCTTCAAATTTTTAGTTCCCCAAGCTCCCCCCCCCCTCCCCAATTTTTTGACATTTTCAACTCATCGTGAGAACATCACATTTTTTATTCTCAGTTTTGTAAATATTTTTCCAGCTTCAAGAAAGAAAATTGCTCATGTTTACGCTCCTAACTCAATCGAAATTGGAGAGCTTGTCGAAGTACTCGTAATAAAGAACGACAAAAATGGCCACGCTTTTTTTTTGAACGACTCGGTGCTTTTTTTGTGGAACGTGGTCCATCCTTTGGCCTAACTTCCAGTTTCCGTGCCCGACTATAGAGAACGGAATCCGGACATGATTTCTTGTGCTGGTCACAGTATCTGTAGATACCTACAAAAAATGAAATTCTGACGTCATTCAATGCGATACTCTTTTAAGATCGGTTAAATATCTTGAAAAGAAGAAAGATTTTTTACCTCATAGCTAGCAAATTAAACAAAATTATCCTTCCTAAAATTACATTTTTCTATTGAACTAACAATGTTTCTACACTAACTATTATTGTTAAAAACAAAATTAAAATCGTAGGATGTGTTGGTGTACCGCTATCTATTCAAACATAGATTATCTATAAAAATTGAAGAAAAATATTTTTAAAACTTTATTAATTTACAAAAGTATTGAATTGCATGCTTTTTGTACGAATAATGGTGTGTACGTACTAATGGTTTTATACTTTGTACTATCGTTGATGTTCAATGTTTCTAGGAAAACAGAGAAGGTTGTACATTCGGATGAAAGACTTGGTAAGGACGTAACGGGTTTTTGAGACTGTCCACTTGTGTGGTTATTATTACCAAGAGCCTTCCGTGTCGGTTATGGGCGATGAACTACTTTTTTTTTATGAGAAGACAAGCAAAAGAAGGCGTCGATTTGTACGTTATTTTGACAACAGCCGCATTCAGAGAGTTTGAACTGGTTTAGAGCCCACAGAGGATGTGACTTTTGAAATTGATCTACCGCTCTGTAATATTTGTTAGAGCTTTCTGGACTCCTGATTTTGCTATTTATGAGTTCCCAGCTCTGAATAGCCATGATTTTACATTTTTGTCGCTCTTCTTCGTTGTCAACTTGCGTGGATTTTACAAAGGATTAGGTTGGAGTTGGCCTTTCCTTTCCTTCGTGGTAGACTCCACCACGGTGCTGAATAACTACAGAATATCAGCCAGCCCAGAAGGGAAATGGGCGCTAGCACCGGTAAGGGTCAAACTTCGACGTTACTGTCTGACAAGTATATGTTGTTGGCCATTTGGCCGCTAGAGCGATGGTTTACATAATAAGTATCGTAAACGTTTCATGATAGTCAGTCACCGCCGAAGTGGGTCTTCCATGTCCAGTTCTGGGAACTTTCAGTTCATTTTCAAAATCAACACAGTAGAATTGCTGCTGAAAGTAAGTGTTGGCTCTGCCTGTGCCTGTTTGCCTCATGTTGGTCTTGGGTAATCCGACTCGAGACGGTCCACGAGTAAAACTGCTTTTAATTCTTAATTATTTCCTATCGAACACTGAAACTGTTTGCCATCCATAACCCATAACCAATAAAATTACTCTTCCGGTTCGTAAAACTGTCGGAAAAAATCCCTTTTTGCATATCCAAATCCTCACAGCTTCTCACCAAATGCTTTCAAACTGAAGGCAACCCCTGCCGAGTGATGCCTATGATCACATACCTCCCCCTATTTTTCAGCCCTATTGTATGTTCTAAATTAACTTAAGCTGCCTAGTGCATTATTATTCGTATGTTATTATTATGTTATGAGTTTACATTTTATTGCAGTTTTTCATATTTTATGTTCATGTTGTATCGGGACACTGAAATTGTGAGATACACTTTATTTATTTGTGCACTACATGAAAGCAATAGAAGCAGTGTCCTAGTATTTTAGGGCGATTCAATTGGGAAGACAAATTATGTAAATAAAAGAGAATGAGGTTAATGATGTCTTGATTTTTGTTGAAATTGAGGGGCTTTGAGGGTCCCAGTGCATAATTCAAAGTTAATTATTTAGGATGATCGTGCCTGTTAGTTTATCTGATGAATGAATGTTTTTATGATTCAGAATCACGGCCCAGGCCACAATATTTGGTGGTTGTTGCTCATCAGTCAAGAAATCAGAACAAATGGTCAGAGTGCTGTTTTGGCGACTCATTGAAATTCTTTGAGATTTGCGTTTGGTTCAAGTTAACCTACGAAAATGAATGGGGTATGTAAGCTTTTGTTTTCTTGAAATTTTATGGTCTCATTTTTCATACCGTCAAAAAGCGAAAAAAAAAAAAAAAAAACTCCTGTTTCGTAAAAGGGGTTGAAGATTCCTGGTCATAGGCTTCTAAAGGCTACGTCAACCGCCACCATAAGCAGCGAGTTGTCTGATCAGCAGCAATAGGCGACATCAGCCCAAAACCCGCTTAGTCCGTGGTAGTCCCACCAGATTATGAGAAAAGAAGGCCTGTGTGTTCTACCAATTTCTTCAAAATCTACCTCCTGATTTCTATATGGATGAAAATGATCTGATCGTTTTTGAACTCGTATAGAGGGGGATTTCATAGGAAAATCGTCTACTTACGACCACGCTTACGTACTCCATTCTTAATCTTTCTTTTTAGTGATGCTAGACTTTTATCGTGGAACAGAACCTCTAAATTGTGGAATTTTGAGCATTTGTCTGTTATTTATGGCTCAAATAAGTAATAACAGAACACAGGAACGCATTTCCTTCTGAAGACTCCATCAATCTTGGGATAATTTCCTGGTTTTTCTGACGACGAGAGGTCTTTTGAACGTCACTTTCAGACAGATACGTCCCACACTTCTATTTTGGCCGCTGATATTCCTTCGCGGTTCCTTGGCCCATTTGAACACTCCCGGTGCACTGCTCAATCCCTCTGTGATTTCATCCAACATCTTTTCAAGAACGCGTTCGGGTAGATTTGCCCCAACTTGTATTGTTTCGACCCTATTTCACCGTTGCTTTTTCTGTACAACGCAATGTGTTGAGTTGCATTGGCAATCGTCAATTTGAATAATTCGATCAATAAAGTACAAACACGTTTTATTTGTATGAGTTTTGTTTCTCCTAATTCTGTCTTCAGCAGGTAAGTTCTTATTAGAAGGCTTGGAAGATAGTTTGCGGGGGGGAAAAGAACGACCCATAGAAATGACAAGAAAGAATGAGCCAAGGTCAAAGGATGACCCCCTCGGAAAAAAAATCCCCAGAACTTGACACTCCCCAAAATTCATATTGTGTCATATCGAGTACGTTTCCGCCTGACTTCGCATGAACGGAGGCATCTGTTGTTATTTACGGAGTTATCTTAAATTGTCGTAAAAAAATAGTTTTGATCAATATAGACTTGTGGGGTAGCGGTAAACACGTTTTTTTAGTGCTAAATCGATTAAAAGAAGGTTTTACCCGATTCGGCGGTATCCAAAACCCAAATTAGATTGATGATTCACTCCTAGAACCGTGCTGCATGACTGGATATTCGTGGATTTGCGCTCCAGGTGAATGGTAGAAAATGTCTGAAGACGGAGAAGTTTAGCTACAGCTACAATGGTGCAGACTCGCCAAACCGCATTGGTTTCGCCCACGACGATTTGCTGAAAATTTTGGCAGCATCAGATAAATGGTACCTTGAAGGAACGTTCCATGTCGCATCCATCAATATTTTAATTGCACTATTAATAATTTTAAATTAATTTATTGAAACATTAGGTATGCCTATTTTTTCCAGGGGGTTTTGCCAATCGTTCTGGGACCCATTTCAGCGTCAAAAATTTAGTGGAAAATATGATACCCCACTCACCTAGATCGCCCAAAATCTCGAAAAATCCATTTTTCAAAAAACACATTTTGACCTCTACCCCGCCCAAATTTGGTCCGATCGGGCTGAAAAGTTTTGAGGACCGTCCTAGACCAGGAACAGACCCCTGACCCAAATTTCAGATTTTTAGACAATTTTCAACACAAGGTTCAACCTCTCCGATTCGGCTCAAAATTTTTTTCTGGACGTTTCATGATGTCCTGATCAAAAAAGGTCAATGTCCGTCCGCCGTACGCCGTCCGCCGTCCGCGCCGTTTTTGGTAGTAGAAATGTTCTAAAAATCTGAAATTTGGGTCAGGGGTCTGTTCCCAGCCGAGATGGGTCCTCAAAACTTTTCAGCCCGATCGGACCAAATTTGGGCGGGGTAGAGGTCAAAATGTGTTTTTTGAAAAATGGATTTTTCGAGATTTTGGGCGATCTAGGTGAGTGGGGTATCATATTTTCCACTAAATTTTGGACGCTGAAATGGGTCCCAGAACGATTGGCACCCACCGGAAGAAGTTATGGGTATGTATCCACCAATTTTGTATGTGTCAAGATTTCTGGTGCCTAGGGGTATCATTTTCCACTAAATTGTTGATCCTGAATCGATTGGAATGGGTCTGGTACCCGCCACACCCTTTGTTTTCCCCATTTACCCCATGTTGAATATGTGTTTTCGGGATTTGTGGTACCTAGGCGTGTTGGGCTGTAGGCTTTTCCATTAAACTGGAAAAGTGATCACGGCATTTTAAAGGAAATTTGATTTGGCATTTTGTAAATTGAAAAATTCAGTAAGTTGCATATTTTTCAACATATGAGCAATTTTCTAAAACAAGTCCGACATTTTAAAGGCTTTCATCGGATTTTTTTGTGAAGCCGCGCTTTTTTTTTTTGTTGGCAAACGTCATATTCATTACACCAAAAACGCAGGAATTCGTCGAGAAACCTTCCACCCTAATTATTTTTTGTAAAAATATCCGACCGGGCCAACAGCTGAAGGGCCTCAGGTATGTGGTAGTGCATCTGACCTGACCCCCACCCCACATGAAGGTCTCATAACGGTTCTCCCTCACTCAACCATGCAGCTCACACATCTATCTACACCTAGCGATGATCGATACCGGGGGAGGATCGATATGAGTACTAGTATCAGTATCGAAAGAATGGTATCGATACCAAGCAAGTATCGGATCAAAAGTATCGATACCAACCAATATCGGTATCGAATCAAAACTCGGCGCGCGGCGTCTCGCCAGGGGGCCTGCCCCCGGTTACCGCTATTTACATACTTCAGACGAAATTATTGAAACACAATGTGTTTTACTGATGCTTTTCACGCAATTTCGCTACTTTCCTCCCACTAAATCAGAACCTTATATAATCACCGCGTCACACGCTTAAGTGAACCACTTTACCAATGAACACACAACTAACAACTTTGTGACCATGGAACAAAATAACACATTTAACGCTGTCTTATTACTGATATGATAGCAAGGCATTCTTCTTCACAAGACAACCCCTAGCCAAAACAGGAAAGAGGGATCTCTCCGAAGCTTCTGGCCCTTTGAGTATAATATACCCTCGAGTCTATGGTATATACTGGAAGTTCTGGCTAAAACAAGTGTAGCAACCTTTAGGAGAGGGCCTTCTTGATTCTTAATTGGTAATTTTTAACAAAAATTTGAGGTACTGTTATTGTTTGATACTTTTTCGATACCGATTATTTTTTCCAATACCGGTATCGGTATCGAAAGCAAAGTATCGATACCAAAAAGATCGGTATCGGAAGAAAAGTATCGATACCGTATCGATATCGATCGGTATCGGTTATCCCTATCTACACCAGTGGATGGTCACTTACAAATCAGTCCACCTTGTGGAAGCCTTATTTCATGTAGTTTAACCAACGTTTCTAGTGAAGACGCCCATGGTGATTGATACTATCTTCATTGGACTTTCCTAAGAACCTAAATTTTGAGGTAATGTTTTGCACGTTCAGTAGTTACATTTTTTTATTCATTTCACATCATAAATGCTGATCATTTTAGAACATAAGAGGGTTGTATTCTGTTTATGTTTAGACTGGAGTTTTGAAGCCAAGACCAAGTCAAAATTGACTTTTCTGGTTTTATGGAAGAAAGGAGAAGCAGGAAAATGTCCACAACCACAAAACCATACACTTGCTATCATTGTGACTACAGAGCAACAAGGAAACGGACCATAGAAGACCACATGTTCACTCACACAGGCGACAAACCATATCATTGTGACCAGTGTGACTACAGTACAGCACAGGCAGGGAGCCTGAAAAGGCACATGAGTACTCACACAGGCGCCAAACCATATGCTTGTGATCAGTGTGACTACAGAGCTGCACAGGCAATACACCTGAGAAACCACATGAGTACTCACACAGGCTACAAACCATATGCTTGTGATCAGTGTGACTACAGAGCTACAAGGGCAGGGAACCTGAAAAGCCACATGAGCACTCACACAGGCTACAAACCATATGCTTGTGATCAGTGTGACTACAACGCTGCACTGGCAGGACACCTGAAAAGCCACATGAGTACTCACACAGGCTACAAACCGTATGCTTGTGATCAGTGTGACTACAGAGCTGCACAGGCAGGGAGCCTGAAACGGCACTTGAGTACTCACACAGGCTACAAACCATATGCTTGTGATCAGTGTGACTACAGAGCTACACAGGCAGGGAGCCTGAAAAGGCACTTGAGTACTCACACAGGCGTCAAACCATATGCCTGTGACCAGTGTGAGTACAGTGCTGCACTGGCAGGGAGCCTGAAAAGCCACATGAGTACTCACTCAGGCGCCAAACCATATGCCTGTGACCAGTGTGACTACAGAGCTGCACGGGCAGAGGGCCTGAATAGTCACATGAGTACTCACACAGGCTACAAACCATATGCTTGTGATCAGTGTGACTACAGAGCTACACAGGCAGGGAACCTGAAAAGGCACTTGAGTACTCACACAGGCGCCAAACCATATGCCTGTGACCAGTGTGAGTACAGTGCTGCACTGGCAGGGAGCCTGAAAAGCCACATGAGGACTCACACAAGCTACAAACCATATGCTTGTGATCAGTGTGACTACAGAGCTGCACGGGCAGGGAACCTGAAAAGCCACATGAGCACTCACACAGGCTACAAACCATATCATTGTGACCAGTGTGACTACAGTACAGCACAGGTAGGGAACCTGAGAACACACTTGAGTACTCACACAAGCGCCAAACCATATGCTTGTGATCAGTGTGACTATAGAGCTGCACGGGCAGGGAGCCTGAAAAGTCACATGAGGACTCACACTGGCGCCAAACCATATGCTTGTGATCAGTGTGACTACAGAGCTGCACAGGCAATACACCTGAGAAACATGAGTACTCACACAGGCTACAAACCATATGCTTGTGATCAGTGTGACTACAGAGCTACACAGGTAGGGAACCTGAGAACACACTTGAGTACTCACACAAGCGCCAAACCATATGCTTGTGATCAGTGTGACTATAGAGCTGCACGGGCAGGGAGCCTGAAAAGTCACATGAGGACTCACACTGGCGCCAAACCATATGCTTGTGATCAGTGAGACTACAGAGCTGCACAGGCAATACACCTGAGAAACATGAGTACTCACACAGGCTACAAACCATATGCTTGTGATCAGTGTGACTACAGAGCTACACAGGCAGGGAACCTGAAAAGGCACTTGAGTACTCACACAGGCGCCAAACCATATGCCTGTGACCAGTGTGAGTACAGTGCTGCACTGGCAGGGAGCCTGAAAAGCCACATGAGGACTCACACAAGCTACAAACCATATGCTTGTGATCAGTGTGACTACAGAGCTGCACGGGCAGGGAACCTGAAAAGCCACATGAGCACTCACACAGGCTACAAACCATATCATTGTGACCAGTGTGACTACAGTACAGCACAGGTAGGGAACCTGAGAACACACTTGAGTACTCACACAAGCGCCAAACCATATGCTTGTGATCAGTGTGACTATAGAGCTGCACGGGCAGGGAGCCTGAAAAGTCACATGAGGACTCACACTGGCACTAAACCTTATGCTTGTGATCAGTGTGACTACAGAGCTACAAGGGCAGGGAACCTGAAAAGCCACATGAGAAGAGTAAACCATCGCCCATGAAGTGTGCTTGTGATCAGGGTAACTATGGCTTCCAGGAATGGCCTCCTGAGAGCCAAGGACTTTTTTGACTTTTTAACTTATGGACGTTACAAATAAATTCATCCTGACTTTATATTGTTTTAATATTTTCATTGTATAATGAAGTGATTACGAACGTAATTTAAATGTGGCTTATGAAATAAATCTTTCTCGGGTGAATCCGATTTCTGTCCTCCTCTCCCCGTTTTTGGTTGGTTATTTTTTGAATAATCAACCTACATGTTTTCATGCAAAAGTCAATATCTCCAATTCGGACCAAAATTTATTTTTCTGGACGTTTGAAGGTGTCTAGAATAGAAAATTAGCAAATGTCTGTCCGACGTACACTGTCTGCCGTCCACGCCGACTTAGGTAGTAGAAATATGAAATTTAGGTCAGGGGTCCGTTCATGGCTCTAGTTGGTCCTCGAAACTTATCAGCCCGATCGGACCAAATTAGAGTGGGGTAGGGGTCAATATGTGTATTTCGAAAAATGGATTTTCAAGGTTTTTTTGCAATGTAGGCGTGTGGGGTATCATTTTCGTAAATTCAGGACGCTGAATCCAATGAAAAGCGTCCTAGAACTATCGGCACCCACTGGAAGAGGTTATGCGTCAAAATGGCTATCTATTACCCATTTTGAATATGTGTTTTCGAGATTTCTGATACCTAGGCGTGTGGGGTATCATTTTCCACTAAATTTTGTATCCTGTATCGATTGGAATGGGTCGAGGACCCGCCACACCCACTGTTTCCCTCATTTTCCCCATGTTGAAGAAATGAATCTCCATGCGCCTGGTCCGAGGAATAACTAAGCCATGTGTAAGAATTTGCAGCGTTTTTTGGTTGGCTATTCCTTGAATAATCAACCTATGTTTTTATGATAATGGTCAACCTCTCCGATTAGGCTCAAAATTTTTTTCTGGACGTTTCATGATGTCCTGATCAAAAAAGGTCAATGTCCGTCCGCCGTACGCCGTCCATTGTCCATGCCGTTTTTGGTAGTAGAAAATTTTCTAAAAATCTGAAATTTGGTTCAGGGGTCTGTTCCCGAGATGGGTCCTCGAAACTTTTCAGCCCGATCGGACCAAAGTTGGAGGGCGTAGGGGTCAAAATGTGTTTTTTGAAAAATGGATTATCGAGATTTTGGGTGATTTAGGCGAGTGGGGTGTTATTTTCCACTAAATTTTGGACGCTGAATCCAATAAAATGGGTCCCAGAACAATTGGCACCCACTGGAAGCAGTTATGGGTCAAATTGGGTATTTATTACCCAATTTTATTATGTGTTTTCGGTGTCGTAGTGCCCCATAGATACACCCATCTTGAATAGTGGTTTCGGGATTTCTGCTACCTAGGCGTGTGGGGTATCATTTTCCACTAAATTTGGACGCTGAATTCAATGATGTGTGTCCCAGAACGATTGGCACCCACTGGAAGAAGTTATGGGTCAAAATGGGTATGTATCCACCCATTTGGTATGTGTCAGGATTTCTGGTACCTAGGCGTGTGGGGTATCATATTCCACTAAATTTTGGACCCTGAATCGATTGGAATGGGTCTGGGACCCGCCACACCCACTAATTCCCCCATTCGAGGAATAACCAACCCGTGTGTAAGAATTTGCAGATTTTTTTTATTACATTCATGATTTTCGTAGGTACGTAATACAAATAGTCAGAAATTTTGTTACAATCATTTTGGGCGGATTCTAACCCGCTGGGGGTGAGTACGAGTCAAAATTGGTACCTACCAACCAATTTCGAAAATTGGGTTTTACGCCGATATTTAGGCGTGAGGGGTATTATTTACTACTATATTTTTGACGCTGAATCGATTGGAATGAGTCCAGGGGTTCTCTTGTTCCAAGGAATTTCGCAGGGTTTTTGATCTACACATTATGAAAATAGTGGAAAATGATACCCTACACGCCTAAGGTACCCATACACAGGTAGGTGGGCACCAATTGGTTCAGGACCCATTGGACACGTCCAAAATTCAGAGGAAAATAATACCATATACACCTAAATTTCCAAAAGTATCGAAAATCCATTTTTCGAAAAACACATTTTGCCCTCCTCTTCCTACTACTTCCCAAATTTGGGCCAAACAGGTTCCTGACTAAAATTCGTCATTTCAGATTTTAAAAAAAATTCTACTACCAAAGACGGCGGACGGAAATTTATTTTTTTTGTTAGTTATTCCTCAAATAAGGAGTAACAATTTTTTTTGTAAATTATGGATTTTGGCGATTTGGGCGTGTGGATATCATTTTCGACTAAATTTTGGACGCTGAATTGATTTATATAGGTCCCGGATCGATTAAGTATTTTGAAAATGGGTTTCTGACATACTGTGTACCAAATTTCAGTGCTCAGAAATCATCATTAATCACAATTACTACCTCGTTTAATTATACTATCAACGGGATGATTTTCAGGGACTTGAAGATCAATTTCATCAAAACCGGTTTGGCCGTACCAACCATTTTTCGGCAGCTGCCTTTTATTCGCTTCGAGGGCTACTGGTGGAACCAAATGCGAAAAGAGCCTTCGGGACCAAGTTGTCTGGAAGTTTTCTGTTGACGCTGGAGATCGAGGAACTCCGGATTTATGGTTCATGCGAACAACCGAGACCTTGGTTGAACCGACCAACCCCCGAGCGCTTTATGGTCTTCGAGGGTCGTTCCACCGGCTCTTACGTCACTCGCAGGTTTTCTGTGTCAAGTGCAAGGCCGTCGCTCTTGTCAGCTCGAAGCCTACGTGATTTGAGAAGTGGAATGTTCTTGGAAGCCCGTTCCTCACCGTCACGAAACTCTCACTTTCGGTGGGGAAGGAACTCGCTCGCCGCAGCAAGAAGGTCCTTGGACGATCTGAAACGGCTTGCTGGTTGTGAAATCCGTCGACGGAGGGCGTTCGACTTGCCTGCGATGATCGCTGCGTGCAGTCTTGCGCACGTGATTCAATCGCGTTGGCGTCTGCTCCCAATTTTTGCCGTCCATTTCTACGATGTCGCACCGCAGTCCTGCTGCTGCTGGTTTCAGGCGTTGAATGACGGCTTGTTTCCGGGCCTATCAGTCTCGATCCGTGGCGGAGGAGATGACAACATAGTATTCTGACTCAAAAGAACTTCCTTAATAGAAAAACAATACAAATTAACCCCATTATGGTTTATTATTCTAGATATTCTAGAGATAATGGGGAAGAGACGGCTGGGGCACTCAACATCGGTCACTCATCCAATTAATGACCACTCCAAGGGATCCAGTTGATTCGACATCCTATGGCCTGTTTCCTTTAACAACTGGTTTTGATTTATTTATTATTTCATTTTTGGTTGATCCTCAAACTTTTCAGCCCGATCGGGCCAAATTTGGGCGGGATAGAGGACAAAATGTGTTTATCGAAAAATGGATTTTCGAGATTTTTGGCGGTCTAGGCGTGTGGGGTATTATTTTCCACTAAATGTTGGACGCTGAATCCAATGAGACGGGTCCTGGAACGATTGGCGCCCACGGGAAGAGATTATGGACGCTGAAGCGTTTGAAATGAGTCTCCATGTGCCTGGACCGAGGAGGATATTTTAATGCAAAAAGTCAATCTCTCCGATTCGGCCCGAAATTTCCATTCCTTATCAATGACCTGCTGTGCTCCTCAGTTAGAGGTACTACCCAAAATTTTTAATGCCTAAAAAATCAATGCGAATTCCTCATCGTGACCCACTCATGGGTTTTCCCTGGCCTCAAACAGCACCAAGAGCAGCGTGGTTACCTTCGATTTCTAAGACTTGGAAATCCATGTTGTATAATTGTTTTTGTTTTGAGTCCCGGTACACTCGCATTCGGCCATGGGTTTGTTCGTCGAGGTAAACAACCCCATCTCCCGATGGTATCAAGTGGTTGCTCGACGGCTCCATCTTTCACCTTCCCTCCAAGCACTCGAAGGTTCGAGGGTGGTGGGACAAACTTGCCTTGGAAAAGGAGGCCTGCCCGGGTGTGCTCATAGGTAGCCTCGATTGTTGCATTAGTCGCCAACTTATCTCACTTAGTTCTCTTTTCAACCGCGTCGCACCCTCAAGTCTCGCTGAGCTTCAAAATCGTCGCCAAATATCGTCACGTCAACCATTTCGTGATCCAAAAGTAAGCAGACACTATTTACTCGACTAATTAATATAATGTATTCTTGTTTCCGGTTTTTTCGAGGCCGTTTGGAATTTGAATGTACTAAAATCTCATCACATTTATCATCCTCTTTACTTGTTTGATCAGATTAGAGCCTTTTTTCCACTCGATTTGTCTTAATTATAAAAATTATAAATAAAAAGAACAACAAAGACTGAAATCAGAGACGCAGAGAGTGTTCGCATTCATGAATTTAAATAGGAATAAAATTCATAATATATGTCAAATAATTCAAACATTTCAAATTTTGTACAGGATTTTTACTGCAATACCTTAGTGCTGAGAAAATCTTGTTTTGTGAATTAGTTGAAAATAATTCTTACTCAATTCTTACTAGAATTTGAAATTTTTTCACTTGAAATTCAAGTCAATTTAGACAAAATCTCACGAAAATCTAAATCTAACTTACCGGAACTTGTTCTATAATTTTTCATTTGAAATTTCGGAAAAATGCTAAATTTGATGAATTGAATCTCCACAATCACCAGAGCTGTGGAGTTCTGCCCAATTTCCGTATAATAGACGGAATAGGGAACATTGTTCCCATAATAACATCCTTCACAAAAAAAGTGCGGACATTTTAGTAAATTTTGAATAATTTAACTATGACCCCGAGATTTTTTCAAGGTCTAAAACGTGGGTTGTTCGGTACTATCAAACTTCAAGCAACACGAAAAATTTATGTTTCTCGGATATATCCGAGCTAGTTCCGTGTTTTACGAAATTCTGACTGGTCCCTGAGCATCACCATACAAAAAAAAAAAAAAAATAATAATAATAATAAAAAATAAAAAAAATAATAATAATAATAAAAATAAAAAAATAAAAATAAATGACCTCACGTCAATGTTTAAATTGTGAAATTCTGGAAAAGTTTACGAAGAACATGAAAAATCCTCTTAAAGTGATATGATTTTTACCTGATTTCTGAAGAATTTGCATGAATTGGAAGAACAAAAATTATACAAATTCTAGTAAGGGTCGAGTAAGATGAGATTCGGATAAGGAAGATTTAGATTTTTTGTAAGATTTTATCTGAATTGACTTGAATTTTAGTGAAACTTAAGGCGAAACTAAAAGTTAAACTTTTCTATTATTGATTCAGATTTGGCGAAAAATGAATTTTACAAATTTTTACGAAAAAAGTAGAATAATTGTGGTTTAAGTCGTGTTTGTAAAGACGCGATTTTTGTTTCATCCGTATTTCATATTTATATTGTCGGATGAATGATCGTAAATAAGTCCCTATCTGGTTGTAATTCACATTCACAAGTAGTGCATCGTGGCAACTGTCATTCTCAATGATTTTCCGATAGTTTATCCTTTTATTTAAGGGATTTTTTGAGCAGCCCCTCACAGAATCTATCCGCAGAAACATTGACCCACTCAACTATGGCAGTATTACACGCAGCTTGCGAGGCTGCAATGCCACGAAGGGGATATATACCTAATAAACAGGCAGTCTACTGGTGGAATGATGAGATTGCACAGCAGCGGAAGGAATGTTTCAGGCTTAGACGCATGGCCCAGAGAGGAAACTATAAGAGAAGAATGTATGGAGTCTTACAAAGAAGCGAGGAAAGTGCTGAGAAAAATGATTAACTCTAGCAAGGCTCAAAACTGGCAGGAAATCATTGATGAAGTGGAGAATGACCCATGGGGGCTGGGATACAAGATTGTTGCCAAGAAATTGAAACCTCCCAGAGGAGACAACCGGCTGGATGAATCAAAGATGAAGATGATAATGGATGGGCTCTTCCCAATACACTCATTGAGGAGTCGACAGAACAAGCAAGCAATCAACTAGGCGGAGATTCCACTCTTCCAAGAAGCAGAGCTTAAGAAAGCTATAGGAAGCATGAAGAACAGAAAGGCCCCAGGGCCTGATGGCATACCAGTAGAAGCAGTAAAGATTGCGATGGAAGCATGCCCTGAGATGATGCTAAACATGTATAACACCTGCCTCAAGGAAGGACTTTTCTGCAAGCGATGGAAGAGGGCAAAGCTGGTACTCCTAGATAAAGGGAAAGGGGATCCCGATTCCCCCTCATCCTGGAGACCCTTGTGCATGTTAGACACTGTGGGCAAGGGCTACGAGAAATTACTACAGGGCAGACTTGCTACAGCAATAGAAGAGGCAGGGGGTCTCTCGCCAAGGCAGCACGGCTTTAGGAAGGGATTCTCCACCATAGGAGCAATCAGTGATGTAGTAAATGCACTAAGGGCGACGCAAGAAGGTAGACCACACAAAAGACCAGTCGGCCTCCTGGCAACCCTAGACGTAAAAAAACGCGTTTAACTCAGCCAGATGGGTTGATATGATTGAAGTACTGGGGACAACCGTCCTGGTCCCAAATACCTAATGGCAGTGCTAGAAAATAACTTGGAAGACAGACACTAACATACGGTGAGCAAGGCAAGGAGAAGAACATCGTGTTGTAATACGTTGTTGACAAAAGTTGTAAAAATGGTCATTTTCAAGTGATTTTCTTCAAATTAAAAGCTTTTTAGTGCCTCAAATGGGCATGCCTGTTTCATACCGGGCGATGGGGTGACTTATTCGTAGATGTTCTCACTCTCGATCCTAATCACGGCCCTTGCAATCTCGACAATTAGATCGTGCTTACCTTTCCGGTGATGGAATTCTACCGAAAGGTTAGTAAAAGATGAGAAACCGGACGCCGCAAAATGTCTCGCGTTTTATAATTTGCTTCGATTAAGTGAAACGACGACAGTGAATTGATCCAGATATTTTGAACGCAAGCTACGTACCAATTACCCGGCTATCTTCTCATTTCAAACGTCCATTCCCGAGAAGTTCACCTCACGTTGAGGGGTTTTGCAACACTCGTTGTGGCGGTTCAATTTGATCCATCGTGAGGAAGCGGTTTACTCAACGTGGTCGATCATCTTGAAAAAGCGAGTCACCCATCAGAGTTCGATGAGACATCGTTATTTCGTTACAAACTCATCGCACCTGCACCTAACGACTGGTGCACATGGTTCATTTGTTGCTCTGACAGCTTCCCTGAAAATGTGAAAAAAACATTACTTGAATATTGGGCTAAGACTTTATTAGGGTAGGTTTTATTTTACTCAAAATGCCCAAGTAACGCTGCCTCCCCATCAGCATCCCTTGAGCAGCCTAACAAGGAATGGTACCTCCTTTAAATACTGTTTACTTGGCGAATGTGTGACCTCTCCTCCACAATGTGCCGTCGGTCGAAGTAAACGACTTTACGTTAACGATTTATTTACGTTCTTCTGTGGAACACTGAAGGTACGATGAATCATCAGAATCGTAATTAGGATTTCCTAATTGCTCGGATTAGGGATATATTGTTAGTAAAGTAGTAAATATACGCCCACATTGGTTCTAAATTATTCCTTGAATAATCAACCTATGTTTTCATGAAAAAGGTCAAACTCTCCGATTCGCCCCAAAAAAATTTTCTGGACGTTTCAAGGTGTCTAGATCAAAGTTGGTAAATGTCTGTCCGCCGTCCATGTCGACTTTGGTAATAGGTATTTTTCTAAAAATTTGAAATTTTGGTAAGGGGTCCGTTCATGGCTCTAGTTGGTCCTCGAAACTTTTCAGCCCGATCGGACCAAATTTGGGTGGGATAGGGGTCAAAATGTGTATTTCGAAAAATGGATTTTTGATATTTTTTGCAATCTAGGTGTGTGGGGTATCATTTTCCACTAAATTCTGGACGCAGAATCCAATGAAATGGGTCTTAGAACGATTGGTGCCATCTGGATGAGGCTATGGGTCAAAATGGGTGCCTATTTACCCATTTCGAATGTGTGTTTTCGAGATCTCTGGTACCTAGGCGTGTGGGGTCTCATTTTTCACTGAATCGATTGGAATGGGTTCGGGACCCGCCACACCCACTGTTTCCCCCATTTTCCCCATGTTGAAGAAATGTATCTTCATGCGCCTGGTCCAATTGGTTGGTTATTCCTTGAATAATCAACCTATGTTTTCATAATAATGGTCAACCTCTCCGATTCGGCTCAAAATTTTTTTCTGGACGTTTCATGATGTCCTGATCAAAAAAGGTCAATGTCCGTCCGCCGTACGCCGTCCATCGTCCGCGCCGTTTTTTGTAGTAGAAAATTTTCTAAAAATCTGAAATTTGGGTCAGGGGTCTGTTCCCAGCCGAGACGGGTCCTCAAAACGTTTCAGCCCGATCGGACCAAATTTGGGGGGGTAGGTGTCAAAATGTGTTTTTTGAAAAATGGATTTTCGACATTTTGGGCGATCTAGGCGAGCAGGGTGTCATTTTCCACTAAATTTTGGACGCTGAATCCAATAAAACGGGTCCCAGAACGATTGGCACCCGCTGGAAGAAGTAATGGGTCAAATTGGGTATTTATTACCCATTTTGTATGTGTCAGGATTTCTGGTGCCTAGGCGTGTGTGGTATCATTTTCCACTAAATTTCGGACCCTGAATCGATTGGAATGGGTCTGGGACCCGCCACACCCACTGTTTCCCCCATTCGAGGAATAACCAACCCGTGTGTAAGAATTTTTTTTGAATGAAACGCCTTTGTCTATTACAACAGCCTAATTGCTGTAAGAGAAGGTCGGGCAAGCGAGTGGGGTATCATTTCCTACTAAATTTTGAACGTTGAATCGATTGAGATGAATCCACACCGGAGAGAGTAGGTGAGAATGAGTATGTTTTTCGAAGGAAAAAATCCCTAATCAAGTACCTCCACGATTCGCTTTCCCGCACCTAAAATAATGACCATTTACGGTCATTATTCGTTTGACTGTGAATGTTTCATTCATGTTTCAGCCCAATTTCATAGGACCTAGTAACGTTTTTGCACGTCAGATTATTAAGCACTTGCAGCATCTTATATATAGTTACATCACACAAACTACATCCATATTTAGCCTACGAAAAAAAATTACGGGTATTTTTTCCTACTTCCAACGCAGCAAATTATTGGCACCGCACCGCCAGGTGGGCGAAAATTGTGAGGATAATTTCAACGTTAGCTAACTTTTTTTTCTTACAGAAAATCATGTCGAAGTTAATTTGGTGCTGGATGGTAATAGTAGCATTTTCGTCAGTCTCCGAAAGCTACCGAACTGGTGATCATCCGCGATTCAAACGAACCAGAAGAGATGTTAATTTCATTCAGCGAGGACTCATTGCGATCAAACGCGTAAGTTGGTCATTTGGCGGCAATAACTTACAGTTTTCACTATTGAAATCAAACTTACAAAATAAATTGACCGTGGATTCTATTATCCTATTTAATTCGGCTCAGAGGAAGCCTTCCTGCTCCTCTGTGAACGCTTGGATTGCCACATATTGACCTTCAGCCACTTTCTATCGGATGTTGACGCGTCACACGCAACTCTCTTTCCTTCTTACAATCATCAAGATCCTCTTTACATCACCTGAAAGATGAATCTTGTTTCCTCTTACCATTGTTTAACTAAGAGATTTTCAAATTAAACAAACTGTTTTGAAATCAAGAAGATTGAAGAAATAGATAGAAATCCAACAAAACCTACTTGAACTGATCAGCTAGGCGAATACCTACTAAGAAATACTGCTAGAAATACCTACTAAGAAATATTACTTTTTCAACTACACACACCTCAAGGAATTCATTCAAAAATATCGCATTACTTTTGTTTGAAGCCTCAACCCATCCTCGACACGGCAACTTATGAAGAGCTGCACACGCCAAACAGGAAGATTCACAATTTAGGAATAGCTGTGGTCAACGGCTATGACGCTGCAACAGGAGTCCTTGTCAACGTTGTAAACGTAAGGATGCACAAATTTTTAAGTACAATCATAAACTATAAAGTACCAATAATGAGTGTTTTTGAACAAAAACAAAAAAAAACTACAGAGCTAATATTTGATTTCAGTTCCCCAAAAGAAAAACGGAGCAAGTGGGAAAAGGTGTGACGAGATTCCTGGACATGATTGGAGGTCGTCTAGTTGGTTTACAGCGATGAATACCTCCCACCAACAATGAAAATGTTGATTTGGCTGCCAATTACGGAAGACTGGACCCAAAGATGCTCGAGTACTATGCTGGCGTAGTGATAGGACCAGGGTGAAATTGCAGAAGTCAATTTGAAGTCCTTTTTCGAAGTGTTGCATATTCACAGCAGCAACCAACACAGAGCTGCATAGTAGGGATATTATCTATATATAGATATTATATGGATATCCAATACTTTCAGAGAATCGATACCAATACCTGTATTGGTCTTATTGGTATTGATATCAAATGCCAATGATCGGATCAAATCAATTATTGAATGCGAATTATCGACACCCATCGGAATCATTTGACTCCTTCCTTTAAATAAATTGTTTTTTTAAACCATGTAAACCACCATGTAGGGAAGGATGCATTAAAATGGGCATTAAAAGAATAAGAGCATTTTTTGAAAGGTACCAAAAACCAATGAAGTGTAATTTTTTCTGAACCCAATATTGGTGTCAGCTATCGAGTTGAATAACAGAAATATTGGTATCAAATGAAAAGTATCGATATCAGACTGGTATCTATAGGTATTGGATATCCCTAGGTGTTTGCAGGCAGACCAATGCTCCTGGACACAGAGGGCTCCTTTGAAGGTTATTCCCTCTTATCCGTATTTTTCTTCCATGTCCTTCTGTGTGATGGTGGTTAGCCTTAACCATAAACTGAAATTCGTAAATTTTGTCAATTATCGCATGGAAAGAGATATCCATATTTTGCATAGGATTGATGTGTTAAATACCTATTATCGGGAACGTTGTAGGTACTATCCAAGTGCCTGAAGTGAGCTGTCGTTAGAATTAATAAAATGTAATCTTTTTGGTAATAATTAAAAATTGGTGATAAATTTGTTCAAAATTGAAGCATAAGACAATTGGGTTTGTTTGAAGGAAAAAAAGAAGCGTTTGCAAAAGGTATTTCAATGTAGTGGCTCAAATTTGTGCACTATTTGAAACCTGGCATCAGACAGGCTATAAAAGTCTAGAGAGACTAAATAAAGCTTAGAAGACTAAACAAAGCTTATAACTGCTCTTGAAAGTTTGCGGCCATTGCGTTTTTGCAGGTACATCACTCCCTGTCTGAAATCATCATTCTAACTACAGAAAAATGTACGCTCATGAATTGTAATGAAATGGAATACATGACCGATTAAAAAACGAATTTACCCTGACAACGTAGGATACAGGAAAACGTCCAACATGTATATATGGTTTAGTACAACCAGAGGCCACCAATGTTAAAGGGAAGGGTGAAGTAAGGGGTAAGTAAAGGGGCCCATAGACGATCAACAACTTATGATGTTGTTGTGTTACTAGTCAATGCGACAACAGGTCAGTTGTGTGTCCTCTTGAGAACTAATTGTCAAGCATTGCACTATCATGTTTCAACCTAAAATTTAACTTGATCTAGTAACACCTTGACCAACTTGTGAATCCTTTTTCGACTACCGTAGGCTTAGAATAAACTAGTCACCAAAAATTCCTGGGCCTCAAATTCATAGGCCTCAGTGCGAGATCATGAGGATGCCATATTGCATATGGAATATATTTCAATTTATGACGGAGTTGGAACTACAAACTGAACCATTTTCATGACTGTGGATGAGTGTTCCCATATATTTATGTGCCTTGATAGCTGTGAACATAAGGTAGACCAACCTATATTATTATACATTAATTTAGGTTTCTTCCTATAATACTTCAGTTTATTGCGCTATTTAATGTAAATAAATGACATCAGTTGAAATAAATGGGTTCTTCAAGGTAGCTTGTCTATTTTGCGTCTTTCATCTCTTCTGGCAGCAGTCAATTCTATTTACACGATGCGGTATTGCACTTCTTTGGAGACTGTTGAAGTTCTGATTGAATATTCTGTCGCAAACCGTTTTATTGGCTTCATACATGTTCAAAGGTGTTTAATTTGGCTCAAACGTAACACGTTATTACGAAAATTTATTTACAAAGTGGGAATAGAATGAGGAAAGAGCGGAATAATTCAAAATGTGAATGGGGCGACAGAGAGAAAAAAAAACTTTTTACAGGAATCATCTTGAACCCAGCTGGATATTCTTTCGCTGAATGGATTGCTTACGCAGCAGCTGAAAGAAAATTAGAACGTTTCAATTTGTGAATACTTTTGTGACTAGATTTGGTAGTAAGATGTAACCAACAATTTTGCCTTTGGGCTTATCCAAAGGAGTTTTACGGATATTTGAGTACCTTCAACTGGAGCAGGGGCTGGAGCGTCTGCAGGAGCAGGCTCTGCTGGAGGTGCAGGGGCAGGCTCAGCTGGAGCAGGCGCTGGCGCTGCTGGTGCTCCTTCTGCAGGTGCTCCTTCAGCAGGCGCTGCGGGTGTTCCTTCAGCTGGGGCCGCTGGTGCACCTTCTGCTGGCGCTGCGGGCGTTCCTTCGGCTGGGGCTGCTGGTGCACCTTCTGCTGGCGCTGCAGGTGCTCCTTCCGCAGGTGTTGCAGCACTGTCAGCCGGCGCAGGAGCGCCTTCAGCAGGTGTTGCTCCTTCGGCGGGAGCTGCCCCATCAGCGGGAGCAGGAGCAGCCTTCAGCCGGAGCTGCACCGTCAGCTGGAGGATCCAAAGGCAGGGAATCTGTGGGCACGATTGAATGAGTATAAATGTAAAGACACGTATGATCTAATGCCATTAGGAGACGCAGTTTACTAGAACTTTATTGATCCAAACTTACCAACGTTTGATAATTCCATACTCTGTGACCTCCTGATGGACGCGTTGACGACAGGCTCCAAGAAATCTTGCGGTACATCTTTGACAGTTTCTACTAGTTTCGAGACGAGTTCTTCCATATTCAGAGGGTTCGCGGTGACGATTGCATCCTTGAGGTACAACCAAAGATCTGCGGAGGACGATTAAACCTTTTGAATACCACGCTGAAAATTATGACTGAAGAACCAATAACCTTGTCCATTTGAGATGGGTTCGAAGTAAATCAAGATTGGCAATGAAAACGGATTTAGTGCTATTCAGAGATCATGTAGGAGAGAAAAACGGATCGACTCTCCTTCACTCCAGCATCTACATTTAGACCACTAGGACAAATTCTCCTCCTAATTTCTCCTCTCAGCTCTTGTCTTCGTCAAGGTTTCAAGCAATCCTTCCCTTCTGAAAGCTATTCAGATAAAATCTTACCTTCTTCAGTTTTTGGTGGTGGAGGCGGGAGTTCTGGCTCTGGCGGAGGAGCCGGCGTTTCGTCGATAGGCAATTCGCTTGCGACTGTGTCGTCTGCAATGCTTGGAGTCTGTGCTCGCGACGGCTCAGCACTGGGTGCTGCGGTTTCGACCGTGGATTCTGGTTCGGCAGCATCATCATCCTTATGAGGGGGAAACCAACAGATGGCGTTGAGAAAATGAACAAATACCTTTTAGATCTGATTGATATCTGTTGCTATTGATTATCAGCAGAAGGAGAAGGGACTGGGGACCTTGCCCAGCCTAGCCTACATAACCCACTTCATCCGTCAAAATTTAGAATGCTGCTTGCTGAAAAGAAAATGATAGCAAGCGACTAATCATGGAAGACTCTTCAAAGTCTGACTTTGGTAGGACCTACTACCACGGACTGCTGCGTTCAAAACTAGCCAATATCTAGTAAGTAGAGTAGATCAAGTAAAAATTCAGATACCAATATCAAATATAGATAGCACAACAAAGATCGTGCCCTCGTTATTTCTCAAGTAGTTGGTTATGGGCCCTGTTTACGCACATTTATATCTCGACTAGAGAATAGGTCTTCTAATAATCAAGACGTCCAAAGACGACTAAGCGCTCAGATAAGTTCCAAGAGACATGGGCATATACCGACAAATTGGACAAATACCTGGACACGTCAATGTCGTTTTATCCAACTCGTTATGCCCTAAATTTTCTCCTGAGAGCCAAAAAATACATTCTCAGTTTCAAGTTTCAAGTGATCCTTGTTCATGTGCAACTTATTTTTTCATATTACAGATAGGTATGACCCAATTCATGATTCTAGTCAAAATTGTACTAGTTCGGTATTATTTCTTTGCCGACTTTTTGAAATGAAAATGATAATTTTCCTAAATTTGTTTGAGAATGGATTCTCTTCTTGCCAGGATAAGGTTAATGTTTTGAATATCATAAACTTTTAATGACAAGTCTAATCTTTAAATCCTTGGCAAAACGCTATCTAATGTCTTGAAAGCCGTTTAAGAATATTTTCAGGCTTACAGAAACGGAAAACTCTGTCGAGATACCGAAAACTTACCAATCTGCTGACAAACACGAAGGCACATGACGGACATCATTCGACGCTAAGGTTGCCGTACACGAGGGACACCAAATCGACGTGCAGACTGAAAGACAATAATCCAATCCAAGCTCCATGCCATCAATATCAACAGAGACTTCAATTTGATTGTAGACAATATTTAGAAAAGGGAGCCTATAGATGAATGGCACTTTGCAGTTTAACAATATCGCCCTTTATACCCAAGTTTGTTGTTAGAGCCACTGAGCGCAAAAGGGGTTCTTTATACCCAAAAAGCTAATGGTTTAGAGTGTTGAAGTATATAGAGCCTAGCGTAAGGTTCAAAAATAATTTTGATTTCTCAAAACCCACCTCTCAATTTTGACACGGTGGCCTTTTTGGGTACCTACCAAAAAACTTCAGGGGTAAATTTTACAACTCATTTGCAACAAGAAGGACCCCTTAAAGTTTTTTTTCTTGGAGACATCCTTGTTAATTTGTTTTATTTTCAAGATTTTTTGTGGCTTCAACTCACCTTGGTCCCTTTGACTCTCTTAATTACAACCAACAATCAAATTTATCGTAAATTGGAAGAAAAAAACCATCAACCACTCTTTTTTCTATTCAAACTGGAGTCCAAAATTCAAAAAATGTTCACTGGATTATTTTTCCGGGTCTTTGAGAACAAATTGTTCAAACATCAGCTTTACAGTGATTTAGTTTCCTTTAATGAGCGGCGGTTCTCCGATGTAATCGATTTTTACAGCGAAATAAAGTGAAACACGATTTCACGTATTTCCGTGCAGTTTGCAATCATTTTACACGTTACTTTTCACGCTCAATCGAATGATGAACGCCAAATTAGGTATTTCCTAGTTCTCACAGGGTTGAATCTTGAGCATTGTCCAGAGACCTTGCCTGCACTTACAATTTATGAATAATTCTCTATTTTGATGAAACTAATCTAGTAAGCCACAAAATATTGATTGTTGGTTATTAATGAAATTATTACTATTGTTGTTGTTTAGTTTCAAACGACTTATCAACGAGGACTCCGAATCTGTGAGGTAAGTGGGGTTTTCGTATTAACCAGGACTGATTTAAAAAAGTTGATTTATATAAAAGAGATTTTGTTATTTTCAATGATACATTAAAATTTAAATTTTGTGAGCAGTTTAGGGAATTGAATGGATTCTGGCGATTTAAGAACTGAATTACTCGAAAACTAAGCCTCTACTACAACTTCGAGAGGATTTAAGTTGGTTGAAGGCTGATCTCGTTAAATATGCGTTACATGGAGGCTCTTATCCGCAGGAGGATCATCCTTTCGTCGAAATATTCACGACCTAAACGTTGCCTAAAAATCAGTAGACGACACAAGGGGAACATCAATGTGAAGGGATCGCAAACGAAGGTCATATGGTAAAACCTGCTCATGCACAGAGGGGAACACAAAACGTACCATTACCCAAACCCACCATCACGAAGGAGAACAACAGGAACAACATAACATAATATATCACAAGAGGTACTTAATATTTATTGCATCATAAATATAAGTAGATGAAAGCGAAACGTCGGTACAATACTGACAAAACACAAACCATGCTGGATAAAAACGAGACGAGATGTGAATCGCTCACAAATTCAGTTCTTCTTCGCGATTCAAACACTGAGCGTTTGCCGTTTATAAAATTTTCTAACGAAAAAAAGGTGGTAGGGTTATGTACATTAAAGTAGAAGTTATTTAGTTTAAAATATATAAATGGAGGATGGTTGGAAGAGACGTATAACGGGTGGACAACACGATTTTTATGCTGCGGCTTTTTCTTCTACCTTCTTCTGGTCCTTCTTGGAGAAGTCGACGATACCCTTTTTCTGTAAATTTTAAGAAATAAATCGTTAGAATGGTTTGCATTGAGGAATCGAAAAATTGAATTTTTATAGCCCGGGCACGAATTTCGAGGGTTCCGATTATCAATCGTTTAGTAAATGAGTGGCTTGCACCGAATTGTGACCTACTGAAAATCACGGTATTTTACAGTATAGCCAAAGTGAGACCGAAAAGGAGTGACAATGACAATGGAATTAAGAAAAGAATTTCAAAAAATCGATTATCCTGAGCGCAAGCCTGAGAACAGAAAATGACCAATCAACCAAACCTTGTTGCAATGGTTGTTGGAATTGTAAAAACTGATTCACTTTGTACGGAATTTAGGAGCCATGTAATTTACATGAGTACGATCACAATGACAACGATGATCATCATCCCGATTACACGTTTTTCGCGGTATTATTATTACTATTTCCTTACTTGTCATTCACTATCATCGCATAATATTTCTAGCATAACTACTACGGCCCCTGTTATTGGCTGTTTGGTTTTCATATCAAAGTCTATAGTTCCTATTCCCTTCTTGACCTTTATAGACTCGGTCCAGAATCTTTGTCAAATCTGGCTTAAAAACTCCGTTAAAAACCTAAAATTTCTAGATGAAATTATGGATTTGAATTGATGAAAACTCCCCATAAGGGACGATCTGTTGCTATTGGGGGCTCGCTTTCGCCAATTTCCATAGAAAGATTGAGTTAAAACTAATTTCAGATTTCAGATTAAACACACGCTTCTTCAGTAAGGCTTGAACGAAACGATTTCTTCCCAACTCAGATACTGAATTGTGTGATTTAGTCCAATTTAGGTCAATAGTTTGAACTTAAGAAGAAACACCTTTGATCATACGGAATATCAAGCGGTATAGCCGATGCATTGGGACATAGTTTCTGGGTTTGGAGTCAGAACAGCTTTAGAACTAGAGAAATAAACGAATCCCAGACAAGATAAATTGACATTTGAGACACGTATCTACAACTATCCGGCGTAGCACAGACACAAATAATCATGTACGTAGAAAATTGAAAGAAAAAAGCAGAATATACAGCTGTATTTAAATTAAAAAATATCCAACACCAATGTCATATTTGAGACCAAAACTGGGTCAATTATTTTTTTCACAGAACGACGAATTAAAAGTAATTTTATAAAAACCACCTGAAAAATCAATTAAAACGTCGTGAAAAGGTAATTTTTACAAATGCAACGATATAAGGGAGTGCTGCGACTCTGAATATTTAGAGTACCAGGCAGGATTCCCTTATTCAGAAAGAAGTCAGGTTTCAAATTCTACAATATTTCACTGCAAGAGATGATACTGAAAAAGGAGGGTGTTTAAAGTTGAGGCTATTTACATTATGTAATCGTGTGGAGGTGTTGTGTAGTGTGTATGCTTATTTACATTTGGAGAGAACGCTACAAATGGGTCGAAAGAGGGTTTGGAAGTAGGTTTGATAAGTAGGTTGTTGAAGGACACGTCGTTAAAAAGGAGAAAGGACGTGGAATTTCCATCGTGTTGATGGGAAGAAAACGAGCGGAATCGTTTCATCGGGGTTTTTACAGACTCGTCACTTCGGGACAAGGAATCAAAGCAGGTGAAGTTAGTAGCGAAGACACGTAGTGAGAAAAAACAAAGCTCACAACGCGAACGCGGCAATTTCCCCTAGAAAATGTACAATGAAGAAAAGAGCGATTCGTATGTACAAGAGGGATTTCTCCCTTTGAACGATTCACGGACCAAATGGGCACGATGAAATCTCGATTTCACGAGTTTCAACTCTACTGAAAGCGGGTAAAATATTTACATCTTCAAAAGAAAAATGTTTGAAACAAAAGCCGTCTACAGCATTCGGTCAACGTTACAGAAGAAAAAGACTCAAAATGATAACGGAAAAAACCAGCAATCCAGAAAAAATAAAAATCTCACCTTTCTTCTGGGGTCCCTAAAACACTAGAGCGGTCCCTACTCGAGAGGTATGCAATTTTTCAATTTTGATTTGACAGCTGAATGATAATTTCGGTTATTGACGCGTTCTTAGTACATTCAGTCATACGATGATGGTTTAACCGTAATTAGTGAATCGATAAGTCGTCTCTTCGATAGAACTCGAATAAAAGTTCCGTTTCAAAACACAAAAAAATGAAAACCTCGAGTCATTATTTTGGTTTTCACTTTAATAAAAACACAAAAACTAAAAAATTAACATGGCATTACTTTTTTTCTCTTACTCAAGTATAAAAAAACGAGAACGGAGGAAAACTGCTCAAAAAAATAAAATAAAATAAAATAAAAAAAACACAAAAGCAGCAAAAACGAGGGAAGAACAAAAGACACACACAGTTGGAACGCGAAGTTTTCGAGTTTTTTCTTATATTCAAATATTAATTATAATATTACGAGAGTGTTATAAATATTGTAAGGAATATATATTTTGTGACCGTGTTAAATATTGAGTAAAAGTGTATTGAGATTTTTTTTTTTTTCAATAGAATTTGTTGGAAATTGATTTTTTATTTCGGAAATAAGAGTTGTATAGGGTTTCGTGTGATGGATGTTCCCTTTTTCATTTCTTCTGCCACTCCGCCTTTTCGGACTTCTTGGGCTGTTTTGTGAGGAAAAATCGCAACAAAAACAATAAAATCAGTCATAAAATCGCACGAAAGGTGTTCGGGTAGTGCTATAATACAAATAGCTATTACGACGGGGTGGGAAACTCGTGACTCATAACTGAAGGGTTTTATCAAGTAAAATTGCATATATTATCTAATATAAATCTTCGGAGGAAAAACATGCGGCTACAGGTGAACAATGAAACGTGATAAGATGAAATTAAAGTAAAGGGCCGAACCAGTAACGACTCTTCAAGGGGGTAATTCAGATGTTGCATTTGGTTCGTTAGCAAATAAACTAATAAAATTACTAATGTGAGAAAGTAATGTAGGTTGAAATCGTTCTATCCACCTATTTGTGTCGAACAGTTGACCACGAGCGAAACTTTCGTCAAAATCAGGCTGCAAAAAAAAGGTATTGGTGTCAAAAAATGTCAATCGTAAAGCGATTGAGGGCCCAGTTACCTCTTTGTCTTCTTCTTCCAGGGTGAACTCCTTCTTTTTGACGACTTTGAGTTGGTTTCTGAAGTTGAACTCGGCCGCCTTCTTTTGGAGCTTGGCAAATTTGTTTTCGTACTTCGATACCTTTTTCAAGGTAGGTTTGACGCTGAAAAGGTAACGTTAAAAGGAAAAGTTAAAAGCACTATAATACGAACATTTCGATTGCAAAAGATGGGCTGCTGATTAGGTAATGAACACTTACAATTTACCACGGAGGTCGTTGACCTGGCTGTTGAGGTCGGCAATCTAAATGTTCCCACAAACAACATATTAGTAGCATATAATGGAAAAAAATCACTATAACATTAAGTAGTTACAATGTCAAACCTATTAGGTGCCTTCAAACGATAATTTGCATGTGCTTCAAGGGCAACTTACGTTCACCTCAACAAAACCAATAGCGAAAAATAAAAGGAATCAAAATGTAGCGAAGAGTTGTTATAAAAGCTATTAATCACAGAACATTCTTCAAATTTTCTGTGAACATTTTCGGGTTTAAAATTTGACGACATACGTAGGAAATTTACTGTAAGCCACCTCTTATACGCATAGAAATAATCCACTTGTTAAAGTCATCATGTTCGCCTTTAAGATTAGAAAAAATAACTACTTGAACATAAAACACAAAAATTTTGAGACAAGTAAGTTTATCGACACTCAAGAAAGTTTTTATATGATGAATTTTAAACAAGAGCCCTTTCAGTTGGAATAATGACGTTTTCGCTTATAGCAATAGCAATGAAACTAATATAAAACGATTTATCTGAATAATTTATTCAGTGTGGGGCTCCTGTACAAATCCATCATGTTAAATTCCGTAAGTGAGAGGGAATTAAAACGTATAAATAGAAGATTTTATTAGCAAATTTAAGATTTTTTTTAAAAACTGGCACTGAAATTACACTAGATACAATAGGAAATCAATATAATAATTTAAACGATAATTTACCAAACAAAAGAAACACGTTAACAATTATTTCACGTTCAAAACATGCAAACTGTGAAATGTGACACAGTAAATATTATGTGCAAACGCTCACACGCCGCAACAGGATTAAATTATAACATCCAGTCTCGTATGATCTAGTTTTAATACCACCACAAAATGTTACACCTTTGCCTGACATGTAAAAACGATTACAGAAACATGAACTTAAATAAAAATCGACAAAAATATTTTTGGTACCTCAAAATGAAGTGTACTGTCCCGTTATGGAAAAAAAGGTTCTGACTAGTGAAAAAAAAAAAAAAAACGGAAAAAATGTATTTTTTTTTCCACAAAATCATTTCTATAAGAATCTGTGCAAAAATCGTGGGTTGAGAGGGGAAGATGAAGTGCGCTAAGCAAAACTCAAAAATCGCATTAAAAATTGTGCGAAAGAAATCTATTGGAAGCAAAACACAAAATAAGTCTGCCAATAGATAACTAATTTTCTGCTAAAGCGGTGTGAATAGAAGGGGAAGTGGTACAAATGCTGACGTGACTCCAAAGTGGTTCTAATATGTAAGTACGCTATGGTAGAGGTTGGAATAGCCAACAAAAGACGAGCAGGAAGAAGATATTGGTAGAGATTACCATGTGATCATAGAAATGCGACTATCTCCATCGTTAATCCATTTTTTGTGATATGCATTGAACATTTGACAAACCCAAAGTATAAATGAGAGAAATGTTGAACAGACTGTTCTTGAAAATCATCTATACACACTGATAATTGAATGTTTTTAGACCATACCAATCAATTTAACAAATCCTTGGTTCCGTGTGGGTGATTCTAAATCCATTCAACCTATTATCATCTTTGTTTGTTAATGCCTGTTTGCAAAACGTAGATCTACTCGATAAAGTGGCAGCAATACAGGGGTGATTGATGAGAATGAATCAGTATAAATTAATTCCCAAAATGGGTCATAATTCTGAGAAATCAACAATGGTTCACAGAACTGACCCATAATTACGATAAATGCCCAGAAACGGGTCATAATTCTGAGAAATGTACAAGGGTTCCCAGAACTGACCCATAATTAGGATAAATGTTGTACGTTCCCAGAAATGGGTGATGATTATGAAAAATGTACAATAATTCCCAGAACAAACCCATAATCAGCATAAATGTACCTGAATTCCCAGAAAAGCATCATAATTCAGAGGAATGATTCAGAGTTTTTAACCCCCAAATTGTCAGAAGATGATTTTCAACTGTTATTTCTTTACACCCTTTAGAACCATCATAGTCAAATATCAACTCTGGAACCACATCAGCATACAAGAAAACTCAGTAAAAACATATGTGCACATCAGCTTGTTTCCTCAAGATGAACAATATGAAATTTTTTACAAGTATAACAAAATAGTTTGACGCACAATAGGCGACTCTTCTCTCTAGAAGTCATAAATACTACATCTTGGATAGTTTTTCATTTGAGGAAAAAAAGTGACCTGCTTCAGACGTTTTTGCTGGCTGTGAGTGTAACATGACAAAGGAAATTGAGTGGTGGGTAGGTAGATGGTACGGGATAGAAATGTGGTAATGTGCGTATAAGCTGTTCTAGTACGTCAAAAAGTAGTAAAACATTCACGTCCGTTTGTACAAAAGTCGTGGGCAGAGAGAAATCATGGAGCTCAAAACACTGTATGGGCATACAATTATCCTTGGCAATGCTCATCGACTATAGACAATTCAACAATACGTGGAAAATTGCTAACAGGGTTGGCAAATAAAGGAAGTACTACTGCATGCACGGAACAACAGATTGATGAGAAGATTCAACGTTAAAGGTTACCCCACCATTCCTGCGAAACATGACAAATTGAAGATGGCAACAAATTTTAGTGACGAATCAAATGTAGAAGCCGCTACTGAAAATATCAATACAACAGATTATTGACATATTGACGCTCACTCCAGACAAACTGAATGGCTTTTATAAGTAAATTGACGATTATGGAGACTGCAATATGACAATAACTCCACCATTCGCTGTATAGTAACAAACATGAAAAGTGCAAGTGCGTGAGGATTGCCTGAAAAGCATTAAATGATCTTAGAAATTTGTTCTTCAACTGAAAATGAAAAAAACCTAAGGTAGCATCAGGGAGTTTAATGGAGAGGGAAAAGAATTTAACAAAACAGTTTGAACAATCAGTATCACTCACAAAAACTACATCAGTGATGAGCCAAAATCCAGTTATCACAAAAAATTCAACATTTTTTTGGGACTGAGTTTTACACAAAAACGGATTTATATAGATATTGGAGTTATTGCAACATGATTGTGCAATATGTGTGACTTTTAGCATTTTTGATGACGTCCTACAGTAATATTGTCCAATATTTTGGTTTGTACAAGAACAATATTGTGTGAAATCGATATTAGCGGTTGTGAAAAGGTATATTCCCAAATTCTTTGACCATCAGGATATTGTGCAGTACTGCCAACAAACATATGGTACAATATTTTCCTAAAGGCTAAATTGAGAAGTCTGTTGGCAGCACCTATTGAACAATAATTGGTAGCATGCCCTTACCATCAATTAGTTGACAGGGGGGTACTGGATGGGTCTTTTCTGAAAAGGGATTCAGGGCAAGACTGATATGACACTGAATACTGAGTTTTATGGACGGCTCCCTGTGGAACTAGCTAGTAGTGCCAAAAATTATGTTTCATCATGTCTTCTTCAGCGCCAGAAACGCAGTGAAACAATGTACTGGTGCATACACGTCAAGAGAGAGCAAAGCAAGAAGTGCATCAAATAAATCTCCCTTGTCTGTTAAAAGCTGCAGACATCATTTGGTCCAATCACTTTCATAATGTCAAGTTATTATTTTTTTTTTAAAGTCCAGTTCTTTGGATTGGTAATTTTAGGCTCTTTTTCACCTTTCTATGAGCACCTGCACTAACAGCCACAGAAAAATGGAACACAATACAATACAGGTTCAACATGTTGAGTCTGTTAAACTCTCATGGAGAATGTTGTGTTTGCATGTACTCATTATATTGTCCGACTGTCCATATTGCCTCCAGGAACAATTGTTTGTACAAATCAAAATATTGCACAATAACATTGGACGTTTATGGGCTGCATTATACGCATGCTTTTCAATTCAATGTTTTAAGAACAATATGTCAACTTTTGCTAAATCTCAAAAACAACCTCTTGGTAAACATGAAGCTACACTTCATTCATGCTACCCCACGCACTTCTCTTTATCATTTTTTTTTCTCTGACACAAACGAATCAACATTTACGAGAAAAACAGTGGCACTCGCGGGTGTACGAAGGTGATTTCAAAGGAAATGCACCAATTTTGATTGATTACCTCCCAATCTCTTTTGCGGGTCTCATATTCCAATTCCCATTTGTCACCTTCAGTCTTATACAAACGATTGTGGTAGAGCTGACAAAGTTCCTTCAGATCGTCTACACAACAATGTGTTCAAAGTTAGAATAGTAGGTGAAGTTGAAAGGTGAAAAATGTTAGCTTGAGCAGGTGAGATTAGATTAAGTAGAATTAGAAGATCGTTTACCAACTTGTCATGGTTTGTTTACTTCGCATAATCACCGACACTAGCTCATTGAATGATCAGGTATAGAAAGAAGCCTAGGCGAACTAGAAGAAGTAAGTATAAGGTCGACGTTTCTCCCAAAAATTTCGATTAGGTAAGTGTTACAATACCATGATTAGAGTAGTCTAAAGTATGGATCGGTAGGTAATGTTGAGCTCGTGATTTGGAATGATTATTGTATTAATACGACCAAAGTCACTACTCAGACATGCGAGAAATGTCTCTACAGTAACGACCAGCAGGTAGATGAGCGTGTGATGACTAAAAAAGTCAGGACCGAGGTTTAAAAAAGGCTCATCAGATAAAAAAACAAATAAACAGGTACCTATTTATAATAAAAATGAGCATTCCCAGGAGATCTAAAATTGCGAAATAATTTTACAACAGAATAGCTTGCCAGGACTTGAAGAGCACGCGATTAAAAAGGGACAACCAGCACTGCCTCTGCATTGGGATTCTAGTGACTCAGTAGGTGGGTGGAGTAAATGTTTATTATATGTGAACAAGTGTATTACTGTTTGGGTTTCAAATTTTGGCAGTATCTTAAACGCGATTCAGATGATGAAACATTTAAATACAATATGCCGCTGATGCATGTCAAGGGTGGGTACTGTCAACTGGGGTACCATGAATGATATATTGGATAGCATATTGGGCTGGAATACTTCTGAACACTAATAGCATTATATTGAGTCACGTTTGGCTAGTTGGGTTACCACAGGCAGGAGAACTGCGGAAGAAGGGCCCACTGTACAGTTCTGAGCGCCATCTCCCGTGTTTGTGTTGCACTACAACCACGGAGTGTGAACCCTTCCCCGCTGGCTCGATAATTATATCACATGGCTCATCTCCTATTTTATAACAAGTTTGTTTCTTTTTCCTATTAAATAAATAATCTTTTATTTTCTACCCACAGTGATTAGCGTGCAATTTCTAAGGGACAAGGGCCCTTGTCCAGCGCCCCAGAGTTTTTTCTGACAAGGCTTCTCTGTAAGACCTTCGTCGGCGACTCCACCATAACTCGACATTAAGATGTCAATAAATAACAGGAAAGGGGAAGGGGGTCTACAACTAATTACACCTAACGTTTCATTTAGCTATGCAGTAGGCAACCAACTAAAACAAGCCAAATAGTCCCCACCCCAAGTTGACAGTATTGCCCATTTTGAACAACACATGAGCCGGCACAGAGCTTGACTTATGTGCATTGTGGAAGCATTGCTGGTTTTTCAATTTGTTCTGAGGGAGAGAGAAGGAGAGATAAATTATAGAGAGTTTTCAAAACGTGATACCTCTGCCTCCCTAACTATGTACAATCTTTCTGTGTCATAGAGTTCTTCCTCAAGCTTGGCTACCCTTTCCCATAACTGCCGGCAAATTGTCTGAACTCCTGCTGTAATGGAGCGTAAGAAAGCGGACATTTAAGCTTTTTCTCTACAATCTAAACAATTTTTTTGTTAACCAGTTGAGAGCCTGGCGAGCTAAGTGATGCAATTGGCTCCAGAAATTCACCATTAACGTACAAATACGATGAAAAGTGGACACACATTTGCATCTACTCATGGAACCAACAAGAGGGTGAAAATTGGTTGTTTTTAACGAGAGTTGAGTCAACAACAAAAAATGAAGAGGATACCGTGGGCTCACATGTAGTACTCTGGCAATAATATGTCAACTCGCGCTATTGTCCACTCAACCATCAAGAAGGGACCTTGTTCATCATGATGTTGATATCAGTAAAATACAGCTCCGGTAGAGTCAATAGTGTGTGAATGTTTATAAAGAAAAGCACGAGAGAAGAAAACCGTTAAGAGTCTGAAAGAATAGATAAAAATAGCGTAGCAAGTCGGTCAGTGAACGGATGGTATAAGTCTAAAAGGAATTTAATAGTTAGTAGACCTGGATTTAATCGACCAAAGAAATAGAGAGGAAGGATTTCGTGGGCATCTTTAGCTAGACAGGCTCAAAGTTAGTGGTGAGTCAATTTTTCTATGTTATTTGATTCTACAAGTGCATAGATTTGTTCGGAAAATAAGTAGTACGAGTAGTAAGAAGGCGGAAACAGCAAGTCTAGATGAATTAGACTCTTATAAGAAGAAGGGCCTTAAGGCTTGTTATACGGGCGAGAAAAGGCTCGGAAAAGGAGAAAAGAAAGAGCAAGAGAAAGAAAAAATAAAGAGTGTTCTCAAAACTGTAGAAACCACAAAAAAGCAAAAATGGGGAACTCTTCCTGCACAGCTGTTACCCCCATTTTAAGTAGCTTTTTCTCCTACGAATAATAGAAAACTCCTTCAGGTATTAGCTGAGTTTCATCACGTGAACGTAACGAAAAAAAATTGATATCTCACAATATTAATGAATTTTTACTCTGAAATTTCACCTCAAAACGTTTCAAATTTATGGCATATTCAAGCTCCCACTTGTCTCCCTCTAGTCTGCAGCATTTATTGTAATATTCAGTACAAATCGTCTGCAGGGCAGCTGAAACATTTATGAAACCTCTCTTTCAAAATTCCCTATCCCCGAAATTGATTTTCAATTTAATACGGTTAGATATTCTATTACTTGCAAATAAATCGCTTTCAAGTTAAAAAAAAAAAAACCGAATAGATAACGTAGAAAAAATCTAATCTCAAAAACACAAAAAAATAAGTTCACTTTTCAAAATATAATTAGCACTCAAAAAAGCGTTGGCTAGGTGACGAAAAGTGAGAAAAAGCTTCTGTGAAACTTGCACATAAGAATAAATTCTTCAAATGATCAATTCTAAGGGCAATTTGGATTCTTCAGATCAAAATTTGCGAATACTAGGAGTTAATCTGAATGTTTATTAGCAATAAATTGATTGGGGTCTAGATGTTTTGATCGCTTTTGTGCGCTTCACAGAAGCAATTGAAAATTAAAACAATTAAAGCGATTGCGAGTAAACATGGATGAAACAAAATTTAAAATATTTGTCTCTTTTTAAAACTCGTGAAATACTTTTTTCATCCATGTAAAAGAAAATACACACAGTTACAACAAAAATATACCAGTAAACCTATAAATAACGCATTACCAAAGTAAAGCTTTTCTTTCATTTGCTTCAAAATTCACCAAAAAAATTATCGTTAATTGCTTTATATGTGTCATCGCATAAACGTTAGATGGAGAGTTGAAAATTGCGCAGTGAGATTCGTTCTTTCTACCAATTTTTTGAAAAAATCTGTTTCTTTACCAGAGTAGCAGTATGGCGCAAGATGAGGCGAATATGATTTCTTCATATTGAAGACGCATAGAGAGCTCAAATTGATGGATGTTATGTACATTTTCTAATGTTCTTCAAAAATTATTTAAAAAATTGAGTTTATTGTCAATTTTCAACGTCTCCATTAAATGCCACTACACCAAAAAAATTTTGTGAGTTAAATTTTTTTTTGAGAGAGATAATTTTTCTCATTATTTTCCTAACCTCCAGATCCCGTCTCTCCACTTCGAATTCGATGTCAATTTTACTCCTCTCCAGAGCATCAATGCGCTTATGGTAGTCTGTGCAGAGTTTCTTCAGCGTTGCTACGGAAGCAGTCATAGGTGCTTTTTAGCGAAGGTAGCTCAATTTTTACTCATTAAAACGAGCTTTTCAAGTTTCATTTTTCTCTTTTTCAGATTATAGAATAGAAAAAACAGTGCTTTGTGCAAGAAACCAATCTAATTTCAGCTGAGAAATGAATAAATAAATGGGCGAGGGTTCGCCTTAGGTAAGTATCGGTAGTATTCCGTGTTTCAGTAGAGTTGCCATGGTATCTGTGTACATGTCAGTGCGTTGTGTTGGGGACAGTACTGGCTAGACAACTGGCAAAAAACAGGTACCTTTTAAATCATGAAAAAAATATCAAAACATACGCTATTTGAGAAAAAACCGGCCCACATTGTTTAGAATACGAAAGTTTCACCTAAATAAAGGAGGCAACCAAAAATAAATACCTCATTTTCGCAGGTACCAGAGGAATTACGATGAAAATATACAGTCAACTGATTTTTGAATCAACAGCAAAACATTTTTTGGCGCGCTCCTAAGTACCAGACACCGCCATAAAAATGGGACGCTGAAGATCAACTTCTAATACTCATATTTTTACTCATCTACCCTTCTACCGGCTCTGCTTCGCATAAGGAGTCTAAATTCAGGCAGTGCAAACTACATCTTACCCACCTAACAATAAATTTTTCTATAATAAAACCAAAACAAAGGAATGCATCCAAAATTGTTAAATTAACAAAATTGCAAAAATGCAATTCAATATAAAAAAAAGTTCGGTGAAAAAAATTAACATTTTCGCAGAGAAACTCATCCTTCGATGTAAGAACGAGTGGTGTAAAGCATAAAAAAAGTTCGCCATATTCGCATTACGGCTTGTTGTTAAAATCAGCCTTTTGTTACGTAATATAAACATTGGAACCAAAAAGTAAACAAAAAAATACGCTTTTCAGGTTGCGAAAGATAACATTTCCATGTTTTTACCTCCCAGTCTTTCTTTTTAACTATGTATTCCATGTCGTACTTCTCGCCCTCCAGTTTGTACATCCTATTGTAGTAATCTTCGACAACAGTCTTGAGCCTTTCTGTGGGACACGCATATTTCCGTGTATCGATGTGTGTCATTATCATGTGTGAAGACAAATAATTGATACGCTATTTTCGTCAAAACATTATGGAGAGCCAGTTTCTCGGATATTTCGATTGAGAAAAGGAGAATTATATGAAATTTTAGTGGAAATGATTCAGTTTTTATTCTTAAATTGAGATTTGAAATGAAATTTGAAAGAAGAATGGCAGAAGTACAGACTACACACTTTTGATAAGAATCAGATGTAGAAATTTAAATAGAAATGAGAATCTTATTTACAAAAGCTATACCGGCTGATGATGGACTAAATTTTGATTAGCTTCTATTTCTACAACTTGTGGTGCAGTTCTTATACTTGGGAGATTACGGGCGCGTATTCGTATTCATAGATATGAATGAGAATAAGATTCATAAATTGTAAAATATAAATACAAAAAAATTACAACACATTTTACCTTTACTTTCTTTTTTGATGAATGATTCAGCCTTCCATGCAATTCACAAAACTTTTAAATTCAGAAAAACTGATTGAAAATTTGTTGTATCAGCATGTATATTTATTTTAAAGTAGAAAACTTGCTGCAAATTCTTCCACGATGGTTGGTTATGCCTCGGAGCAGGAATATGGGGATAACAGCGAGTGTCAAAGACTCATTCCGATCGATTCAGCGGTTAAAATATAGTAGAAAATGATACCCCAAAGGCTAAGATACCCAACAATCTTAAAACCCCACTTTCGAAATGGGTGGGTAGGTGTCCATTTTTATCTATACCTACCCCCAGTGGATAAAAATTGGTCTGGTACCCGTCTAAATGGATTCAGCGTCCAAAATATGATGGAAAATGATACCCTACCTGCTTAGGTATTTAAATGTCATTAAGCCCCAGTTTCAAAGTTGGTAGTTTGGTACCATTTTTAACCCATACCCACCTCTTGTGGTCGCCAATCGGTCCGGGACCCATTTAAATCGATTCAGGGACCAAAATTTAGTAGAAAATGATACCCCATATGCCTAGTTCCCGAAAATTGAATTTCAAAAAATATATTTTTACCTATACCCTCTTCAAATTTGGTTCGAAAACCAACAAAAGCCAGAAAAAGGTCCCAGACAAAAATTCAGTTTTTTAGAACATTTTTTACTACCAAAAACGGCATGGACGGAGGACATTTTGCGTTTTGGTTTATTATTCCTAGAATTTTTGATCTAAACCTCTCGTTACTGTCAAATTTAGGGGTGGAATGGTAGAAATCTTCATGACCTTGGACATGATCATATTGGTTAATCACTTAAGGAATAACCAACCAAAGTTGAAGTAACGTTTACATAAAGTACGACTACAAAATAATGTTTTTATATTTTTGGTATTTTATTCAATTTCTTTTTTTTTAATGTATATCCCTGTTCTATGTTTATTCATATTTATATTTTCAGATTTATGAATTTTATTCGCAATAGGTACGTACGAATACAGTCATTTTTACGTGAGGCCCGGTTGAAATAAAATTAAGGCTATTTATGTCATTTGGTGCGGAGATACGTAAATATAATTATTCAACGGTACGATTTGGGGGCATTCTGATATAGAAAATAAACCTGGAAAGTAATGTACAGATTATTGAGCGAGGTCTTAGGAGTGGGAGGAACATGAATATTGTTGATAGATATGCTTCAGACAAGCAGTTAAGAGCAGTTCCTTCCACGTTGACGAGCCAAGCTCATTTTGGAATCAAGAGTTCAGGTAGGCAGAATGATATTTTCGAGGGGAAAACGCTAAAAAGCAAATATCTCAAACCTTCATTCGCGTTGTCGAGATCAGCGATTGTCCCGCAGCGCTCCTCAATCGTACGCCTCCTCTCAGCCGCTTTGCGCTCCTGCTCCTTCTTCAATTCTTCAGCGGCTTTTTTCCTCAACAAGAGCTAAAACGGGGAAGGAAATTATAGCGCAGGCAATACAAAACTAGGTAAATTGGAATAATTCCATCGACACGGCGAATTTGTGTACTTACACGGAGTTTCTTCTTCCTTTCGGGAGTCATGAAACCTTTCTTGGCCTTTTTGGCTTTGGAAGCCTCCTCCATCCGTTTGCGCACTTCAGCGCGCTTCCTCTCAATTTCGGCCTGTTTGGCCTTCTTCGCCTGTAGAAGAAACAAATTAGATAACACTGAGTTACCGAAATCAATCCAAAGAGGCCAAAATTCAACAAAAAGTTCACACATTCATTAAAAGATCAAATACGTAGAATAATTATAATTTACCTCATCATCCGCCATCTTTGCTGGTGTCCTTCAGGGACTGTGTCCTGAAACATTGAAAAACATGTCGCTTATAACATCAGCTTAAACTGAAATAGATACGACCAATTATAAATAGCACTCAAACTGTCACTCTCCATAATCTAGTTTTTTTTCTTTTTCATTATAACTGTACGAAAATAGGACCTTGCTATCCTGAACGGGATCTCGTAACAGAGCGGGCAAGTTTCCAAAATATTGGACAATATATGCGAGGTGGAGGTTTCTGTAAAACATATAAAGTTTTTGTGGATGTTTCCGACGGGTTATTTTTAACGACAGGCCAATCCCCTCAGGTTAGGGACGTTTAGTGGAAAACTCGTCTTTTCCTCAAACAAGCTGAACTTAGCGTTCTGTGGCAAGTATTTACCTCAAGTCTTCTATTGGCTTACAAATTATTATGCGTATTCACTAGACAATACTCAAGTGACTGGCCAAGAGTCTTCATTCAGTATTTAGCTACATACGCTACGAAGTGTTTGGATTCTGAACGCTGTCCGGGCCAAAAAAGGCCTGGAATTTTAGACAGACTTTATTCGGCATAAGTTGTAATATAAATAAATATATAAATAGTTGACCAATACCCACTCTTGGTGGGCGCCAAATCGATCTGGGACCCGTCTCAATGGGTTTTGCATTCAAAATTTAATGGAATGACACCCCACAAGCCTAGATCGCCAATAATCTCGAAAATCCATTTTTTGAAATACACAAATTGACCCCTACCTCGCAAAGATTTAGACCGCCCAGATCATTTTCTACCAAATTTTGGAAGCTGAATCGATTGAAACGAGTCTCCATGCTGCTTGTTTTGGTTGGTTATTCCTTGAATAATCAACCTATGTTTTCATGCAAATGGTCAACCTCTCCGATTCGGCTCAATTTTTTTTTCTGGACGTTTCATGGTGTCTAGATCAAAAAACTCGCCCTTCACCGCAAACAGGTTAAACAAAATAGAGCGAAATCCGCCTGGAATTTTAAACCATTGTGGAATAATCTCCACTTTTGCGAGTAGGTTTTCCTGGTAGCTTTTCGAGAAGTGTTGTACCTGCAGACCACTCCTTTATGAAATTAAATTCATTATTACTTCATTCTTCGCAGGCTTTTCGTTTGACCGTTCGGGTACCTCCAGTTGTAGGAGGTTTAAACGTCATAGGAGGCTCAAGAACTGCACATAACATTTATTTTTAATAAGGGAAATAGGACGGACCTTTGAAATCTTGGCAAGCCGCCTCCGGAGGCAAGATGGTCTGACCCGATTATTTTTAAGCGCCACTCAAGCCCCCACGAGCCGACGAAATGAAAGTGTGACAAGGGAATAGTTATCCGATGATTGATTCAAGGCAGAAGTCAAGTTCGAGGTTGGAAAACGTTTGATATTGCATATCAGATCGGGCCGGTGACGGTGCAGACTGTTGTAGATCTACAGAATAAGGAGTGATACGTCCGGGGCCGCAAAATGTATCAGTGACATCAATCCAAGCCTCTCAGTTATAGAAAAACCAAGATTTAAGCTGAACGTGATAAATAAAGGGACAATTTGCGGAGGGTCTGCGCACAGAATTAACGCAGAACATAACGGTCTCTACAGCAGCTTCCGACACATACATGTATTTTTGGTCCGATTTTATGTTACTAACACCCCTAAAAAATTCAAAATGGCAAAAGGACGCGAGAAACCCAAATTAGGTTGTAGAAGCAGAGGCAAGTTCTATTTCCAACGAGCCGAGCGTCACGGGAGATATTTATAGCAACAGGCGGTGGATACCAGGGGCATCAGCCGCACCCTCTTTTGACATAAACGATATCGGTGATATCAGATACTGACGTGGGATTATCGACGACTTTGCTTCCAACCCTGTCGTCACAGAGGTCATCTCATCAGCGTCATAAACAAGTGAAAAACAATCATCACAAGGAATGCAGGCTCATCACGCATCATATTACACGTATTGGGTAGGATATCGACCAAAATACTGGACGACACAATTCAAAACAATTTGTGATGAGTAGTGGCGGCAAAAGTCAGGTCAGCCAATTAAAAAAGGCCAAAATTAAGCGGAAATTCAGTGTTTTTAGAAATGAGAAGCACCACCAGTGCTCAAAAGGGTAAAATCTGTACTCTTTTTGAGAAGAGAAGAAAAAGTTTTGACCACTTCAAAGGGATATTTAACGCTACGAAGGAAAATTCTAGCAAGAAGGGAACTCGAGTCCGTTTGAGGGAAGTTATTAAACTAAACAAAATGCGATTTGGGTTAAATAATAAAAATAATTAATTTTACTGGTACTATTCTCCAAGAAAAGAGAGTGAATCACGGTTTATGAATCTCAACGCGTCTATGGCCCTCTGCTAGCATTGCAGGCAAGAAAGGATCAGTAAGAATTGCCACATGAGGAAGAAGGGGAATCCGAGACTAATTATAACGAAACGCCTGTCATAAACAAAAAATCGCGAGTTCCTGAGATTTTGACAATGCGTATCAGTTTCTACTGCCAGCAAAGAGAAAAACTAATGAGTACATGCAGCTTATTTGTATCAGGTTTGTTAGAGTAGAAACCTCATTAGAGGCTAATCCTCCTGAGTCTCGTTCAAAAATTCAATTTTGAAATTTGCCTTGGTTTCATCAGGAATATTGGAGTTAGCCAGTATTTTGGCTTCAGCATTTTGATCGACTAACGTGGCCAGCAGAACAACGAAACGCGGTCAGCCGAGAGGGGCTGACATATCAGACACAACACAGGTGTCATCCCTTGATCTTGTCGAGACAGCTATCTTTCAGGCTCCTCCACAATCTCAACAGTAACAGCAAAGGTGTTTTCCACGTTCCAAAGAGTACAGCAGGAGTTCTCTTTTGTATGAAGGTTTTAGGTGGTTCAAGGAGATTACATCAGGTTTTATAAGAAAGGGGTGATCTAATGCTATGCATATCATAACGACAAAGACGTACGAGTCAAACTTTTTACATTTTTAGCCGAGACATTATTAGACAGTGCACCAAAAACCTTCAACCACCCAAAACCATTGACCTAATAATTTAATTTCTATCGCCAATAGACGCCTGTCTTCCCTATCTCCCCTCCCTACTCCCCACCAACGTCCAACCTTGGATGAGCTAGTCCCTGCTGAGTTGGGTGACAGAATTTAAACAATGTTGAGCGGCTTGCCAAGAAAATTGTCTCGATCAAACGGTAAATGGTATTGTGGAATCCGCGCAGCTGCACTGAAAATCATCACTCTTTACAGGGGGCTCCATCCTACTCTCCTACTTGGCACCAAATGTCAGCGCACGTCAAGGGCTCTTTTTTTAAAATTAGAACGTAATGGGCTGTCATAGTTTACACATGTTTGCGACTTACAAACAATATTCTTGTTTAAAATTAGAATAAAAATTATATACGCGCCAATTTTAGTACGTTGAAACAACAGTAAAACTATCAATTTAAAAGTCTACACATTATTTCATTTAAAACCGTGCAGATTCTTCGGGAACAGAGGGTAAGGCATATTAAGTATGGGCTGCTTCATTAGTTTGAGAAACAATGTCATCAACTCAAATATAGAAGCCAACCTACTAAATGGAAAGCAATTTCAAAAATTTACGTGCACTAATAAAAAAATGACTGAATGTACAAAATATTGAAACACTATACGTGCCGACAACGCTACCCTCTTTGGCAGGAGCTCCCAAGATCTATTTATATCTTATTAGACCGCGATCCTCGTAGAAAAATGCCTACATGGGGAAAAAACTACGAAGAAAGCTTTCACTAAAAGACACTATCCAGGTTTTGAGTAAGGGTAACTGCTAATTACAAATAGTGATACGGAAGAGGAGGGTGGTGGAGGGAGGCTCAAAGTTTGAAAATTAAAGGGGGCGTTTCAGAGGGGGATTTTGACCAATAGAAGGATGAAAGCACGATTTCGTTACATAAATTTGAAGATAGAAAAAATTATGTTAGAAATTTGAGAATAGGAAAATTTTTAAAAAAATGTCACTTACTAGATAATGTATGAAGAAGGAGGGGGGGTGGCTCGAAGTACCCAGCAGCAAGTTCACACAGTCACTGGGACGACTTGAACCGCCTGGTCGAGCGTTGGACACAAGAGCTGCCTCCGGATTGGTCCGTTTATTTGGTCACGTGACGGCGCTTAGGGCGAGGAAGATATCGCGGGGTGCGAAGAAGTGGGGTGCCGTACAAATTTACCCAGTTGGCCGCGACTTAGACCTATTTCGGAATCTGAGGAGAGACGAGAAAATCCCCCTCCCCTGTGAAATAATATCGTTAACTCAGGGAAAAAGTTCAGAGTCTCAGATGAATCAGATGTGATGGTCACAATTTCAGAGGGGGCCATCGGAGGAGGGCGCCACGCTTCCACGACGCAGGGCGTACTCAATCAAGCCTGGTAGGGAAGAAGAGAAGCACCAAATCAGAATATTCAGGATAAATTGGAAAAAAAACTTGTAAGGCGAGCATATCACGACATCACAATTATAAGCGCAATTTAACACAACCAAATCGCAAGCAGTGAACATGACGTGGCTTACCCTATAAGACCGTCTACCAACAATCAGGACGTCAGCTAAGCCATTCCAGCACTCGTACGGGTCAGTATACCGCAGACGTTGAAAAATGACATTCATTTACCAAGTTGAAGTCGGAGGTAGATTGTATTTTTTTTGTAACGCAAGGAACAGAAGAAATACAAATTGTGGTTCAAAAAGTAATGTTAATCAGCAAAGAGACAATGTACAGCCGCAAACACAAATTGCGAATCAGGCAAAAATTAACAAGACTATCTAATAAGGTAAAAAATAAAAACGATTAAACATACGTTTCTTAAGCTAGGACAGTTTTTAAATAAAATTACACGCATAGATCATCTACAGAATGTTTCTCCCTCATCGAAGTTTCTTCTTACGAGAATGTAGATCAGATGCCATGTCCGCCATCTTCTGAAAGCAAATTAACGAATAAGTTAATGTTAAATGATCGTAGAAAGGAGGCATTCTAATGAAAGTCCTTTGACTAACTCATAAAAGGTCCATTCAACAATTTATCAACATAATTATGGCTGTGGTCCTGAATAATAAAGCACACAAGGAGCTAAGGATTAGGGTTCGTACGAGGCCGTTTAATCTAACGAAGAAAAATCTGATTAAATTGCAGGCTTCTGGGATGGAAGAATTACCTATATCAGGTAATTCCTCAGTCACACCGACCACCTCCTTCACCTTCGACTCCCCATCCAATCCAGCAGGTGAACTCAGTTTCATATGACTTTCAAATCTAATAAGGACAGACGATTGTTTTTTAGGAACTGCCCAATGCGGGAACTATGGGAATTGATTTAAAGTCCGACATTTAGTGAAAAATGATACCCCACACGTCTGGGACCTCGAAAAACACAAGCGCTGCGGGACCCATTTCAATCGATTTGCCGTAAAATTTTAACAAATACATATTTTAAGTGATATTCCAGGCTAATATGTCCTGAAAAGCTCAAAAATCTATTTTGAACGAAGCTATTTTTACCCTGCCTGTTTTGAGCGATATGTCTGAAAACATCAAGAACCAATAACAGCGGGAGTCTTTAACCAACACAAGATTTGTTATAAAATTCCAACTGGCAGGCATTCTACCACACCAAGACTCGAGGCGTGTGGAGATTTTTACCAACTAAAAACCTCACCTCCTTTTCACGTTTGAGCCCAGCCCAGGACTGATTAGCACAATACTTCAGGCCGGCTTCTGAAATCTTTCTGCCTGCTAGCCTCCTCGACGAGCATGCCTTCCAGGATATTTGGATGTTCCCAGCCACGGCATTCCACTTTGACTAGCTCTCGAGCATCCCTGTCACCATCTCCTCAGGGGTGGGAACAGATCCCACGTTCTGTTCACCCAACCCAACCCACGATGTCTACCTCCCAATTTCTGCATTCAATGAAGTTGTGGCAGCGCAGACATTTTGAGGAGTCTCTGCAGCTCTTGGCCAGGGGTGTATGTTGGATACAAGTCGAGCGAGTCCTCCCTCACTGCAGGTGTATTGGAACCACACCAAAAGTAGTGGTAAGTCCCCTCTTCTTTGTACAGCCTCTTTCTATGGCATAACACACATGAAGCGTCTGCCTATACTTCTGCACCATACAGCAGAATGGTCACTGACATCAGTGATCTTTAAACGGTACTCGGGTGTTGGCAATTGGTCAATTGAGGGCTGCTGTGTGTGTGTTGACTGTCATTCTCCTAATGTGTTTCGCACATGCGATCTTGGTGCCCAGCACTATTTCAAGATACCTTACTGCCGGCTCTGTTTCGACCCCTGCTTCATCTCATCAGGATAGTACATGGGATGCTTTCCTTGTGAAAAGTACAGGAACCGAAAGAAATTAACAGACACCTAGCTCTGATCAGTTACAATCAGTCATCTGCTTCTTTGTTCAACTTACCAGTTTTAGGAGTGAACCTCTGCTTTGTAAGAAAATAACGAGTTTCGTTCTGTTGTTCCAACACGATTTGGGCAAGGATCTCTGGGTTGACGCCAGCTTCGCATAGTCGGATGCACAACCGCAGCGATTCATTGTCCAAATTTGTGTTCAAAAGGTCAGAGATTTCCTTGATGATTCTGAATAACTCTCGACTCGACTCCTTCTCCGCTTCATCATTTGATTTCCCGTCGTGACCAGGCATCCCGGCTGAAAAAGTCATAATAAGCAGAATACTAGAGGAGATTCATGGCTGTAGAATACGATTTATACTAAATTCGTTTAAAACGACGCTCAGTATCCCTCATTATACCTTGTAAGAGTACGAGGATCGAGCATCGACCTAATCACGTTAGGATACTAACTTTAGAACCAACTCATGTATAAGTACCAGTTCATTCAGCAATACCAACAACAGAAGTCAATCGTTGATATAACTCTGGGTAAGAGGCCAAAATTCATCATCACGATCAGGGATCGCATCACTTTGCCACATAACGTGATGTTTGTACATTGTGTAGTAATTCATATTATAAATTCCCATTTGGCCCCATGAACAGCGAGGCTATTGGGCCGAACAACAGCTAGGAACAGCTAAAGCTCAGATGGAGGACAAGTGAATTGAATGAATCGCTTCGAATCATAAGAATCACCACTACGAACAGCGGTTCAGATGAAAGGAAGGTGGCATTTGACGGCCATAAACCAATAGCATCCGTAACAACAAGTTATTCTGAATTAGAATGTTAGTCGTGATCTACGAGATTAAGAAAATGTTTACGATGAGTGACTTACGCCAGATGTCGATGTGTAGTCAACGAATGATTAACGGGTGATTAGCGAGCAATTAGTCAGTTGACGGGCGGTGAGTACCTTCAATCGTAAGAATTTACGTTAAAACTTACATTGCATAGCTCCAGTACAAACACGCTTATGGAAATGAGTGAACCATTCAAAAACTCGGTTGGATTCAAGGATTCAACTTGAGGACCGTTGAGGGCAAGATTGAAAAGTTCGGGAAAGCAACTTTGATAACCTGGCCAATGGTAATGATAACACAAACATAACCTACCTGCATGAAGCCAACCCGCTGGCCTTTTGAAGAAAATCCGTAGATTCCGCAAAATGAACGAGCAACAGCTTGCCTTCGGCTTCAAAATTATCTTGATACTTGAGTACCTACGAATTTCTCATTTTAATTGGATACTGCACCAACCCGTACTTTGGACATTTCTGTACATCTACGCAACACTCAGCTTGGGAGTTCACTTCACAGTAATCCTCTCCTTTCCAATAATTCTAACGTGGGAATATGAGGTGAGAATCAATATACAAAATTAACCAGAAAAATGTATAATTAATCGTATAGCAAAAAAATATAAAAGCTACCAGAATTCGAAATATCTTACATATTTTATGGGCTATAAAACATGAACAGGCCACAAGGCCTCCTCAATTGTCAATTTCGCTACGCATAATACGTACATATCTATCGAGTGAGTATATGGAAAGAAAAAGCAAAAAGGAGGTACATACTCAGGGTCATTTTTTAGAACATAGAAAGAAGTACGAAACTGATTACTCCATTACTTAAAATCTAACGTTCCCTAGTAGAGAACACTCTAATCAAGTCGGAGAATTTGGTGGACAAAACACGAGCTTACTTTTTCTCCCTCGTTCACAAGTGCTCTACTGAGCAATTATTATTTGTTCATTTACGGAACAAACCGCTCCGTTTATGATTGCACATAACAAAACAACGAATCATATCACAGTCCGAAAAACTATGAAACGGAACTAGATAAAATTCTAAATACTAGCCATTTGACGGGACAAATATTTCCTGAATGTAAACGACAATGATTACTCATGGCTCGCGGGAAAACTTTACTACAAAGTATGAAGACCACAATCGGTGCATCCAGTGTTACATCGAAGGGTTAAACGCATTAAAACTTGCCTTAACAGTAACAATTGTGATTCGCAACGTTTTAATTTGCATAAATTATTCGATAAAAATCATATCACACTACAAACCGTTAGGTACGAAAGTACTTAGATAAAATTCAAGGACACCGAGAACAGAAGTTTTCGTCCCGTTAAAACGTAACACATACTGGATTATACGCGGTATGGTGAACATTTTCATTCTCGCGTCAAGTAGGAAGAAAAACAATAAATTGTGGCTTGAACAACACGAAACCTACTTTTCACAGACAAGGCGCTCGTTCTAACGAACCTATTACGAATGGAAGGCAGGTATGTCACAGTTCAGCGACCACAGTGACAAGAGTGTAGGAGATTTAGTGGGCACTGATAAAATTTTTGTTGAAGGAACACACTTTTTAGTTGAGTCAATTTTATACGATACCGAAAGCTCTCACAGTTGTATTACATTTGCGGTAGCCAGAAGCCCCAAGGCTCTATTTCAGAGAAAGAACTCGTCAGATGATTTTTCTCCTGCAGTCCTCATAATTAAGTGAGAGCAAATACGGAACAATTTCTCCATACACTTCTTACCACTGGACTTAAATTAGAGCGTATTTCACCGGTCATGACCGAAAGCCGCAGTTGAATTCTCGCTTGAGGTACTAGAAGTTGAACGAGCTGCGGGTGTTTTGACGCACTAATCACATTCGAGAACCCATTTGCTGTAAAACCTGAAAATCAATCACATTTAAGGAGTATACTCTTCAGTATAAACAGAAAGAACAAGGAGGATCTAGCCAAATAACTTGATATATTGCTTTCAAGTATATGAAAACGAATAAAAATTGAGTGCTCTAAAATTATGAATCCCAGAGGCGCTTCGCGCTTCAGAGCCTCCCAAACAAAAGTTCAAACAAATTTTTGTCTTTTGCTCAAGAACAGACAGACGTTCCTCCTAGCTCAAATTCTATTCTCTAGATGGTTCCCTGCTAGTGCTAGGATTGCGATGTGCAATGCGAAAACATGGTTTTAACAAAAGTTTCGACTTGAATATTCAAAAACTAATAATGGAGTAGAGTCATAAACTCTTCTCTGTGTTTAAGCATGTTCAGGTCAGTTTCAGGCTGCATTGGAAAAGCATTGGACGCTACCAGCTTCACTGAGGGGGGAATCATAAAATCGTTGAGGCAAGGTTGACCAAAGGAGACATGCGTAATGATGACCAGTAGAAATAATGTTGGTAAGTTACCTTGGCGCGGTCCGTAGGCTCCGACTCTTTCGTGCTATTGCTTGGCCCGTATTCTCTAGAAACGACGAAAAGGAACTCAGCGTGGTCATCGTTGCCGTAATTGTACTGCGAGCCGATGTTGATGAGCTAAATACAAAAATCCAGGTGTCAAGCTTGAAACACTTCAACAGACAAGGAACGAAACAAACAGGAAATACTTCGAGAAAACCAAATTTACCTGTTCAAATTTCCACCCATCGGACATTGTGGATACCATCTGGGTGAGCTCGTCTTCGTGGCACTGGAGGACCCTGTATACGTGTTTCTTATTGTCTTTGGAAGGCCTCGTATCCCTTTGATTTATTCGTTCTTTTACTAATCGTATGAGTTCGGTAATATTGTAGAATTCTGCTTCTTCCAAGACACCTAAAAGGCACGACAAGAGTAAGTATACGGGTTAGTCTGAAGTTTGCCACTTTGGGCTGAAGATCTTCATCTCTGAGCCAGCCACAAGAAGCATTGGTAGGACTCACCTTCTTCTTCCAAATCTTTGTTGATTATGAGTTTACCATGCCGTAAGTAGTTCAAGACTGGACTAAAATATGTTGGATCACGATCGATAAGGTAGGCTCCTTTTTCATCCTAAAACCAAGAATAGTTCGAAGACATTATTCATGATCAGAAGAGTTCAAGAGGAAATACCAGATCAAGAGAACACCTAACTTGACATCCAAAAAACTGATTGTATCAACAAGTGTTGCAGCAAACCCATAAAAATGCTAAAAGGCGTAGGATAATGTCCTCCTCTGGTTCTTCCATGGTACTGATTAGGAGTGAGAGAGAGACTCTCCTGCCAAAGACGTTACCGGGTGATCAACGTTGATTCCCAGTCCCAAATCTGTATACTATGATGATTTAGTAGCATGCAGTGAAAACCACGCTCCACTGACAAAGTTAAACCTACCTGATCGGAAATTAAATCCGAGTCTTCTTTGCACAATCGGTACAGGAAGGAGTTTGGATCTCGAGAGAGAGTAGTTTTTGTCGTCAGAAAACGGGTGCCTCCTACGTTGAGCATAACCCACTGTTTACGACCGCTTTGACTGATGTTTCCTGGCCGCTCCTCAGGCGAAGAGCACGCGTCCGTTTCGGTTTCCGTCATTATTTCACTCCAGAAAGAGCAGGAAGATGCAAGCCAGACACAATCCAACGGCGTGTCCAGAAAGAACGGCAGTGGCCAAAGAATTCTACCCACAACGCCCACTAAAAACAGAAGTAGAGCGAAGAGATGGAACGCGATAACAGCACAATCGACGAATTATCCGAAGCTCTGCATTTATATCGGTCGTATGATCGATTCGAGTGTTCAGGAAAATTTGATAGACAGCGAAAAATTTAGCCGGAAGTGAATTTGTTTTCAGTTAGATCACAAGCTACAGATTCGCTTTACAGCCAAACGCTACTTATCAATCGCGTGCTGTTGTTGTTGGATAGCATGTCGGATAGGGATTTTCTGGCGATGACGTAGTGCTCGAGTCAACCAGGCCGCTCTCAAGTTCACCTAGCATTGTTTTAAAGGATAATATCTCTGAAGAATCCCTCCAGATTCTTGGAAAGAATAATTCCTAATTCCAAGGATTTGGAATTTAAAATGGTTCCTAATTCCTATTTCGCTGATACTGACGACTGCTACCGTTTTGTATGTGACTCTAGGTTGAAGTTTTCCAACACGGATGAACAGATGGATAAGATGAAGGTTCCACGTAATTTAACTTTTGATTTATTAATTTTATTAACTTCTAATTTAACTTTTGTATCGGAATGCGCCTACGTAAATTATTGCACCACATACAGATAAAAGATTATCCTCTCGGGATGTTCTTCCTATGGTTTGTGCGAATACTATCCGGTAGAGAGCTCTTACTAGAGCCCAATGGCGGCTTGATGGTGCATAGGTGTCTGTGAGTGCGGAATCGGAATGGTTTGTTTCACGGTTTATCTTCAAATGAACTGAAGTCGCGATTTCTCAAGTATTTATTCGAATTTCGCCAATCACATTAAACGATTTGAAAGTCGTATTCAGCCACCCTTTGATCGTCTGAGGAGCCCAAGAGCCAGAGTCAATCGAAAATCATCAGGTACTTTTGTGCTACCTCAATTTATTTTGTAGCCTAATCGGAAAACCACTTGAGATTTTAATCGGAACATTGAAAGTTTTCGACACGAATGCACTTCATAAAAAAGGATTTTAGTTCTTTCATTCATATTCTTGAACTCACTCATTTTGGCTTCGCAAGTTTTGGTTCGAGCGGAATCTCGACAATTTCTTTTGTAACAATTATAGCTTTTATCAGCCCGTTTCCCCATCACCTGCCTATCGACTTTCCTCGATCTTTATCGTATCTGTCCATTATAAGGTAGTTCCTCTTCTAGTCTTTGTATTGTGCTGAATATCTATTGTTATCAGGCGAATTCGATCTCGATGGATGATCTCTTGAGGAAAACCGATCGATAAGGAGGCCCAGGTTTATATATAGAATTTTTCGCGCGCCTTTCCTTTCGCTATGTCTGGTAAGTGTTCCTACTTCACCAAGATAGTTTTAGAAAAAATATGTTCCCTTTGGGCCATGTTTCCGTCATGTACCTACTACCTATGAGGACACAGACTATGTAATATTTAGAAGAAAATAGTAGAGGAAGGCTGAATGACACTATTGGAATTTTTCAGGAAAGAGGAGGCCCAAGTTGTCCATCATCGTCCCGGAGGAAGTAACTGTTGTGTGAGTTTCATTCTAACAGTTGATTTTTGTTACTTATGCTCGCTTAACCTGCCTAGGCACGATGATCCATGTTTTGGAAGGAATGAAGCTGACAGGGCAACCGAACGCGTATTCCCTACGCTTCCATGCTCTCAGTAAAGCCCGAAACCACAGTGCTCGGCCAAAAGTATTTTGAGAGAAGCATAGACCAGTCATATGATGTGAGCCAGGGCTCATACCTTCTACATGAGCAACTGTGGTTGGCCACTGCTTCTTCAGTCCACAAAACTCACCACCTCTCCTCATTTTTTAAATAAACAAATAATTTTTGAGCCTCTCATTCCTCCTTAATCTAAACTTATTGTTCATTTTCACATAGAACGCCTCCGAAAAATTTGGACAAACGGACTACTATAACAATCAACGACGTACAATTTGAAGTTGAGGCTGATGATTTGGAAAAAATATGCGTCCTGGGACAAGGAGCGTATGGCATTGTTGAAAAAATGTGCCACAAACCATCTGGAACCATCATGGCTGTCAAGGTTAGCGCAATTTATTTTTTACAGCAAGTAAAAACCTAGTTCGTTTGATCTGAGGGAAGAAAAACTAGTTCATTCTATATTACGGTAATGGCCTGTTTTTAGGACTACGGTTATCCCGAAAACAGGCAACTTAGTTTCTTCATACTGAAGTTGAATGAGTCAAAACACATTCGGTTCAAACGTAAGATTAGGCTGGAGGAGGAAAACCCCGACAGGAAGCCAAGATAACGAGACATCAGTATAACAGCCTTCTTTCACGAGTTCATTCGTTTCTGCTATTAAGAACGATCAAAGCGGTAACTTCAGCAGACGGGTAGTTAGAAGTTGACTGCCAAGAGAACACCTGCTTTCTATAAACATGTTATGACGACAAGGGTGGCAATTTCTGCTATTTTAAATCCTCGAATGGGGGAAACAGTGGGTGTGGCGGGTCCCGGACCCATTCCAATCGATTCAGGGTCCAACATTTAGTGGAAAGTGATACCCCACACGCCATTCATTCTAGATGCATAACAAATTATAAAAATTCAAGGTGTCTAGATCAAACCGTGGCGCAAGTGGCTAACGCGTTCGGCAGTAAATTGAAAGGTTGGTGGTTCAAGCCCACCCCGGGAGCGAATTTTTTTGTTTTCTGATTTAGTTTTTTTTTACCCATAAATTGAAAGATAAATTGACCCATAACTTTTTCCAGTGGGTGCCAATCATTCTGGGACCAATTTCATTGGATTCAGCGTCCAAAATTTAGTGGAAAATGATACCCTACTCGCCTAGATCGCCCAAAATCTCGAAAAATCCATTTTTCGATAAACACACTATGACCCCTACACCGCCTAAATTAGGTCCGATCGGGCTGAAAAGTTTCGAGGACTGTTCTAGGCCGGGAACAGACCCCTGACCCAAATTTCAGATTTTTAGAAAATTGTCTACTACCGAAAACGGCGCGGACAATGGACGGCGGACGGACATTGACCTTTTTTGATCTAGACACCATGAAACGTCCAGAAAAAATTGTTGAGCCGAATCGGTGAGGTTGACCTTTATCATGAAAACATAGGTTGATTATTCAAGGAATAACCAACCAAAACCAGGCCTAAATTAGGTTTTGTGTACACACAGTATATATTTTTTTCCAAATTTTGTCCTGCGGCAAACAAGAGAACAACTTATGGTGGCCGCTATCCTCATGAAGTGAGTTCAATTGTCTCATTTTGGCACCAGTTACTTATCCAATGCATGGCATAGATGAAATTAAATGAATAGGTTGGACAATTTCTTCACTCTGGGGTTGACGATTAGAAGTCGGATGTAATTTTGAATATTGAAAATGAGGCAGGAGGGAAGACGTAATCGACTTTCATATGCTGTGAGCCTACTTCTCGTTGCCTTAAAGTACGGATGCTGAGATGGTGTTCCTTGAAAGTTGATATTCTTACATCGAACATGTTCGTTTTCAGAGGATACCTCACAACGTGAACACAGTTGAGCAAAAAAGGTGCTTGACGGATCTCGACATCTCCATGCGTTCTGCTGACTGCGCCCACACCGTGCAGTTCTATGGAGCTCTCTTTCGGGAAGGGAGACGTTTGGATTTGTATGGAAGTGATGGACACCAGTCTCGACAAATTTTATGCTAAAGTCTATAGGAATGGACTCACCATCCCTGAGCCGATTCTTGGTACTATCGCGCTTGCTGTGAGTTCCACATTATTTCCTCATAATATTGTAAATCATGTCCGTAACACAATACAATCGGTTGTGTTTGAAAATTTAATTTTTTTAGGTTGTCAGCGCTTTGCACTACCTCCACAGTAAACTCCAGGTCATCCACAGAGACGTAAAACCGTCGAACATCCTTATAAATCGTCAAGGTGAAGTCAAGATGTGTGATTTTGGGATTTCCGGTTATCTGGTCGATTCAGTCGCCAAAACTTTGGACGCTGGATGCAAACCCTACATGGCGGTAAGCACTTATCGGTCACCCCAGCATTTCATATCTCATGCTATTGCCAATGTAGTTACCGTAAAGTACGCTCAAAATCGCGTTTTTTATGTCACAGCCAGAAAGGATTGACCCCTCGGGGAATCCTGCTCACTACGACATACGGTCTGATGTTTGGTCGCTGGGTATATCGATGTTGGAATTGGCAACTGGTACCCATCCATACTCAAGGTAAGCTTGCTCTCACAGTTGAAAAGCTACCGTGTTGATTTGAAGAAATCCTGAAACCAAATCCGTGTTGTTTTTTTTATATTTTTTTAGATGGAGCACACCCTTTGAACAACTCAAGCAAGTTGTCAACGACCCAGCCCCAACGCTTCCATCTGATGGGAATTTCACTCCTGAATTTATGAGTTTCATCGATGTAGTGTAAGTGCTATCATTATGATAGATGATTCATTTTCTGTCCCAGTGACAGAAAATCTGCTTAATAATCGTGTGGAATCAATGTTAATTTCTAACTAATCTATTGCTGTAATGTCTCAGGTTGTGTTTTTGTGATTTTATTCTCGGTATTTGAACGACGTTTTGGTAAAATGAAAGGGAAAGGTGATTGATTGGGTCACGCCCCTTAGTTCCTAGAATTTTCCATGAATTTATGAGTGTTATTAATTACAGGGTCCGCCAACGAAGTAGGACGTTTTTGAAATGGGTAGTACTCAGCGTGGGGAACTCTGTGAGGGGTGGGGTTGGGACCATCGTGTTCACAATGAAGGGAAGTTTTTTTTAGGTTAGTTGCAAAGATGGTTTGGACGATGCCACAACGTGTTTTCGCAGTAAGTTGGTTTTTAGTGAACGGTGAGTCGATAATTCAAACACAGAGAGATTTCCGTTGAGAGTACGCGATTTCTCCCCGCAGAGCTATCCCAACTCGTAATGTAATCCTAAGGTGGGTTGAAAACTTCAGGGAAACGGGCAGGGTTACGAAAAAAAGGAGGGGAGGAGATCGAACAGCGCAAACTCCAGAGAATGTGAGAGTCGCTGCCCTCCAGAGCCCACACTGTTCCGTCCGACTTTGTGCAGCAAATTTGAACCTCTCACAATCAACTGTTTGTCGAATATTGAAAGTCGATCTACACTTTCATCCGTATAAGTTGGTGATTTGTCAGCAATTATTGCCGGCGGATTATAAGGAGCGAGCGTAAGATGTTTTGTGAGAGGATGATGTCTGTGTTTGACGACAACAAAAATTTCGTTCTTTTCACTAGCGATGAGGCACATTTCCACTTGGATGGGTTTGTCAACAAACAAAACTTCAGGTATTGGGGGCCTGAAAATCCAAGAGAGACTCACGAAAGACCTCTACACAGCCCTCGTGTTACAGTGTGGTGTGCTGTTGGGAAGAGAGCTGTCATCGGACCTTACTTTACTTCTTCGAGGAAAATGGAGTGACTGTAACTGTGAACTCTGAGCGTTATCTGGCCATGTTGAACAATTTTTTTCTTCCACAACTCCGACGTAGACGTATCCCATTAAGGCATGTTTGGTTTCAGCAAGATGGAGCAACTTGCCATACGGAGCGATTGTGCTCAAGCTAATGTCATTCTTGTACCTAATTTGGAATCCTACCTTTTCCGTTGAGTCATTAACAAATCAACCTAACTCCTGTTCCGTTGAATCAGTACTAGCGTAATTACACTCTTCGTTTTATACTGTTTTAACCACAATCTGCTTAATAGATGACGACTTTGACAATTCTAAAGAGTTGAAGGGTTTTCTTGGATTCTGGTTCTCGCGTTATTTCTTATGTTTAGCTAATGAAATTTCAATATTGAAAAATGTGATTTTGAAAAGCAGATTGATATTGACTGATCAAAAATGGCCCCTCAGCGCTCACTTTTAAGCTTCTCAATCGTTCTGCAGAGAACATTGAATGTAATGCGCAATGTTTCAGGTGACACTAACTCTTTTTTGGTGTTTCAGGCTGAAGAAAAACTACACCGAACGACTCAACTATTCCCAACTTCTGGAGCATCCGTTCCTTGTTGCTCACAAAACCTCGCCGACGGACATAACCGAATTCGTCTCAAAAGTACTCGATCTACCCGATCAGCGTGCACCTCCCAAAAGTTCCAATTAAGGGTTCAACCTAAGTTTATTTAAAACCGTTGTACATACTGCCTTGAGTTAATGACGCCCAGAAACGCTGCCCCGTGTCCGTAATCAGTTTTCGTTCGTTGGCTTCTTCCGTTCGGAATTTGGGTAATCGATAGAGACTACATTTGTTCATCTACAAACGGTTCATTTATTCACTGTCAGGATGTTGAGGCCTTGGAGCGTTTCTTTGCGTTTTCAACTCGTACACGTAATTGCTGAGCAGTATTAAGGTAGAAAACATGTTGAGTGCCTACGGGAATAGAAAACAGAACACCAAGCATCTTATGTTAAAGTAATTATTTTGATGATACCTCTTTATGTGTAATGAGCCGTGTAAGAGTACTAGGGTAAATGCCTTCCCAGACAAGTGTGTACTGTACTTGTACTGCATGTAAGTTGGAACCAGAGAAGTGTAGACCAGTATAATCCTATTCTAAAATTGAAAATACCTTATATTGTAAAATGTGGGACACACACTGTCCCCAATGGAAGGGCACGAATGAATGTTCAGGCAAAGCTCAGGTTTTTGATGTATTCAACTCAAATATGCTCCTCAACAGCACTCATTCACCACCCTGAAGTAGCCCTTACATTTTGGGGAAAATCTTCCTGCCGCTACCCTCGACTAGAATTCCTGTATCATCTGCAAACGTATATAATTTTCCATGTTCGATAACTTGGAGAGGGAATTGTTTTAGAGCATGGATAATTCAGGACCAAGGATGCTTCCCTGAATTGCCCTATGAAGTCGACCAAGCAGAGTTCAAAGCACTATGCATGCCCCGCTGTCCTGTGACTTTTGGAGTTGTTACATGAGTTGTACGGTTACACTTTTCTGCCTTCTTTGGGGATCGGGAATTGGGTCGATTAATATTGCAGGGGGTTCTCCTTACTAATCCGTAATCATTGTTAACTGCCCAGGATGTACGTTACTATAGGAGTTGTGACCTCGTAGATAGGGTTTTTTGCTTCATAGAAAGACAACAAAAATGCAGTCAGCTCTTCCCGTAATATTTTACTCATTTTCTAAAAAGCGTGGTTTGACTAAATGGATGACGAAGTGTAACGAAGCGATTTGCATGTACGTTTACTTTATAATGTGGCTGAGCACTATATCATTTGCGATGAAAGATGGCGTTTTTCGGAACAATGGAAGCTATCAAATAACTTCTGTGTTCTTGTGACTATCCACGCTCTCATTGCAGCTGCTGGATGGTACCGTCTCCATGTCCAGACTGTGAACACTCAACCCTCCAAATTCTCTTCGTATTTTGGCGAAGTTATGCTGATGTCTAACGTAGGTATCGCACCCCATGAGTGCAGTTTATGGTTCCCTCCGGTGAGGTGGTTGTGAGTAGTGTCAGCATTTAGATTAGCCAATGAGTGCAGGCCAAAAACTGCTTTTGACTATCCTAATTTACCTCCTACTCCATTTCCTAACCCTAAGATATTTACATTTCATTGTTTGAAAGGATTACAGTTATGCTCAGCTTTTATTCATCGTATTGTGATTCGTACAGGACATAGTTAATTCATCTTCTAACTTCCGATACAAAGCTCTCACGTTTATAAAAAGACTGTTACTCTGAGCAAAGGTTTGACTTTGATGTATCACTGAAAATGCTTTTGTTAGTTTTTAACTCTCCATACAAGAGCCTATAAAATGTTATTAATTTCATGGTTTCCTCCTAAGAGTGAAGGGAGTATGTTGTACATAATTAATAAACCAAAATGTTGACAATGATTCTTTTAATCAGTTTCCCGTGGGGTATGGCTTAACTTTAAAACAGCCTAAATAAAAAAAAAATCTCTTGTTTAGCCGATGCAACGCAACGAATACTGATATTACTTGCTCCTGATCAGCAGAAGGTGCATTATCTCCTTTTACGAGCTTCTCGTCCCTGAAATGATCCTGGCCATGCAGTACAATCATGAGTTTAGTGAATGGTGAAAATTCATTTCTCAATCATCCGAGCCGTCTCTATGGTGTGCCCCATGCCAACGAGGGTCACCTATGGGCTTCAACCTGATACAGCAGAGGATCCAGATCGCGCTGAACCCTCGTAATTTCACTCTAATGATGTGTACTGATTGATAATTCTCACAACTATAACAGAATGACACTCACAATAAATGATTACATGTTTTCTTCAAGACTTAACGGCGTTATGAGGCAATTTTTCAACAAAATTCGGATTTCCAAGCGTCGTCTAACTTTTTGGACTTGTCTTGAGGTAGTTTTTAGGTAGTATAAAATTCACTCCCCCTAAATGTCAACTACGATGGCGTCAGAAAAGTGGTTTTGAGATCAGGAGATTTGTCCATTTCAGGTCATCTTCATCCTTTCAGGCCGTTAGATACAGACTGCAGACTGCAGAGTGGGTAAAATCCAGCAGTGTTTTTGTGGCAAGACACTGTTGTGTACAATTCTAATATTAATTGACTGTTGAGATTGTAGGTGAATCTGGCCAGTAAGGATATCTTTCCCTCGTTTACAGTATTCGAAGACAGCGCAATATTATTTGTGTGAATTCCATTCTGTTTTCATTTGTTTTATAGTTTTTTTGAAGTTGTACCGTTGTTCGGGTAAACGATTTTTTTTTTCGAAGAATTCTCTTTTTAATAAGTAGATATATAGAAAGTGAATAAGTGTATCAATTCGATTGATATGGGTGTAGTGTCAATAAAGATGATTTAATATTTGATTAGAAGACATTTAATTTTGGTTTTGACCTTTAGATGTAATGGTTGCCAAAAGGATGGTATGCTGTAGCCATGAATTGAAAAAGGTAGCGGAGAAGCAAAAGAGGAACATTTGAGGGAAAGCCATTGTGGGAGGTCAAAAAATGCTGCGAATTCTTCCATAATGGTTCATTATTCCTGATAGCAAGAGTATGGTGAGAACAGTGAGTGACTAGACTCATTCCGATCGATTCAGCGTCTCCCAAAAACACTAGGTTCGCCGATCTAGGTTCCCAAAAATCTCAAAATCCCTTTTTCGAAATGAGTAGGCACCAATCAGTTTGGGACCGATCTCAATGGATTCAGCGTCCAACACCTAGTGAACAATGGTACCCAAAATGTTGGGAACAAATGGAAACAAACCAAAATATTTCCCACTTATAACACGGTTTATTTGAAAATAACCTACATGTGGCATTGTAAACGTTCGAGCAGTGGAAAATACGCAAAAAATGGACCAATTTGAAAATGAAAGCACACGCGCTACAGTATCAGAGCGTAACAACTACAAGTGTGTCCTTTGACATAAAACTTTTCCTCTACAAAATTCCCTATCTGGTCATATCTTCCTACACAAAATGCATAGTTCCCAAAAATTCTTGGTTTCAAAAAACACATTTGCACCCATTCCCTCCCCAGATTTGCGCCATTTGAGTTGATAAGTATAGAGGACTAGGTAGAGCCAAAAGGAGGTTTAGACCAATTTGAAATGAAATTTACAGACAGTGAACAGACATTTTGGTTTTTGTCAGTCAAAATTTGGGGTTAATTGGAGATATAAGATCTGGCATCAAAACAAATACGAGGGTGGATCGATAAGTTTCTGGCCTGACCAAGAAAAACAACGTTTTTAAGAATTTTATTTATTTATTTATATTTTTCAACATAATCTCCTGATACATTTCTCATAGCGGTGTTCTAGTCTAGTAATGCCATCTCTATAGACTGATTCGTCAAGCTCCTCATCTGGCAAAGAAAAAAATCTTGTTCCATCATGATAATGCACCATCGCACACGTCAATCGTTGCAATGGCTAAAATCAATGATCTGAAGTTTGAATTGATGCCGCACCCTGCCTACTCTCCAGACTCCTCGAGTGACTATTTTCTGTTTCCTAACCTCAAAAAATGGCTGGCAGTAAGAGATTTGTGGACAATGAAGTAGTAATCGAAGCTGTAAATGGGTATTTTGAGGAGCTTGATGAATTAGTCTGTAGAGATGGCATTACCAGACTAGAACACCGCAATGAGAAATGTATCAGCCTTGAAGGAGATTATGTTGAGAAATAAAAATGAAAAATTCTTAAAAATGGTGTTTTTTTTGGTCAGGCCAGAAACTTATTGATCCACCCTCATAGGTTGATTATTCAAGGAATGATTACTCAAAGCCAATAGGGAAATTCTCCTCCAAAAAGAGGAGGACTGGTAATCTTGCTCCTGCAGTGATGTCCATACAGGTCAGTGCCTGTCTCAATGATACTGAGCAGGCCGATCTCTGGCGGTGATTTTATGAGACAACTTCGTTGGGTGTTTGTCCGTTCGATGCCGCGCACAAACCACAGACCTGAGAACGGAAGGGAGAAGAGTGGTGTGATCGAACTCAGCGCCTTCCTGCGGCAGTCACCTTCCTTCGCGTTGCGGGTCGGTTCTGTCTGCGTTCAACCTACCAGGAAGGAGTGGCCTCGCTTATCAGTAACTCCGTTTCATTCGCGTCGGCAGTTCTCTCACTTCAGCCGTATTTTATTGGTAAACGATTTTATCAGCCAATGGAAAACACCTCCTGGAACCGCCATCTCTATTCGAATCCAGAATAAAGGTAAACCCAGAGATTTCAATAAACCAAACAAGCGTTTTCGTCCTCTTATCTCCGTTTGTATCCGAACAGCTGACCGGTTTAACCCTACAGATCCAAAAAATGTTTTTTCATGTACTCTTTTCATGTCATCAATTCAAAACACCTTTGTTTATTCTGTTCATTGTACACGAACCTAATCATCATGATGTTTTCCAGTTCCCACCGTAAATGGTATGTGGTCAAATGCACCCCAAGTTGCACTCAAGTGCACGAAAAAGGGTTGCTACCTATTAACTCTATTATTTAGATTAGGTATCGTACTGTTCCTAAACGTAGGTCAAAGTAAATATTTAATTTCCCAAGTACGTAATCCTATGGGTAGAAATTCCTGGGAAGAATACTGCCTTCATCGGTTGTTGCTGATTGATAATCCTTTTCATGATGGAAGAAGAGTAGTATTTTTGCCATGATCGTTAAATATCAATTAATTTTTTAATTTATCCACGTACTGCAATTGGATAGTTAATTACTAAGCAAATGTCAGCTCATCATTCAGCCCATTTCTAGCATGTTCGCTTGATAAGTCGTTTGATTTCTGCTCTTGATTGTACGATTCATCTCCCTACAAAATAAGTCTGAAAATCGAAACATTCAGAGCTGAGTTCAGCTGTTGGACAAATTACAGTAAATCACAATGATTCGTCGTGACTATAAATCTATACGCCTGGGAATTGAATATAATTATCGCATTAAGGAATATCGTACAAATTTCAATCCAAAATAGTTAGCTCGCCGTTTAAAATGTAGGCAAAATTAGTTATTACTTTTTATTGGTTATTCCTTGAATACATGATTAACCTATGTATCATGCCAAATGTCAACCCCTCCGATTAGCTTACAAATTTGGCAATATATTGGTTTCAAGTCTTGATCAAAAAACCAAAATGTCCGTCCGCCTTCCATGCCATTTTTGGTTGTAGAAAGTTGTATTAAAGTCTTCAAGTTATTCAGCCCGATCGGCCTAAATTTAGAAAGAAAATGGGAGATTTTTTTTTTTTTAACTTGATTTTTGGATTTTTTTTTTTTGGAAACTAGGAATGTAAGGTACCATTTTCGACTAAATTCATTGAGATGGGTCCCAGACCGATTGGTGCCCACTTGAGGTGGGTATGGGTACCCACTCATTTTGAATAAGGATTTTCTCGACCCGTGGGGTATTATTCTCACTAAACGTTAGACGCTGAATCGATTGGAATGAGTCCGAGATTTACTCTCATTATTTTCCCCATATTCCTGCTTTTAGGAAATAACATTCATTGTGGAGGAATTCGCAGCGTTTTCTCAATATGATGATTTTAGATGGCTGAAGCAGCGAGAAAAGCCAGTAAGGATGAAATCAATACAAAATCACATAATTAATTTTGAGTGAAGTTTCATGTTTATCTTTTTCAACATTCGTATCTCACTAGCCAGAAAAAATCCTAAAACCGTTGGTGCGAAGTAACTTGTTCGTAATTAATTTTGGAGGGGCCGAGTCCCACGTATAACTTGGGTTTTTGTTCGACACATATTTTGATTTCTGTTTTCACCGTTAAAGGTTAATAATTTCAACTTGTTTGTTCGCTTCGGAATTGTGTATCATCAGTGACGAACAATTTTCCGCGCAAAGGAGCGGCCGGGAGTTCGCTTTATATATTTGTTTTTCTCCCTTCAAAGTACGTTAACATAGTAGAGGCGATAATTTATTGAATTCCAGTAGAATGGGTTTGAGCAATAACATCAGTTCATTGTTCATCACTCCCCATAATCCCGACGATTATACGCGGAGCGAGATTGGATTATATTTTGAGGAACTGATTAGCTGTCGTGGCTGATCTACGAGGCATTTCAGCCGTGTATATCGCTGAAGTGGAGAGCAATAATTTATTATGGACTTTCGTTGATTGATTGATTCTTAAATCTCTAATACCTTACCGCAGCTGGCCAACCCATCGCCGTATGGTGTGCTCACGAAGGAATAAAATCCATATCTTCCTGGCTGGCGAAGAAAGTAGAAATTGAAATGTAGAAACTTCAAAATTAGGACATCCGCTTTGCATTTCCCGTGTAAGGCAATCGGACGTTGATGTACAGATTCTTTTGAAATTAAGTGGAAGCTCCTCAACATTCTCTATTCTGCAAGGCGCAAATCCGATTTGAATCACTAACTGGCTTGCTGATTTTCACCAATGTTAGTTGGCTTCACTGAGCTGTATCATCACCCTTCCTGCGTCACTCGCATTTCCCTGTCACATAATTTATCCACATCTTCGCGTCTGAATACTTCCTACTTTGCCTCATCCATTTCCACCTCGACCATAATTAATTGAAACCGCACGTGTGTGACACCCCCTCCACCCCATTAGAAAGACGTATACCGTTGGAAATGGAAGCGGAACTCCAGGTGATTAGGCTAATGGACGTAAAGAAAACCGGGTGGCGGCGCCAACTTCAATTGATGTAGAAAACACCAGAAAACCCGAACGCGGCTTCCGTGTAACGGGCAGATAATTTTCTGGGGAAATGATAGTTTTGGGCGAAAAAAGGAGAATAATATCCAACTCTTTAATATAGTAGTGCCAACCTCACAGAGTATTTTCGTCCTCGTTCGTTCTGATCAATCACTGCTTTGCCCGTCACCTGCCTCGACCTTGGCGTTCTTTCAGTTGCTTTCAAATGGAGCTTTTGGGGCGCGATTTGACTTGCTCGAGGCGCACATTCGATGGGACAATGTAATGGAAAATGAATATTCATCAGCGCAGCGTGTTGATTCAATCGGCTCAGTCATGGATCAGGCATCGTTTGCCAATTACGGGGAATGCAGGTTGCAAAGAGTCGTTGACATTTGGCGAATTCGCCCAAACTTTCACTTGATCTCCCACTCTCCGATTGGAGGCAAAGGTCGACTTTCACGTTCACTTGTTTATGAGCGTTGCTACTTTAACATTCGGGCGGACGCTTGAGCGGGAATTGGCCATCTTCTCACTGAAAATGATCTTGCATAGACAAATGCAATTGGGGTAATCACTATTTCAGAAAAAAAAACAAAATTGCATGTGAGAAGGGGTGCTTTGAGTATGAACCTACATCACATTTGAAACCAAAACAGTGAAAAAAATATAAAAAAATGTAGAAAAATTTCAGTGACGTCACGGAAGCGTTTTCCTTCTTCAGTTGGGACAACCCAAGGGAGGCCCACCTTGATTGCTGAGTGATCCCCAAATTTTGTTTGATTGGGCTAAAAAGTTTCAAAGACCAACTAAAACCAGAAAGAGGTCCGTGACCAAAATTTCAGGTTTTTAGAAAATTTTGTACTACTAAAAACGGCGTACGGTGGTCGGACATTGATCGGATTTTGATCTAGATATCGTGAACCGTGTAATGTCAAATTTTGGGGCAATCGGGGAGGTTGACCTCTGGCATGAATACGTAGATTGATTATCAAGAAATAATCTACCGAAAAACTCAACACCTATTTTCAAAATGCATATTTTTCCCTATAATTTTGTATTGTTTGCAGTAATTGGGGCCGGATTCGATCTTAAAGTGTCTCTGAAATTGAAAAGAAACTGGAAATTGATATCCCACCCTAAACAACTATGTTTTCATGCAAAAATCAATCTCTCCGATTCGGCCCAAAATATTTTTTTGAGTGTTTCAAGTTGTCTAGATCAAAATTCGCAAATGTCCATCCGCCGATTTTGGTAGTAGAACATTTTCTAAAAATCTGAAATTTGGGTCAGGGACCCATTTCCGGGTCTAGTTGGTCCTCGAAACTTTTCAGCCCGATCTGACCAAATATGGGAGCGGTAGAGGTAAAACATGTTTTTCCAAAAATGGTTTTTCAAAATTCCGGCAAATTTCGGCGATTTAGGTGTGCGGTGTATCATTTTCTACTAAATTTTTGATGCTGAATTCAATGAGACGGGTCTCGTAACGATTGGCGCCTACCGGAGGAGATAATGGGTCAAAATGGGTATCTATCTACCCATTTCGAATGTGTGTTTTCGAGATATCTTGTACCTAGGCGTCTGGGGTATCATTTTTCACTAAATTTTGGACGCTGAATCGATTCGAATGAGCCTTCATGCTGCTGGTTCAAGGAATAACCAACCCCTGTGATGGAATTTGCAGCGTTTCCTTTTTTTGATCAAACGAATATCTTTTTTCAATTTCCCAATAGGGAAATATAAACCAAAAGTTGACTCATGTCTGACCTACTTAGGTCACCCAAGTACCTGAATCATACCATCCAGCATTCATGCCCAGCCATTAGGAAGCGATGTAGTTTCCAGACAATCCACAATGTAATCGCGTTTCAAGCAATCTCAAGTAATTAAAGACTCACATTTATTACCGGACGTAACCAAGATTGCATTTCATCCCTATTAATATTGAGAGACCTGTTGTTTTCTCTGCGTCATTACATACCCATTCCTTCCATCCAAACAACCCCATCAGGAAACCAGGCCGTAACAATCATTTCATGATAAGTTAGAACCAGCAGTTTGTAAGTACCAATGAAGGAGCGATCGACGAACTTGGCCTTGATCCCTCAACAGTGAACTCCGAAACTAGGAACGTTCCTTCGTCACGGTCCGGGGTTTCGTTTCGGTGATTAGGATTTCTACTTCTAACCTACGAGCAATCGAGGACCCTCCATTTCATCAATGAAACTCAATTAGCCGCAACGAGAAAAGGGAACGCATGGCGAATCACGGTTGCCACGATTTCCTCTTTCTAGATGTTTATTGAGAAAGGAGTTCATCGACGCTCCTCTTGCTTCCGAACCTGCGAGGAAACAGTTTATATTGTAGAAATGGCCATATTGCCACTAAGTGATGTTGTTGCATAAATTATTTTTTTTTCAAGTGTGATGCATGACTGAGCTTGAATAAACATCTTCATTCATTCATTCATTCATTCATATTGTAGAAATGAAATCGTACTTCTTTGCCCCAAATCAAATGTGCACGTATTATTGTATTTTAGGGCCTCTAGAACAAGTTCGGGTTTGTGTGTTGGTTGGTTATTCCTTGAATAATCAACCTATGTTTTCATGCAAAAGGTCAACCTCTCCGATTCGGCTAAAAATTTTTTTCTGGACGTTTCATGATGTCTAGATCAAAAAAGGTCAATGTCCGTCCACCGTCCGCCGTCCGCCGTCCAATTTTGGACGCTGAATCCAATGAAACGGGTCCCAGAAAGATTGGCACCCACTGGAAGAAGTTATGGGTCAAATTGGGTATATATTACCCATTTTTAATATGTGTTTTCGAGATTTCTGCTACCTAGGCGTGTGGGGTATAGTTTTCCACTAAAGTTTGGACGCTGAATCCAATAAAATGGGTCCCAGAACGATTGGCACCCACCGGAAGAAGTTATGGATCAAAATGGGTGTGTATCCACCCATTTTGTATGTGTCAGGATTTCTGGTGCCAAGGCGTGTGGGGTATCATATTCCACTAAATTTTGGACCCTGAATCGATTGGAATGGGTCTGGGACCCGCACACCCACTGTTTCCCCCATTCGAGGAATAACCAACCCGTGTGTAAGAATATGCAGATTCTTTCCGTTAATTGTCGATTTCAAATATTAATTCCATATTTAGGTTTCTGCAAAAGTTGAGTTAGAGAAATGATTTTCTTTGTTGATTTTAACTTCTAATTAATTTTGGCTTCACGCTGTGTCCGTAGCTAATACCATTTTGCAATGCTGAACGCTGAAACAGTAGAAAGCTTAGATTTTGCAAGGCTGAGTCTGAAAAGGTGTTTTATTCAAATTTTCAAATACGATCTACCCCAGTCGATATCGACATTCACACCAGGATTTGCCCGTACTTTTGCTGAGTGTACCTGCCCTTCAATTGACAAAAAGGATAAGAATATGAAGCGAAAAAATGGTGGTCAAAAGAATGGTGCTAAATAAGAAACCGAGAAGAATCACAAGAGCACTTTTTGACAATAAAGGATGAGATGACGACCTGCTGTTGCAGTTAGTATGACCAAACATTGAGAAAATGAACACCGTTGTGCGCGAAGCAATTCCTGCAAACCAGTGGTTATCACGTTATCAGTCACATTGAGGTACCTCCTAGCGACGAGAGGACCGTTTTAGTGGAAAATGATATCCCACACGCCTAGGTACCAGAAATCTGGACAAACCCCATTCGAAATGAGTAGATACATACCGGTTTTGACCCATAACCTCTTCTGGTCGGCGCTAATCATTCCAGGTCCCGTCTCATTGGATTCACCGTCCAAAACTTAGTCGAAAATAATACCCCACACGCATAGATCGCGAAAAATCTCGAAAATCCATTTTTGAAAATACATTTTGACCCCTACCTCCCCCATATTTGTTCCGATAGGGCTGAAAAGTTTCGAGGACCAACTTAGGAGCCGGAAACGGGTCCCTGACCAAAATTTTAGAAAACGATCAAAACACCACAATTTTCTGAAACGTTAATTGTCAAATTTTGAGAAGTTGGAGGTGATGAACCTGCGTGCAAAACATAGGTTGATTGTTCAAGGAAGAATAAACCAAAAAGAGCACATTTGTCGGGTGAAAAAGGTACTCTCCTCCGGGGTATTGCTGGCTATCCCGTTACTGAAGGATATCATATCTACAAAATAAACATTTTCCCTATCGGAATATAGTCGTTTCAATTTTTTAGTCGAGGATGTGAGAGGTTTTCTAGTTGTGCATATTTTAGGCCGTTCCGAGCTTCAGTCCTATTGATTTTCCCGGTTGAACGCTCAGCCTGATAAATCCATGTGCCCTATGGAAATCCTTGTGGAAGGCCAGATCTTCTGTATGTTCTGATCCGATTCAGTCGAACGCTTGTGATACGTCTTCCCATCTGTTTATGCAACAGTGCGTCATGGATGTTTTCAAGCGGTTCGTTATGTAAACAATACAACGTCATCATCATAATTAGTCACCGTGATTACGAACTATTCTTTGTAATGTAGCGGATTTGGTGCTTTCTCTTTTCAAAGAGGGAGTTCAACTGATGAATTTACGCACAAAATATTACGTCATCGGATGATCCACGTAGAATTTCGCTTTTGATTAGTTTGTGTGCTCGGGTGGAAGGCATCTTATTTCTCTATACATTTGATGGAATGTCATGAGTGTTCTTCCTGCAAATGAGGATGATTATCATTTCAACGTTCTTAGTAGTACTGCCATGTTTGACTCCGAAAATTCTCCTGCAGAGTTGAAATTAGTCGGGAATGAGTTCTAGAAACGGTCTTGGTACGCTCCGCTCATCACTTAGGAAGGTTTATAACAAATATACCAGGTGTCGCAGTTCGTTCATTTAGATGCTAAACGTATTGCGTATCCTATTGCGTATATTAGACGTTGTGCGAATGGTCTTGATCATTTCGGTGTTGATGATTAGATGTCAAAGTCAAATCTTTCAACTAACTCCGTCATGTTCCCCGTCGAATTCCGTAGAGTTTCATGACATCTGACGACAAAGTACGGAGTTCGTACAACTGTTATTTAAGGATAACGGTCATTGTGTTGGGAAGTCGCGTGAAAACAACAGAATCGGTTCTATTACCGTTCTCATGACGGTGGGGAAGGACTAAACGGTGGAATAGGATTGTTGAACACATTGTGGTTGATGTCTGAGAGCTAGGAAGTGGTTATAGTTAACCTAATCGAGATTCCTCGACTTTTTCTCCTGTTAGAAATGTATAGAGACTATGAAGTAATATCCTGTACATTGGTGCGACGGTTTGTGCCTTCAATGAGGTATCTACATAATATTTTGGGTTATTATTCCTATCCAAAATCTTCTTCCCCCCATTATCTAGAATAATATTAGGACTCTGGAACAACAATAATCATATAGGATTAGTCCTTGAACAATTAACTTTTGTATTCATGCCAGGGGTACACCTCTCTAATTGACTTCAAAATTTGACGTCTTGGTCAATAATGACAAAATGTCCATTCGCCGTACGCCGTTTTTCGCAGTAGAAAAATTTCTAAAAATCTAAAAATTTTCAGGGGCTTTTTTTCAGCTCTAATTGATCCTAGAAACACTTCAATCCGATTAGCCCAAATTTGGAGAGATTGGGGGGGGTGAAAATGGATGAATAGGTTTTTTAAAACTCGATTTCCGGGAACTATGTACGTTAGGTATCACTCCGTATTACTTTCCACTAAATTTTGGACGCTGAATCCATCAGAGTGGGTCCCGGGCCAATCGGCGTCCACCGGGGGTTGGTATGGATCAAAATGGAAACCAATCTACCTATCTTTATATAATCTATTTTGGGTACCTAGGCGTGTGGGGTATCACTCTCCACTAAATTTTGGACTCTGAATCGATTAGAATGAGTACGGGACACTCCACGATCACTTATTTCCCCATACTCCTGTTCCAAGGAATAATCAACTACTGCGGAAGAATATGCAACTATTGAGGTAAGTTATGTTAGCTGTTTATAGTTAACGTGATCTTCAAACCGATTCTGGTACCCTTTCTGTGGTTAATCAGGACCAAGTAACTTCAGTTTTTTCCTCCTCAAGTAACGACGAATTTTTAGTTCAACGGAGCCGTTGATCCAGATTCGTTTTGTTAACTAAAGTATCCCCTTTTAAGTATTCCTTTTGTTCAATGGCGAATGTCCATCATTGTCAGATTCTTTTAAAAGAAATTCGTAACAATACGTCATTGTCTTACTTGAAACAGAAACGTTGAGCATGATGAGAGGAAACGGGATACCAATAATGACGGCCCGTAGCTACACAGAGAAAAGAAGACCTTTGAAAGCTACTGTGTAGTTTCAACCTTGAATGGATAGGAACAAACGAACAACAAACGAGTTCGTAGAACTTGATTAGCTTTTCAATTACTTTCTGGTTCACCTTTCTTTGTAGGTACTGCCGGAACTGCACGGGAAACTAATTTTTGACGGCATTATAACATTGAGAATCGGCTCAGCAGACTGAGCGTGATCGATCGGTAGACTGTGAGTATGAAGTAGTCGACCTTAGGGGAAACGATGCGGTATTATCCGCGCAAAAACACGAGGAGTATGTACCACGAAAGGCGTTGTATGGTGGTTGGATTGGAAGGGTGGATGTAGTAGTATGAGAGGCTTGGATACCTCAAATTCCCAACGGATTATTAAATAAGTCTTGCTTGTTCTCATCCACTTGCTATGTTATGCCGATCACCACAGTATTGACAGCCCCACAGAGGAGGACAGGTTCTCATATCACAATTTTACCTTGAGGTATTAGCGGTTTAGGCAGTCAAGTTTGTCGGAGGATCGTAGCCGTGCGCCATCAATATGTGACAAGCTTAGGAGAAGTTGAACGGAATTCACCGCAAAAACAGGGTCGCCGATATCTTGGGACTTGGAAGAAACGCCAGATGGGTTCCCGAAAGTTGTTACAGTCGGCGGGGGAATCGGAAGGCTAATAGAAATGTCATCCCTCGTGGAAAATCTTTTTCCCCAGATCATATTGGACAGGTGTCAACCGCAACTCCGAAGGGAAAGAGATCGTTGGGAAAACTGATGGGTTTACTCGCCAGAAGCGTTTATCCTCTTCGAAACCCTGCCAAGTTGGAATGGAAAAACCGTTGGTTGATGCTTTCAGGACGTTTTGGGGATTGGCATCTTTGAGAAATGTCGCACCGCAGCTAATGACACTGCAGAATGAGATTCGCCTCTAATCATACGACGGTTGGGGGGTTGGACAAAGTTGGCAGTTCCGAGGCATTGTGCGGAAGAAGGGATCCCATCCGTGAAGTCAACATTCCATTTGATCATTCGCATGATTCGCTGCAAAATTCATTGGAAAAAGACACCCCCTACGACTGCGCTCCCGAAAATCTCGACCACTTGTATTTTCCATCAAATAGGATCCTCCTCCAGGATCACAGTCGGAGAATTCATGCTTAGGAAAATTTGGTCCTCAGGTTGGTTCTTCGAAATCATGTTTGTGATTGGTGACTTCTCGTCATTTACCTTATTTACCTGTATGTGGGTTTTCTGTAGGATTCGTAGCGAAACATCGGTGGTAAATATTGGTTTTCCATGCATGACACGTCACTTGATAATCAATGAATTCGAATGTCTGTCACGTTCCACGCGTTCGGGCGACTCGGTGTTGGCTTCTCCTCAGCTAAAACGTACGCGCAAAACCTCTCGTACCTTTGTTTTCTTGGGAAAATTAATTTTTGGATTTTCACCCTCACGTTTTGTATTCATCTCACGCTCTGCTGAATTGAATATTCGGATACGGGATCGTGGATGATCTGATATCTGACAAGTAGGAGTCGAGACATTTCATTTAACGTAGTGTCAAGTTGGAGTTCATATCCAATACGGCCAAATAAAATACTCTTCTAGGGCGCTACAGTTTGATATTAGCCTCTCAAGACTGTGCAAGAGCGTAAAAGTCGAAGATCAAATTTATTTTTTGATTCAAATCCGACTGATTTACTGAAGCTTTACTCCCCGTTTTAAATTTATGGGTGAAATATTCTCGTACTTCACTGAAGAGGAATGTCACCCCTCGTGCAGGGGATGGTCCACTGATGGTTAAAGATCACTTGCTGAGTCACCTTGATTTTTTTTTTTGTTCTCCTATTCAGACTGCTCGGGGAGTGCTCAAGTAAACGGCAGAATGGAGATTTTGCCGAGATTTTTAAGAAAATACTAGAATGTTGTTGAATTCTTGCTGGGATGAAATAAACATGAATCCATATTTTCATTGCGGAGGAAGGGCTCTCATGTTTCATCCACAGCTCTAACGGGAGCCTGTAGTTTCATTTTTCTTCTGCCCTGTATACAGGAGACGGAAATAATGAGAGGAGCTGTATAGGTGGAAGAAGAGCCTACGAAGAATGTTTTTCTCCCGATAGGCAGACTACATTGCGCTCGAGAAAAGGTTTTCGTATCTTCTCGATGCTCGGGGGTGGAATTTCCGCCTGAGGGTTACGAGGGAACGGCATATCCGTACCCGCGGAAGAACTTCCACTTCCGCATCCCCCCTTCCTGGCAGCTTGGTCCCATCTCGTTAAGGAGTACCCCTCTATCCACTCAGGGAAGCCCTTGGGTCTGCAACCTCCATTCCTGTTCACGTCGGCTACGTACCTGTTCTATTCACACCTCTGTTGTTGCATCGTCTGATCGATTGAGCTACACTCTTGAGCGGGAACATCCGAAAAATAAGTAGCCTAGAGTGTTCAGAACAACACTCCGCGTTTCCCTCCTTGATGATGGCTCATCAGCAGCCCCGCATTTGTTGAAAAATTGGAAGCGTTTTTATTTGTTACTGAGTCAAAGTCAAATTCTCAAGTTTCGCGGACCTCAATGGCAAATTGGGTGTATAAAGCGTGAAAGAAAATTGTCCCAAGGTTCTGGAAGCCCCAACTTTCAGGATTGCGAGCTAATATTCAGCGGAGAATAACACCCCACGCGCCTAGGTTTCCAAAAATCTCGAAAACCCACTTCCTGAATAGGTAGGTAGGTGGCCACTTTGACCCATACTCACTAGTGGGCACCTGTTGGTGCGGTACATCTCAACAGATCAGGGATGCACAGACTTATTACAACTAGGGGCCACTCGGGCAAATCATGAACTGATGGCGGGCCGCCAGAAGTATAGGTAATTAAAGACAATAAAAAATGCATATAATGTATTAAAATTGAAAAATAATTTATTAATTTGAAGCGTGGCACTGCATAGTGCTTACAATCTTTTTTATATTTGGGTCAAATTTACTTGTAGCAACACGTAAAACTGCTTCCAAATTTTCATTTGCAAGGCGGTTTCGATTTTTTGTTTTATTATTATTCAGTATTGAAAAAGTTTGTTCACATATACAGGTAGAACCAAATAAGCTGGCACATTTCAGAGCGTTTATGCGCAACTCTTTGTACATATTTTTGTCAATGCAGTGGTAAAAGTTCAACAAGTCTCCCTCGTTGAATTTGTTGCGCAAATCTTGATCGTTTTGCAAATCGATAATTTCTAACTGCATTGACTCTGGCGCATTTTCAACTGAAATCGAGAAAGGATTGCTGAATATGTCCAACAGAGGTTTCACTTTTTTGAAGTCCGAAAATCTGTCTTGAAAAGAGTGAATCAGAATATCCAGCTTTTCTACATAACTGAAATTAATCGCAGTTTTGTTGAATTTTTTGGCCATTTTCTTATAATTCGGAAAATGATTGTAATTTGAATTAGGTGTTATTATTAAGTGTTAAATTATTATTATATATTATTATTAAGTGTTTTGAATCAGTAAATATCTTTCACAATATAAACATTCATATTCCGTGTTTTTTCATGAAATAATGAGATGAATTGATGAAAGAATAGTACACTATGAGGAGCGCAGCGCTCCCCCGCGACCGTGGGTTGGTCAGGGGCGGGTTGATACCGAACTGTCAGTCGCTGCCGGTTAGCATGGCTTTTATACCGCGCGTAGAGTCGAAAAATCTCGTAACCGACTCTAGAAGCTTCGTGTATCTTGGCGAGCAATTGGGTATTCGGGACTATTCGGAGTAATTCGACGGCGTCGTTTCATTCATGAACTGGCGCGGTATTTGAATAATTTTTATAAGTTTTATGGACGTCTTTACTTTTGAACAAATTTTTTTTGGTTTTATTCTGATACAGAATTCAATATTTTTCGAATGTACGAGAGTATTATTTTGGTGACGGCGGGCCACCAGAATTTCAACGGCGGGCCGCATGCGGCCCGCGGGCCGTGGTCTGTGCATCCCTACAATAGACTCATCGTTCAAAATTTGGTTGAAAATAATACCTGAATATGAATAATCCTGAAATCCATTTTTCAAAAAACACATTTCGACAATACCCTCCCCAAATTCGGTCCGATCGGGCAGAGACGTTTCGAGGACAATTTAGAGCCGGAAGAAGTCCCTGACCAAAATGTTACACATTTAAATAATTTTCCACTTCCAAAGACGGCGTGGACGACGAACGGACATTTTTCTTTTCTGAAAAATTTTCTGTCAAATTTTGGGGCCAATCGACGAGGTCGACGTCTAATGAACTTGGGAATGATTGATTATATAGGTTGGTTATTCCAGCAATAAACATAAAAATCAGGACTACTGTAAACAAGTTTGTCTAAAATAAGGCTTTTACAAAAAAAAAAAAAAAAAAATTAAAAAAAAAAAACCATTTAATTGGTTAGAAAGTAACCGCATTATAACAAAATTCTTTCTAATTGTGATTACTTGTGGGAATTATAGGCCTTTCTCGGCGGTGTGATGAAGAAATTAGAGTTTTCTGTTATTTTTAGTAGCGTAGGCCGGTTGGACGTCGTTTTCCTTGTGATTTTTGTGGGCTTAATCGAATAAGGGTCTTGACCGAATGAGGGTCTTAATCGATTATATCAATGTTGGTCCCTAACCTGGAGTCTTAACCAATAAAAAAACTCAATGAAGAATTGTTGTTCTAAGTCAATTCCATAGTATTTTGATTGTGAGCTTCTTGTAATACTCAGTATCGAGCGGGTATCAAACTAAACAGACGGAGAGGTTTGTTTCCACTTATTTTTCTGTTCGTAGCCTTTAAAATCTGACCTCGGACGGTAACCATTCATGAAGTGAGGTGCAGATTTTAGGCAACGCGGAAACCCACACAGTTTCAGGTCCAACTTGAGGCGCTATAAAACCCTAGTAAACCCCTTTAAAGTGACGCCCTCGAGCTACGAGAAACCCCTAAGCTGTTTCTTATACCGTCAACAAGTCGTAATAGGGACTGACTTCGCGTTGTTCCAACCTTTCCAAACTTGTTTACCTTCAACGAAGACCACTTCAACGTTAGGGTTTTCCCCTTTTATGCCTCCACGGAGAAAAGGGTTTCCTCCAACGTCCTCATTACTACTTGTACAAGTTCTTCATCTCAGGTTGTAAGGCCGTAATCTTGTGAAGACTGAGCGAATACAAGTAAAGGTCAAGTTGGGAACACGGATCGAAGGGTTTGTTTCGGGAGGGCTGCTTCATTCGAGGGTTCTCGTGGTTCGTGAACTGATGAAATAAACCCGAGGAATACTCTTATGTCGAAATTCCCCTCAGAATAACAGCAAGAGCTATTGGATCTTATGTTCTTCCTATTCCTAATTCAACTGTTTGGAACAAAACTTATAGATTATAGCCTATTGGTTTGACTGATTGTAGAAGTTATACTTCAACGAAGGTTGTGTGATTTACATCGATTTATGCAGGTTCCATTTTTGTTGCCCTAGTTTTGTCTCCTTCCTCGCCTACCATCCTCAGCAAGTCAAATGATCACACTTGTATTCTGTATCACATTTTGTATTCAAATTTGACGCAGTCAGAAAGGGCAGTTCACGCCATGCAGGTAGTCGCCTGCCTACTCATCGTCAGTCGAACATTTGTGCGAGACTTTCGATCTTTTTATGACGGGTTTAGAGGAGAGGATTTTTAGTTAGAGTATGTATGGTCGTAGTACTCACGACAGGACCACATTATGCACAAATGGATTCCGCCATCGATTTCATTCAAAATGAAATTACACAGAGTGCGCTCTAATCGGAAGTTATCGTTGCCTAGCGGGATCTATATTGACAATAGATAAATGGGTCGTTCTCCATTGGCTGACAAGTCTTAATATTAACGAATTAAAACCGACTAAAGTGGCTCGCAGTAGAGTGAATGAATAATAAAAGTATTGCATATAAATAGGACTATCCACCCTCTTCTTGCAATAATTTATCAAAGATAAAAGAAAAATGGCAAAAGAGTGTAATTACTGAAATGGACAAATATGATGAATGTGATCCCTCAGTCTGATTCCGCGCACAAATGGCAAGTCGCTTATATTCAAGGGATGCCTATCTAAGAATTAAAACTAGAAAAAGCAATTCTGGTCTCAGGTTACCCCCATTCGATATGCAAAACAGCCCTTTTTTCAGCAGATCGATCTTCCTCGACAGAACCACCAAACGACCAACCTACCCCGTTCTCCCACCCGTTTCCCCCAATTTACGGTTTTTTTTAAAGGTTTCGAATTTACCGAGATAATTCGGAGGTTTAAAGGGTTGAAAAAGGTGACTAGGAAACCGGAAAATGTGTTGTGGGGGTACGTCAATTGAAGGAAAATCCTCTTTTCCGGCGGAAGAGGCACCAAAACGAAAATGTAACTCGCCGATGCGTAAAATTTATTTACCTATCTTCTGTAGAGCTGGGAAAGAGTTTATACTCGGGCTTTAAATAGATTTCGAAACGAACTCTTCGAACGAAGAGAGTTTCTCTGAAAGCGTGGAGAAGGGGTGGATATACCAAGCACGGAAATAAGGTGAGTGGGTTAGTCCATAAATTAGGGCGGCTGTTCGTTGCACGGCTTCGTTTGGCAATCGATATTCTTTTTCTACTATTTTGCCGCATTATTATCCGTCTTCAACTTGGGGATACCCTTGGGCATTGGGAAGTTGGACTGCTCATCGTCAGGCTTTATTTCTTCGTAGCCGAATGGCCTTTCGGTCACCAAGTCAGTAGGGAGTACAGGCTATATAAAAGTGAACAAATATATTCTTTAAAACCAACCCAAAAGTTTATGGTTTAATTAGTCAAAATGGACCTGATGTGGAGGACAGAACGTGGAAGAAAAATATTGTGTTCAGTAGTTAGCACAGAAGCCCATAGAAGCGGAGGAAAAGTATGGATTTATTCGGGGACGAATTTCTCTATAAACAGCTTTTTTCTTCTAGCGCTGGTCAGTACCAGATCAGTTGAGTCGTTCAATTTTGTTGGTGAAATCAGTAGATTGAAGAAATGAGAACAAAATATCGATGCTTGAAACGAGTCGAGTGTGAGGGTCTGACCTCAGATTGTCCTTATTGGAATCCGGCTAAACTGGTCCGAATTCAGAGCTGAAAGTTTCCATTCCCAAGGATGAAATTACACGTATCCAAAATGAATCGTGACTGAACTTGGCTCTTTGCTACGGATTGAACGGACACAAAATTTTATCAATTTGTGTTATTTCATCTTATTACTGCAAAATAAACAGTCAGGTTCGTATTATTCAAACGTCCATTTTAGCGCGGTTGAGTTCAAATAACAGAAATATTGCTTGAAAATGAGCTCCCGCTAGTGATTGGCAGAGATATTCCTCATTTCTCGAAAATCGATGGCCGCTTAACGAGGAAACTTTTATCATCTCTAATGCCCATCTTCATCCCCTCTAGGGCCATTCTCAAACGTAAAATGGCCGTTTTACCTATCATAAAGTTCTTCACGAGTTTGTTCGACTACTTGGTCGCTTGTTACCTACTTTCATAAGTGCTTTGCGGTTTGAAGAGGCGTAAAAAGTTCAAGTTTGAGCACTAAACATAATTTTAAGAGCTAAGCTGCTGGTATATTCTCCTGCAAAGCTCCCCCATAAAAGTAGAAGGCTAAGGATGAAGGGTTCCAATATCAGTTCTCAAATCAAAACTTGGTACAAGCTCCAGTATTAGGTTAAATATCCTCTTACTCTCACTCATACTTTTCTTACGGCATTAAAGAGCGAATGTTAGGGAGCTTATGTTGTTTGCATTGTAAGTACCAGCACAAGCCTTATTATACTGATAGTTTGGCTTTGTTCTTCAATATTAATTATAGTAAAGATTAGGCCAGCCGGCAGTTTTATGCGTTTCATATTGTGCTTTTGGATTTTCTTTATTCATATATATATTTTTTTTACCACGAAAACTGTTTTTTCGTTGAAATGCGTGTGGGCTTGACTATGGCATAATAAGATATTTAGATATTTCGTAAATGATCAAACGCTCCGCAGCCCAAGGTGAATTGCTCTTACCATAATAGTTCAGGTGGGATGGGCCTAAAGGTACGAAATGGGTTTCCTCCAACCGACCGTGCGGTCCTTTCTCCCTTTTTCATCTCAAATGTGAACTGAACGGTAATTTTATGCCGTCTTTTGTTCCTTCGCACGTCCTGCCGTAGATATTGCCATTTTTACGGCTTGCCGTAAAAGGCGATCCTTTATGGCGCGCTGAGGACTTCGAAAGACTGGAAGTTTCTAAGCAGAGTTCCCTCAGATCGTATGTATAGGTAGGCTCGCGGTTTTTAATGTGCAATGTAAAAACTTCGTTCCTCCGGCGTCGTCTAAATCTTTTGACTTAACATAAAAACTTTGTCAGGTGCTCATTATCGCTCGCACTACGAAAGCAACTTTATTTAAGGAAAAATATGCCTTTCTTTTCATATTAAAAATAGTTGTGCTCCAAAATGTCAAATTTTCTTGTTGTTGTGCTCAGAAAATCCAAATAGGGATTTAAAAATTTTTAGCATAAGTAAATCTAAGTAACGCGGGCCTGATTCGGGGTTCAAATGCTTCCCTCCCATTGTTCTTGGCACTGATCCAGAGCCTTCCCCAGTTGATTGGTCAGACCGGAGATGGGCTCTTGTGTCAGTCTACTAGGAGTAGATGGACTCAACTAATTAGCTGTTCTAGCTTTCTTCAAATTCAATACTGACGTTTATCGTGGGGCCTAGGAGTTTCTCAGACATGGCCGCCGACTGTTCTCCTACAATCAGGAGTATTTGACTAACCTTTTGGTCTTTGTAAGCAAGGCAGGTTTGAGGGGCGTCCAGTCCAAGATTCAATCCTTGTCGACCCATGTGGTTTGGTACTGTAGTTGCCCTCAATTTCCTGTTTTTATAATGCTAGTTGACAGGCGCGTTGGTTGAACGACCAGTGATCACCTATGTCATTTATCTTGAAATACTGATGAATCTCCAAGTACCACGTTGATCCGGGAAAATTTCTTTTTTCGCCAAATCCCTGCCGATCCCCTCTTCCATTAAGCTAGCTGTTGTGCGGTTGGAGGGAAGGTTTGCCAAACCTTCATGATGGTTCGAGTTCTCTGGAGTTTTCAAGAGGGCTTTAAAGGGCTCGTTTTGTAGTCAAGTGGAGTCTCGCGGAGGTTTTGTGTTGCTCACTTCGAAACAACAAGTAAGTAGTTTCCCTTCTTGCGCTAAGAAGGATCAATGGAACCGCTTGTGATGAATTCGAATTGGAAGAAGGCTTAAGCTTAAGCTGTTGTTCGAAGGGCAATGGAAAAAATATTTTGTTCCCCTTCCATTTCCATCAAATGCCCGTAAAGACGCCATTTCCTTTCAAAGTATAAATTCATTAAACAAACAGTTTGAAGTTAATTGGAACAAAGCGCTTGTTCCGATTGTGGATCGTGTTTTCCACTCCATTTTCTTCGTAATCATCCCTCAGGACTTTTACACAATGCGATTAAATAACCAATACCACCATGCAATTGAATCACATTTACTAGCATTATCCAAAGCAAAAAGCTGAAAAGCTCAGAAAACTTTCCTCATTTAATATTTTTTTATCCATGAAATATGAGACTTTTCTGACGTAGAAATCTACATGATATCAGCATCTATGAGCGTTTTCGCCAAAAATATAGGAATATCAGTAGTAGTATCAGTTTTTGTCAGTTAATTCGGTATTTATCGGGCTGATTTGGCATTGGGGGGGGGGCTAGCCTGGTTTTCGTCAAATATTTTGAAAGGAGTGGCTTCTCGTGTCTTGGATATTTGCAAATCCCGTTCATTAGGAGACAATGAATCTGATGGACTCATCATCGGTGGCTAATAGTCCGGTGTGGGCCTTTGATTTAGGTGTAGTAGTTGAATTCAAGCAAGGATTCGTTTCCAAGAACTTGTCAGTGACGAAGCAACCCTTCCTAACTAACCCCACTGTTTTGACGGAACTGCGAGCGCCTACATTGAGGAAACGAAGTGAATCCGGGAGCCTCGCGACGCCGCTTACCCACAATAAGGTTAATTGCATGCCACAGTCCCATTTGTAACCTCCCGTGGGGGGGAAGACAAAAGTTGTCCACATAACTCGGCCGAGGGGACGACAACTTATAGGAGGATAAAACCACGAAACCCAGTATATAAATTGTTTTCCCCAAGTTCAAACCCCACCGAGCGTGCCATTTTGCCATAGTTTTCCAGAGTTAAACTCCCGCAAGAGTCGGAAACCCGAAGGAGAAAAAACCTTGCTTGCTGTCATGGTGGATATGGGTCTCCATATTAGTTGGATCCTTGGTTTGAGGGAAGTTTTAATTAACACACACCCTTCAGGTTATGGTTTCTGCAGAGAAAACTTTTTGCGGGGCTTTTTTCGTTATCCGTTTGTTGAGGCGCCCCAGGCACCTGCCACCCTCATTCGAATTGGCGGAGTTTTTACTCAAAAGTCGCGAAAAAGTATCAGAAAACAAGAGAGGGAACTCCTCCACTTTCCTGCATCTAAATGGCGTGGGCCGAAGGAAAATTCTCAACTTTCCCATATTTAAACTCGTAAAGCAAAAAAATAGCTGGCGTAAGCTGGAATGAGCTCATTGCTTATTATACTAAGAATGAATCGCTTACGTGTAATATGCTGATCGAGTTACATGCCCTGGTTTCTCAAGTATAGTGAGATTGCCGTACTGTTCAGAAGTTTTTTGTGGCATGGACAAAAATAACTTGCCAAATAAGGCTTTCTGGTTACTCCAATAACCTCCATAAAATCATTAGCTTTTCGATGTTGTCTAGATTAGTTTCAAGAAAACACCACCAAGAAAAGTTCTATGTTGGACAATCTTGGGATTCCATCCCCCTGTTTTCCTCCCTAAACTGGTTTATCATTTCGAATTCAAAAGAAGTCAGTCAGGACGCATTCTGAGTCCGATCGCATTAATTCAGTTCTTGAAGTCCTTATGGTTAGAGGCTTTCGGGTTCGCAGTAATCAGAAAGCTATTTGACGGTATAGGTCTACCATCCCAGAATACATTAATTTCGTATACTGTAGGTTCTACCAATCGATTAAATTCAAATCGTTACTGGAATCTCATCATCCTGTAAAGTTTTCACAACAACGATTTTCCTCCAGAACGGCTTCTCTTTTGTGTATTTTCCTTTCTCCCGAGCCAGGGATACAAATTAACCCTGTTTTCCTCCTGAATTGCATTAGCGTTTTAACAGTCGGGTGCTCTCTATTTTTCTCGTCTGAACAGAGTTTTGCTGTATAAGCCCTCGACAAAGAGTCTAATTTAGAAGAGAAGTCAAAATGTAAGGAGCCAAAGCAATTGCGGTTGAATCGTGTTTGCTCTTTCAAGCAGTCGGTTTGTACGGGGTGGTTGGTAAATGTTAGTTCTGCTGTAAAGAAGTTTTTTTTTATTTATTTTTTTTATTGCAGAACCGCTCAGAGAGGGAACAAGTGTGCTTCAGATTATTACGTACGGAAAGTGTGTTGGTTATAGGGATTGTAGCGTAATCGGTCTGAGCAAATGCACTATTCTTCTTTTGCTTTTGTCTGCAACCTGGTGAGTTATCTTTAAAATAGTTTTCCAATCTGATTACGATATTTTTAGAGGTTTCAGACGATTGAGGCCTATCATTAGCGAAAATTGTTAGCTTATGTTGCTATTTTTCTAGTTCGCAACCGTCCAAAAGCACAAAGTTTAGCATTGCCGCTTTTAGCGTCTGCTTTCCTATCAATTCATCCTCTTTTTATTAAGCATAAGAACATGCCCTGCTTCTCGTCTCATCTGAAACAGAAGTCAGTACAATTCGAACTCAAACTTATTTTTGTCTCTGATGGTTTCTATGACCTATTCGCATTATGGTCGTTCCTTTTGTACGCATATCGCAGCACATGTACTGCTGATATGAGAGGACTAAATAGTATGTTCTGTGTAAGTTACGACCATGAGATTGGAAGTAAAAACATCATCAGGAGCCGTCATATTTGGAAGCCTCAGGGTAAGCTCAACTCCTTGCAAGAGGGGGGTGATAGGATTGTGACCAAAGCTGCATTATCTCTGCCTGCTGCTCTATCTTGTTACTATCCCCCCACGCATTGGTCGACTGGTCTCTTAGACGTTTCTAGATCTTAGCAGTCATGCTCCTGACATTGCTGCCGTTCTCCTAATTACATTATTATGATGAATAAAGTGGTATGGACGTTCGCCATCTACGGAAAAACACTCCCTTATCTAACCTGAGGAGATTCCATTCATCCACCCCTTGAGTGTTACTCCAAAAGAAGATCACCATCCGGGGCGATGAATACCCTTTCAACAGACCTCCCGAGTGAGCAAGATAGTCACACAGCGATTTCACTGGTTATACGACGCCGAATGGGCTTCCGAAGCAATTTCAGATCCTACTCCGGCGATATCTTTAGTAGGCTTCAGCTTGGTGGAAAGACCTCGAAAAGGGCAATACGTTTCTTCCCGAAGAACCCCGAGGTCAATTTATTTCGAAATAAATGGAGGTCGAAGGTGGGACGGTGTCCAGGAAACTGGAAAAGAGAAAATCGAGTGTTGGAACCCGTCTCGGATAGTTTTCTCCCGCGTCGCTGGGAAAATGCGAGAAGGCGGCAGAGCCAGTAAATTAGCCCTGTAGGCCAGTCCTACGAGCTAAGTGCTCTTTTTATGTCGACGAGGGTCTTAAGGTTTTCCTCTTTGTGGAAGACGGAAAGGCGTCGGGAAAAGGAGTGGCAACATCTAAGAAGATTAAGATAGGCAAGAGTTGTCGGGTTCGTAATATACTGGACCTAATAAATGTTTGAATGGAGAGAGGAGACCTGGGAAACGGCAAATTGCGGTCGTTTGTAAGTCAGGCGTGGGAGAGTTATAAGTTTTGCAAGCGTGACCCCATTTAGGATCTATTCAACGAGCAGGCGATAATGTGATGATTCTACGGCTCAAGAGCCATCTTCTGGTAGTTTTCTTATAGAAATGACGTCGCCCTCAGTTATTGCTTTCTGCGAGTCGGAAGTTGAGAAATCGGAGTTGAATTTGAAAGAATCAAAATTTTTTGTGAATCTTCAAGTCATTTAAAGAGGATTGTTAGGATGACTCTCGTTTACTGAATGCCGTCTCTGTCGCGTTTGAGGCTTATCATTCGTGTGAAGTTATTTTACGTGAGGTGGCTCAGTGGGTGGTTTTCTCCCGTTAATGCGGCAACCCTTTATATTTTCTCGGCTTCGGTGTCTTTTCAAAGGAGCTCATACGTGAGACGGTCGGAATCACACAACCAAATCATGTGACGTCATCGGATTTCTTGTGGACCAAATCAAGGGAAGCACCGTCTTCTTGAGCAAAAAATCTCTCCCAACTGGAACTTAATAACCTTCAGTTTAGATTATGTTTTACAGAACGCTTTGGCCCGAATTTTAATAGATATGTGGCAATCTTAGGAGGAGAGGGTGTGGTAAGAGTAAACCTCTTTAGAACCACTAAGGGCCGGAAAGGGTCGTGCATACACTTCACCCTCATTAACATTGCTCCGAAAATCACCCCCTTCCCATAAGTACGTTAACCTCTCAGGGTAGAGAAGGGTCCAATGTGAGCATTACTAAGCACTGCCCCTTGGCCCTTTGCGGGCTGCACACCTCCGAAAGCCTCATTTGCTTTGTTAACGACTTTGTATAATTTTTATTAGGGTATTTGAGACGACGGTTGTACGGAATGTTACGACTCTTGTTCCTTTGTTCAGATCATCCTTCACTCCTGAGTACTCAATTAGGTCATTCAGTGAAGAGTTGAAACGGAGGCTGATGACCGGTCTTATATGTGGCTCGTCTATTGATGCGACAATCAATATCATCCGAGGGTTGCAGTTAGTGAGACCCTAATAGATAGTCGTGTGCTATCGACAGGTCGTCTGAGGTGACGGTTTGTCGATTGTCGTTCGAAATGCCGAAGCTCAGATATTATAGATATTTGTCCACCTGAGACCGCGCAACATTTGTATCTGGCAATGGCTTTTTCGTAGTTGGAAGACAAATAATAAATAATATGATATCATTTTACGTGCACTCGTAGGTTCCCGTCTGATTACTCGATGAAAAATAGAGACACTTCCCGTTAGGGTACGTGATGACAAAGTATTCTACCGTATTTCGCTTGACGTTAGGCCTGAGTAATCGTCTCGCAACGTCAAAATTCAATAGAAAAAAGTGGCTCGAGATCCTCTCGGGACAATGAGGACATCTTGCTAGCTACTGAGGAAGAGAGACAGAAAGCGAAATGAGAAAAAAATGACACCAAGAGACCGCAAAGTAAAAAAAAGAGAAAGAATACGAGGACGCAAGACGAAAAGTTGAATCGGCGTAACGATTGAGACGTGATGCAGCTTTGTCTGGATAAAAACCGTTCGGTTCATGGCTACCCTTTCCCCTCAGGGGCACGCTTGAGGAAACACGTTAAATCACAGGGATTAGCCGTGCATTGACTTGTCGCCTTTCGGAAGAAAAAAGTCGGTGGAACGTGTGGGCCCGACCTGTCCGGCCACGTTATCGACAAAAGGCACCTGGGGCCATCTCTCCGATTTAACAAAAAGGCTCAGGATTTGCATCAAGTTGAGCGTAGACCATCATGATGTACTCTGCACTGCATCCAAAGTGTCGGATGAATCAATGCCGGAATACCCAGGAATTTGAGCGTCCACCACAGTGCCCTTGTCACTCTTGGAGTTTCATATTGGGTTACCAGCTTTCGCGTAACTCCCTTAACTCCCGTATAATACTGATTAATGTTATTCAGTTGCGCCAGTTCAGCTTCCACTTGTCACCTTTCACGAGCATGGCAAAGCCGTTGGAGCTGGTTTGAGGGTTCTCACGCCAAAAGCTCTTTGGTGGGGATGAAACCCAGTTTGTTTGGCCCGGCCTCGCTCTGGAATCGGAAACACAAGCCCAGCGGCAGTATAAACGTCAAAAGCTAGGATTCCCATGATGAAGCGCTCACTCCGTCCCTCCACTACAAAGCCAGTATTAAAAGTCAGTATGTATTAATCAACCGCGAAAAGCCTCTCGCTCCTATAAAATATAATTATGCTCGCAAAGCTCCCTCGTCAAGTGCGGGCGAGTTCATCGTGGGGTTTCCAACTCTTTTGGCAGTATAAACCAGTATTTTCCCGCTTTTTGCATTAAAGCGAAAAAAAAGGAATTTTTTCCACATTTAACCCACAAGAATCGTATGACACGGATGTGTCCTTTATACCGACTGACGTTTGTGTTCAGATTTTTGTTTCGGATGTTATCACTCCTGTATAATAGTTTGCGGTGTTTTCAAATATACTTTGTATATTACCAAGTACACTTTTGCTTCTCCTGGCAGAACATTGAACGTTGGAGGAGTTAGCCATGCTTCTGACTTGGACAAACCCCGATGAAAATCGTTGGTCGGAAGACATCGTATACCTGTTAAGATTACAGATGATTGAAGACAAATTGTGCAAAACAGCAAGGTACTGGTGTCAATGCTCTGTGCTGTTCCAATGTACCTGTGTACTCTGTAGCGAAACTGAACACGAATGTTGAACGTGAAACGCTTTTATTTGAATGCAAAGATCGTGGCAAATTCTTTCACAATGGTGTATTATTCCTTAGAGCAAAAGTATGGGAAAAACATAATTGTGGACAAAATGTGTTTTTTGAAAAATGGATTTTCGAGATTTTTGGCGATCTAGGCGTGTGGGTTATTATGTTACACTAAATGCACTAATTAACCCCCCCTCCTCATTTCTCCTGCTCCTGGTCCGAGGAATAATCTACAACAGTAAAAGAATTTGCAGGGTTTTGACCTAGACATCTTGAAACGCAAACTGAAGTTCTAGAGCCTACTAAAGCACCCATCTTACCTACTAAAGCAAATATTTGTCCCTTTTGATGTTGGTGAAATGTATAGAGCGAGGGGAGCGCCAAAAGTCCGAAATGCTCATCATTTGACAAATACCGAGCATAGCCAAAGCCATCGCGCATAGCACTTGTAGGAGTTCGCCTTGAGTTGAGATTTCTTTGCAATCATTAGAAAATGGTCGAATACCGTCTCCGTAAAACCCCTGTGCTGTTGCTTAGCTCACGGTACTAGAATTCCCTCTCCCCGATTCAGATCTCTGCGAATCACCAGACCTTTATAGTAGAATAGTTGTGAGAATCCCTCTCCCGACGCGATAAGATATCAATATCATGGCAACCCAGGCCACCAATGACGTAATGATGGATCAATCAGACGACCTCCCAAAGACGCCCACATTTAAACAATCAACAGCAAAGCATTTGCGCTCTGTTTATCAACTACCTCCTACCACAAGGTCCGATGATGGATCAAATGACAGCCTACGGATCAATATGGAGTGATACCACCCTGCTAAGCCATGGGAGTGAACCTTGTATCCATCCGTAAATATTAATTTTGCATGTCGCGGACGGCTGTGCAGCTTGATATTTTCGAATACGGTCGATCTCCAATTAAAATACAAGCGGGTTTTATTCAAACTTTTCATTGATTGGATGACTCCGAGATTTTGGTTGGTTATTCCTTGAATATCAACCTATGTTTTAGTGCAGAACGTAAAAAAAAAAAAAAAAATCATGGAGAAACCTTTTGGTGAAAACGTACAATGCGACAGAGAGAGTGTACCGTCGAAGTTGAGTTGCAAGGAAGACAACAAACGTTTTACCTCTTGGCGGAGGAGGAAAACAAGCCGAAAAAGGATCGTAGCGACATCGGGGCTTATTGGAGGGAAAGAAAAAGGAAATAGATAGAAGGCCAACTCTGAGGGAATAGGTAGGGAAATCAAACAAGGCGCTACAGGCTCATCGATTTCATGGGGAATAAGATCACGTAAGGTAGACGAGGAATGACGAGGGAAGGAAAAACCTCCGGAAGGGCCGGCAGTTGAGACATCTGAAGTGAAAATAAGGGAAGACGGCGGCCTATTTGGGGGAGATCGTGAATGGGGAGCTCAAAGAGGGGAGTATTGACTCAAGCAGCATATACGTTTCCAGTCTCAGGATAAGCTTAGCTGTGGATTGAAGAGGACACGGAGGACGGAAAAGAGAAAATAAACGACCCCATCGCGAGGAGTAGTCTGAACAAGTTCACTTCTGCACAACTGGCTCGATGTGCAACGTATTCTACCATCCACAGTTGAAAGGCCTCACGTCTCGCGGCCTGGTTGACCCAAAATTGAAGCGTTATTTGCGTTATTGAATCGAGTCTTATCAATTGCCTTCCCCCAAGTCAATAACCCTTTTGTTATTTCTATGTTCGAGATCAATGCTCTCTTTCTTGAGAATCTATTGATCGTTCATCGAATATAGAATTGCCTGGTTGAAATACATATAAGATCCCTTTGCATTGTTGGGGAGAACAAAAAAGTGGGTCTCCCAGACCCATGTTTCACAAAGAAAGTGCACCGCGTCTCAGTTTTCCGATCACAAATAATGGACGTTCCCTAGCAAGATATATTGCGGCAGCTCGGAAAAACTATTCAATAGTTGCTATTGGGAAACCCAACGCTCTTGTGCCTCGTTCTTTTCTTCCGTTACCCATTTGAATAATGAATCGGCTTTCGAAAAAGAGTTTCTCTTATTCAGAGCCGAAAAAGTACAAATGATTCGCTTAGAGGATCTTTATTTCTCATGAAAAATGCAACGTCTATTATACAAGTATTATCTCTTTCTCACGTCAAATGTCTCACCTAAGTGTTACCTCGATTGAAGTATTCATACATACGCAAGATCATGTTCGGGAGGAACAGGATTTCGTCTCGTTTCCTCAATTTATATATTCCACATTACACCGGGTTATAATTTTTTGAGGGCACCGTCCGGTAGGAACGCCATCGGCCTAGTAATTTGTGAGAACTCAACCTCTGATTGCTGTCATAAAAATACACGTGCACATGATAGAAACAACACAGCTTTGGAAAATAACTCTTCACCTTTTCAACGATATCCCGGTGAGCTCTGAAAATATCAATTTCTACGTCGAGTGCCATCGTCACTGACGATATCCCTTTATGGGAAAATATCAAAGGAAACTTGAGGTTGTGATATTGCCATTCCAAACACGAGGAGCCTTAACCACTTTCATTTCCCGGGGTGCCGTCGATGACTTGTTATATTAATCACGTCGGCTCTTATCTCTAGGGACTCCCGGTTTGCCTCGCCATTAATAACGTTTTAGCGGGCCGGTCATCTCTTTTCGAAGCAAAATTACCCGTTGCGGCGTCAGGGATGACCCTCATCACCCCTCTGGCTGTGGCTGTATCGACTCCCATGGTTAATATCGTTTAGTCGAGGAAGAGTGAGCACGTAGATGAAGGGTTTTGCAGGCAGAACTTAAACGATGATGCAGCCACCGTACTGCACTCGTAACCACTTCCAAAAGGCTTTTTCACTATGAAGAGTTATAAAACCAAAAATAAATTAAAGTAAAAGGATACAACCTTAGCGACCGCGTTATTGAGCATTCAGCGGACACCCTCATCCACTTCCATTTCTCACCACAAGATGGATTCAGCGTGGAATTGATGATATATTCCACTTCTCTTGTTCACACCATAAACGGGCGTTTTCAAGCCCCAAAGGCACACTGCGGATTCCCGCAAGGACCTCTTAAATATGCACCAGCACAAGAGTCAGGGAATAAAACAAACGCGTCATCTTTTTCACTCGAATGCGCTTTACCTCACTCCTTGTCACGACCACCTTTTATACACCGTCCCGAGGCGGCAGTTAAGAAACGGAGACCCCGGAAAAGGGCTTGACAAATAAAGGCCTTAACGACGTCTGAATCCTCCGTTTGAGCTCAAGAGGATTGCTCTGAGTTGGGAGTTCCTTCTTCTTTTTTCCCTTCCTTAACTGACAAATAATGGCGGATATGTTTTCTGGGTCAGAGAGCTTTCGGGTGCTTTATGGAACTCTTCGCTTACTAATTGAGGAACATCAGAGAACACATTTCGTTGCTGTAACATCTTTGGTCTTGTTAACCTTTCAATCCACTTTCTTAAGATCAGAACTTTACTCAATGAGTTACCTTACGAATGCATAATCTAAAAATGCTTTACATTTAGGTACCGCAGGAGTGCGTTTACAATCACAGAAAATCGGGTAGGAGCACGAATGTTTGGTACAATCGATGTTTTTGAAGTTTCACTACTGAGGGGCTCAAAACATCGGTTTCGGTGGTTTGGAAATCTTCTCGAAAATTATTCAAAGGAAAGACATGAGTGCTAAGGTTTTAAAGGATTTTGTAGTTTTTGTGCTCGGAGGCGTGTGAGGTATCATTTTCCACTGAATTTGGGAAGCGAATCGATTCAGATGGGTCTAGAACCGATCGCTGCGCACCAAAAGTCGGTGTGTCCCTTTTGATGGGACATTTTGAATCGATTTCGGTCCCCTGTATTTTCTTGAAATAGGTAATTAATAAGTGCCTGTGGGATACGGTTTCCCACACAAGTGACATTCTTGTACAATGATGAACAATAATGATAAATTATGACGACGATAGTGCGTTCAAAAGTGTGAGTATTTGTAAAAGAAAATCCCGAGAACTTGTGCGCGAGGGAAACGAATGTGAGTGGAAATGAACCTGCGTCAATCGTTCCATGGGGATGGCCAAACGAAGATCGTTAGCCCTCGCTGCCTGTTATTGCTTTTTTCCGGCCTCTTTATCAACTCGACCTTCTCATTTTCACGATAATCAAGTTAATTCCGGATACCGCGGCGACTGTCGCGTAATGGGAGCCGAAATGCGATGAAAGTCGAGTAATTATTCGATGAAAAACCACGCTTCATTTTCCTCTTTCCGCCTATAAATTTCACGAGTGTCACAAGCCCCCCGTTGATTTCAACATAATTTAGGTCCTGATTATTTTATCTCGGACGTCTAATGCTTGATTGAGCGTAAATTACTACTCCGAGGTCATAGATAACGTCGTTGGGGCCCTATAGTTATCGCAATTATCGGTCTGCTGCTATCTTGCTCATTATTCCCGTTGATGTTCCCTTGAACACAACTTAACTCGAAGTTGCCTTGCTAAATGATGTTATTTAATTGCGCGAAGTCGATATCGAAGATATTAACGAGAAAGCGAGAGACTCCGTTTTCTGCTTGCATTAGCAACTTGAAAACCACTTACAGAATGGTTTTCAGTCGTGGAAATTTACAATGAACAATCAGAGCTTTTTTCGGTGGTCGTTGTTTCTCCTAAGTTCTCAGTTTAATCAATTCAATGAAAGCGCTACAGGTGTCGATGAATAGACCTTCTTCTCGGGTATTAAACGGCGTGTTTCCAACTTGGATCATCGGAAAACGGTTAAATACTCGTAAAATCAGTCTGAAAATGGCGTAGAATGCCGCATTTCCACTCCTTTGTACTCAACAAATGGTTTTCAGTTTTTTCCCGGAACGAAAAACCAAAAAAAGTTCCAAATACCTAACGCACTCCCGTAATGGAGATCGAACTACAAAGGGCCGTTACTGCACTTCAAACAATACTAATTTAATTAAAATCAAGTATCTGAAAATGAAGGTGAAATTATTTTCTCATTTGGAAATATTTTTTTTACGCAAAAATATCTGTTTTATTTTAATGACTTAACTAAAACAGAGTATTTATCCAAAGTTCCACATCTCATGGAGTCAAAGGTTAAACCGTCCCAGTGATAAATGTTGAATATTGTTAAAAAGATAATTACGATTGTTTTCATTCTCTCTCTCTTCCATGCGGGTTAGTACAAATACGAAAATGACAGTGAAAATCCACGTATGGCAGTTTATGGCTTTTGATAGAGTGTTTGTTATTGTTTTCGGGTCTCGAAATCAATTGCTTATTTGGTTATACCGTGTCAACGAGCCTAGATTAAAATCATTTATTCAACTTATTTACCAGGCGGTAAATAAGGTATCTGAAGGCAGTTGGTAGTGAATGCGCTAATTGAAACAGGTGCCTAAATAAACCGCCCGCTCAAGGTCTGAATGAACAGGATGTGTGACTGAGTTGATTCGAAACCCGGCATAGGTACGTAATGCGGCAAAACGGGAGCCTGAATGAAGCATTACCATTCCCGTCGAAACTCCAGCAATCACACGGCCCTACTAATTGATGAGTACCTTAATTACCGAAAACCCCAATCCGTCGCAAGGGCTGACGTTAGCTGGAAACTCTGATTGGGTCCTGGGCATACAAACTCGCGATGGCTCACGTGCCTAGGGGTTTTGAAAAGAGCGGCGATGCGGAATGGAGTTTAATTGAATCGCTAAAGCTTTTGCGGTCTACTCTTTGATAGCGTTCCAGCGTTGCAAGCAGATTTACATCCCCGACAACGTTGGGGGTCGTATAGGTAGGTATTAATAAGGTAACGTGAACTGCACCATTGTAATCAAGGAAGAACAAGGTGCCAATTATAGATCCAATTTCCGGCTCGAAACACGTGTGGTTGAAACGGAATGCGATAGGAATGAAATGGGTACGGATAATACCAGTTGTGAGGGGGGGGGGGGGGGGGGCGCTCGACGCTGCTGCATGTTGAGCAAGAAAAATAACTCATTTCATCGATTGATCGCGGACCCTGTTGTGGCCAGTTGAAAGGTGGATTAGGCGTTTTGTTCTCGTCATTCCACAAGAGCTGCCTTTTTTGTTGAGAACTGTCGACGATATGTTTTGAACCCCATGGGATTGAAGCGCGATATACGACATGGCTAGGGTGTATTTGATTGATTGATTGAATAAAATTATTCATCTGCCTGTAGTGACATAAGTGCAGTGCTAAATTATTCGACCGTCAGAGACCCATGAAAATCTAATACAAATAAATGATACAGTCATTCCTTTGTCGTACCTAATGCTGGGGAATGTTGTCCCCTTTTGGTGCATTATTCTGATTCGAATAATTCACTCATGCGTATGGGAAGATGTGCAAGTTATTTTTAACTTGCGGGTTCGACTCGCTCTGGCTGTCCAGCGAACAGCAGCTAGCTGGTGTCCAGCACGTGATCTGCATTTAATATGAAAATGCAGGAAATTCTTCAATCAAAACCACTCAGGCCACAGCTTTTTCAGTGTTCTTGCAATAACTGACCTGATGACACACTCGACGTAAGATCAACAAATTGATTTCTGAATGGATAATGCTCTTGCCAGTGTTTTAGAGTGTCACCAAGGCTAAAAGCCTTCCTGTCCCCTTCCTCCCGCAGTCTTCAGCTGAAGGACGCTCCCCCCCCCCCCCACCATGTTCAGTGATGTAGTATTGAAACCCTTGCGAAAGACGGTTTTGTCCTACTTTTTTCCTCTGTTTGAAACGAGAAAACATGCTGGTACTGCCGTTTAGCGCACACGATGCGGGGCCAGTCAGAAAAAGACGAGTCCCTGTGACAAGGGAGAAGCCCGCGCTATTTGACATTTGATATCTTCATACGAAACCACATCTCCATTACGGCGCTTTCAAACCCATTTGATTGTTGAGGGATGACGGCTGAAACGTCCCAACCGATGGATGAAGAGTTTCGCGCGGTGCCGATGACAAATAATGTACGAGGCAGACCCATGAGGTTTTGTCCGTTAACAACCATTTGCATCGATCTCCATCAATTCCAATATTCTGTTCGTTTTCAAACTCATCGGTGCCTTCGTTCCCTGGCCGCCATTGATGCATCGTGGTGCCTATTCTCTGGGATACCGCTTCAGAAGACGATAAGAAGGAAAAGAAGTTGACTTCCACGCGTGAACTCTTCTTTTCCTTCAGGACTGTATTTGGCTCAGAATGAGACTACTTCGGTTCCTAACGATTCAATTTTGTTGTCACCCCCAACATTGTTTCCTCCGTTACTCCCGTTTCTCCCTCACACGTTACATTCGGCAGTTTCTACATTAATAAATCAGCCCGATCGACAGTCAAGCTCATTACATTCTTCTATTACTCAATGATTGCTGGAAATGGCGGATGCCAACTATGCATAATTCAGATTCGGATCGCCTGTAATTTTCCCCCTTCTCCACTTCAAATTCGCTCTTCGAATTCTCTTTATGACGATGGCGAACGCTGATACATCAATTCACTCCTAATCCTTCTAGTTGGAATAAAGTGGAATGGTCGCGGTTCCAGCGTGATTCACCGCCGTGCCGTTGATTCTTGTGCTCTCGTCGCCAATCTCAGAGCAAGAAACGTCCCAACCCACAATGGTTTAGAGTCAGGTGAGTCTTACCTTCTTTTGATAGCCAATCCGTGTGAAGGCCCACAGTAGGAACCGCAAGCCGTAAAACGTTTGATTGCTTTCGGGATTTTCTCTCTGCCTCTCACGAAAAGCGGTCAAGAGTTTCAAGTAGAGGATTTGTCGTGAAAAGGGCAGGTGTGAGCAGTGAGACTCGAAATCCCCAAGCTCTCACTTTAATGTCAGAAGAATCCTAAGTTGAATAATTCCCTTACCCTAAATTTATAACCCGCTCTTGGTCCTTTTGTTCATTGAATGTGATAGTGTTGACCGGTAGTGGGGACCTGCATTGCGTAGTTTGGAAAATTAGCTGCTGAACTCGTCGTAGGCACATCTATCACACATATCCGTCCTTTCCAGCCGATCTTCACTCATCTGCATATCGAAAAATATGGCTATGAAGATTTTAGTAGTGGCATTCTAATTTGAAAGAGCCTCCCTGAACAGCGAGCTCGCTCCTTAGCCGCCGAATACCAGAACAGATTCTTAAGAGGTTTATTAATGGGAAGAAAAACTGGTTGAGAAAAGCCACTCCGAGGACCCTAAGCCCTCCCCATCTGCCCTAGTTCCACCACTTGTCTCTCCTAACTCCAGCTACTGTTTTTCACTCGCTCAACTTTAAGCTCGGTTGAAGGGTCTGGAGTAGAGGGAAGTTGGTTACAGAAAGCTCGTTGCCACCCTCTTGCCACTTTATCCTCGTGTTGATAGTTTGGAGGAGTTATCGTGGTCAGCCACTTCCGATTGCCAAATTTCTTCTTTGTTCCCTAGTGAACTGTCCCTAGCTCGTTTGTTTTTTGTTTTGTTTTTTCAGCGCAATACTGTTTTTGTCATGTGACGAGTTCAGCTCGAAAGTTCTGCTCAGAATTTTCTTCGGTGGTCATTAATCTCGCTCATCTAGTTCTGATTCTTACTCGAAACTTGAATTTTCCTATCAAGTCATTGATTTCTCCGTCTCCTTGAGGGTTGCTTGAACAGTAGTAGGCTACTAGGTCCCCCCTGCCTATGAAGGTTGGCTAGTGAACATAGTAACACCGGATACGTCCAGCGTCGGAGGGCGGTTGGAAGGCGTAGTCGTTGCCTGATAAGAGGAGTGGCGGTAGATTGGGAGAAGCTTGTTGTTACTCCACATTTGAAGCAGTTTCTTGTTTCCAACTTATCCTCTCATCGTAGTAGTACCCTCCTCGATCGAGTACAGACAGCCGTTGTAGCACGCATCCGCAATCGATAAATACTGAAATTCTCGTCGTACAAAACCAACGGCAAAATAGAAAATAATGAGAGAAAAGGGGTGAAAAACGGGCTCTTTCACCTCACAATGCGAATTCCCTCCGGCGAAGCAAATGTATTTCTTGGCTCTGCGCCATTTCGAATTGCAACCCTGAAGAGACGCTCTGCACACACAACTCTTGTTACAAATTAAGGTGGAGCACCTTTCTTGAGGTTTTGGGGGCGGATCGCTCTTTCTTACTCTAGAAGCGTAGAGAAAAGCGAGTTGGAGGCAAGACTGAAAGGAACGAACGTGCTCCAGGAGGACGTTTCAGCGTGGTTAAACCCTAATTATACGAGATTTCTTTCGAATATTCCCGTTACTGTGATCCAGTTTTCGTCTCAAATGAATCTATTTAGTAGAAATTGATTATTCTTTCTTGTTGCTCTTCTCACAGCTTCTCTATTCGCATATTTCAGTGGGAAATTATTTTTAAAGCTTCCCTTACCCGAACTTATACAGCCTGAAGTGGTCCTGTCAGTTGGAGAGGCTGAGATGCGTCAGAGGTATAAATATCACAAAATGTGCCGAAGCCGAGTTCGAGGTAGTGCGCTGGGTGCTAAAAACCCAGAATTAGCTGTTTTACTCACGTTTTATTGGTATCAAATAAAAAAATGCAAGCAAAATTCACTTAAAAAGTTCTTATTCCAGTTTTTGGGAAAAGGATGTACCTATGTACCTATTTCACTATAAATTTGGCGGTGGCGAATGTATGCACTTCTCTATATGTACGCTTTCTTGTAATAACTCATACAAAAGTACGTTAGCTTACACCATGAGTCTCTCTGATCCATCGTGTCTATTGTCGAAGAGCAGTCATTCACTCTTGTTTACTCAGCAACGTCCCTTATGCATGCATGTGATGCAGCGGGCTTACAGGAATTCCTCCTCTCCTGTATTTCGCGTCATGACATAGAAACTTCCCCTATGAGACACCGAAGGATATTATTCATCCAAGCTCAAGAAACGCACAAACTTTTTCCAACCATCCATCCGTCAACAAATTTTCTCCCCTTACAGTGTGGAGAAAACGTGGAACAAGTTTTTTAGTATGGAACCTGCCAAAGCTCTTAAAAAGGGTCTTCCCCCTGAAACCTCTTCATCATGTGGATTTCCCTTGGATGGAGGTCCTTCATCTCGTGAGGGGATGTGACGGTGAGCGCGTGAAAGCTTTCAAATGTTCTTTTTCGATCCGAAAGGTTCCCTTCTTTAATCCGTTTTTTGAGGGGGTATTTATTTTCATTTTCGTGGACGCCTGTGGCGGAGCTCTTGACAACACTACGACTTGGCAAAAGAGGCAAAGTGGATTTTAGCTCAAGTGCCACTTACTTTCGCCTTGTATATTTCGCTATGCCGAAATGAGCATCTGATCTAATCTCTTGAGTTGGCCAAGAAGATGGCGAAAAACGAGGCAACATTTTCATTAGTAGTTAGCGGTACTTTCAATATTATTGAAAATGAGAAAGGAAGGACTACAACTAAAACATATAAAACAGAACGCTTGTATGGGCCAATAATTGCCGACGAAAATAACCCTTCCGAGGTCCCCAACCTGCTGTTCGACCTCTGTAATCCGTGATTCGAAGGCACAATCGTTTTGCTCCTATTGACGCCCACAAAGCCCCACTTGATCACTAAGCTGCATTATGCCGCATCAAAGGCTCTCGGGTGCCACGTTTTAATGAACATACTCGTCGGTACTGTTTTCAAAGGGTTCCCTCCACGTTTTATTTTCCCCGAATGTACGCACCCTTTACGTTATTTTCTCTTTCAAAGGGGAATGTTCAATATAATACTACGTTGGAGCGGACGAAGTCGAGATTACAGGGCCAGGGCGTGAAGTTGTGCTCAAAAGGGGTGCAAGTTACTGAAGATTAGTTGGTGAAGTACTAACCGACAGCTGGGCCTTCAAAAAGTCGGATCGATCCAGCATTTCAGGGAAAACTTTAACGTTGAGAGAAAATGTTGGATTCCTCGCCCGATGGCAATAAGCCATATCACACCGACGATAAGTTCGCTACGGCTGTATAAACTTGTCAATGTGGATCGCTAAAAGGGTCCCGAAGGATTTACGACTACAGAAACCGTCTGCGTGCAAACCACACCCATCGCCTGTTCTAATACACAACTTTATCAACACGTGTGCGCACCTCGAAGACATTACAGGTACCTGGATTAATAACTGCGCCAGAGGGTAGATTCCTCCTTTAGGGCTGTGAGACGGGCCGAATTCTGGCTGCCGGCCTTAATGATTCTCAAACTCATGATGTCAAACTACGTTGCTCAAGCTTGCGGAAACACTTCAAAACAATCACCATCTCCAGCAATTTTCCTCGTCGTAACTACCTCCTTTCTTGTTTACTTTTAATTTCCGTTGCAAACCCCTTTCCATCCTCCTTTGTAGCGATCTTCTCTTGTTTTCTGGCCGGTATCTTTCTCAATAGGAAACTTCATCACCAACGAGAGGGGTCAACCGTAGGATGAGGTCGCTCGGTGTGGTCTATAGGCGCTAACGGAAGGATCAGCCTTAATCAGTGACTTTCATTAAAAACTCTTTGCTCCCCTTCAGGTTCCTGTTGCCTGGAAAAGTTCTCATTTCCCGGTTTCTTCGAGGCTTCTCGTCTTTTTTTCCCCAGCCAATATCAATGATTTTTTTTCTTTTTTCCGGGTCTTCGTGCTTCTCGAAGAGCGTAGGTATAATTAAAACTTAATGGAACATTCTTTTATACTCAGTAAACCCGTGGAAGCTTATCTTGGCTTAACTAATCGCAGCAGTCTGAAAATTAATTCCATTACTGAGCACGTTCATGCGCGATAATAAATTGAGTGGTTTCTAGTCTTACTTGTGCGCTTAAACGAATCTCTGCCTCTTTGTTGGTCCGTTGATTTGTTAAGTTCTCCTTTGAAGACGGATATCTAATACGAAGTAGCTCAAGGGAATTTCGTTCCAGCACTATAACGTGCATTCATAGAATGTTATGTCTCATCTTGAAGGTTGAGGAAAACTACCAAAATTGTGAAACGCTGTCTGAAAATGTAATGAAACTAAAATTTAGAAAGACATGTAACAATTTATTGTCGTTTTTTTAGCCGTAGTTTAGATAAATAGTTGGATCTGTATTGTGAGCAAGTTCTACTGAACACTACAGGGTTAAAGTTATAATAAAAGGTGAAGTTATTATTCCCATATTTTGGCTTCGGTTACCTCTTCCTATTCAATTTATCGCGCTCATTCGTATGATCGCCGAAAATGAGAAAATAATTCATTATTTCATTTTGTCTGCACTCGCGTGCACATTATTCTGTATTGGTAGAGGAATCTGGCGGAGATTTTGATGGTTGACTTTTTTTCATAGCTTTTATAGCTTCCTACATTTGTTCTGCATTTGATTTTCTATTGAATGATTATTTGTTTGGATTTTCTCTACGGCCTTGCTTTTTTCTTTCTAGGAAAAGGTATCACTCCAATAGAACACGAGATTGGAAACAAAACTAGGACCCCGAGGATATCAATAAGCGAGTGGATCGGGTTTCCGGGCTACAAGTTGATTTCCCGCTTCTCCTCCTGGATAGGTGAAGATGGATGGAGCCGAAATAATAAGAAAAGTATTAGCAAACCCCTCTGGTGCAAGGAGGCTTTCTCTGTTGTGCGTTATTCATCACTGTTATCCTCCCTAGACTAGGTATCTTTCCCAACGGTGACAGGTAATTACGCGGTAGGTTTGAAGAAAAAACTCCGAAAGAGGAAAAACCGCGGGAAAAGTACCATTCATGTCATCCTTGTTACTCGCCCTTAAATGAAAATTTTCTTTTTAAATTAATCGCTTGTCAGCCTTAACATCGCATTTCTATTACTCTCTTCGTAGAAAGAAATCCATGGTAGGTGTTAAGTTGATTTACTGTGGGGAGAAGAAAAATGAGTCCTGTGATGTATTTTAGTCATTGAAATATCATTAAAAGTAATAAGACATCATCTTTCACTTGCATAGTCTCTTACTTCCCGAAGTCACTATTGTTCTTTTTTCTGTTTCAGGTGGGAACTGCTACAATCGGATTGATACCCATTTTCCTTACACGTGAGTTGACGTACTGCTTTTTCGTATTTAATGAATTTGTTAATTTTCATACACAATGAATTGATATCCTTCTGATGGAGGTACCATCCAATCCATGCAGGTATCAAAGGAAGAGGAATAAATCAAATTCGTGCGTACTAAATCATCATGTCTACGTTCCCCTTTGGGGAATATATACAAAAAAACGCCGCAGCATGAAGACTCATTCCAATCTATTCAGCATCCAAATTTAGTGGATAATGGTACCCATACGTTTAGGTACCGAAAATTTCAAAAACACATTCAAAATGTGTAGATAGATACCCATTTTGACCCAATACCTCTTCTGGTAGGCGTCAATCGTTCCGGGATCCGTCTCATTGGATTCAGCATCCATAATTTAGTCGAAAATGACATCCCACACGCATAGTTTGCCGAATATCCATTTTTCGAAATACACATTTTGACCCCTACGACCCCCATCCCTCCCTAAATTTGGTCCGATCGGGCTGAAAAGTTTCTCAAAAACCAGAATGGTAGATTTGATACTACATCAACATCTTGTTTTCTATGGTGAATATTTAGCATGGGTTTTAGGACATTGTGAAGGTTGGCAATCTCAAGCCCAAAGAATCATTACGTGGACAGGCGGCACATGAGTTGAATGAAACCTATGTACCCTGCAAACTTGAAATTTGCATTGAATCGGACAAACTTGAAAAAGAAGGTAGAAATGTGTCGACCCAGGCGATCCATCTGGTATGTGATAATGCTGGTGGCGATGGTATTTTATCAATTTGAACAGGAAGGAAAACGCCAAGGACTCTTTATCTAATTTACAATGTGTTCTCTCCTAGAAGATACTAGCAACTTGACAAGCTTTAGTCTAATTGGAATTCTCTCATTGTGTTTCGCAAGTTATAATCCACTACGGTGTTGTACTGGAACAATGCCTTTTTGTGCCAATTCAAATGCATTCGGCAACGTGAATAAAAGCGTGTTGCGTTGTTCGAGGTGGAACAGTGGCAGGCATTTTAATCACTCGGATGATACCGTTGGACGGTGAAACGGACCTAGCAAGAATTTACCAAACTCGTCACGTCGCCCGTTCAAATAGAAGGTTGAGCTTTTACCCGAAACCAACTTCAAGCAGAAGACATTGTTCTGTATCCACTCTCTGTGATTATTTGACAAACCGGGTCTCGGAATCGTCGTTTACTTTGGTGGCCCTTCGTTATTGGACAAGGTTGATCTAACTGGCCCTCAAAATCGAATTGAACATCGCCGGAACGTAATTGGATGAGGGACACCGGTAGGTTGTCTGTATGTGAAGAATGACATTTTAAAACGCTACTTTATGATATATGAGGCTATTTAGTCGTTGGAGACTTCAACGATAGCTTAAGCCACAGGTAATGAACGTCTGTGGAGCAATGTGCAGCGTTCCTAAATCCATCCGCATCCTGAACATTTTGCGATTTTATGTCTTTCAGTAGGTACTACCTCTCTCCCTAGCGACTGATGCGCAATGCCATGGATTTTACGTCGAACACGTGCCCTCTTACAAATGTAAATTCATGTACTATTGAGTTCGCTACATCACTGTTACTGCAGTATTCCTTCAGAAAAGCAATCACCCGATCCAATTCTTTCTCGTTCTATTTTATAAACCGTCTTTTTCAATAAACCTTTCTCAAAAGGAAACGCTTACTAACATGATGGCTTCCACGTGACGCCGAAAGCATTTGGTAAACCATGACCCGAATCGCTTTCTCGCGGCCCTGATACGGTGTTGGAATAGCAATCTTGTTTCCTCCGCCCGCGTGTAACATCATCCTACTTGAAGAAGAATCTGTGAGTAGAAAGAGATGATCACCAAGTCAGTACGGAAGGCAGTAGGACCTATACGTTTCTTCTCTCTGCTACCTCTTTTCCACTGATGTTCCTTTAATAGCCTTCGTCCCACACGTTTCACCCGCTAGCTTTTCACGTTTATCTTTGAAAGGTTGCAACCCCTTCTGATCCCTTTTGACTTGTATCTCCACTCCTACCTTCTCCAACACTTGGAGAGTCAGCTTTCAACAACTGAGGTGCCAATATTGTCGACGCGAAAGAGCTTCGTTGAGATGATATGTCTGTGGGCACGCCCATACGCTCATTTCTTGTGAGTATTCTTGTCGGTAACCCTCGGGAGTGGCTGGTTAGATTCTGTCTCATTCTTGTGGCTAACCGATGTGTGGATGTTTGCTTTCCACTGGCAGATTCTCTGATGAGATCATGAGTAAAAACATGGCTTTCAAGTCAGCAGGGCGTTGCTTCTTCATTAATTAAAAAATTGTTGTATTCCATCAGTTTCATCAGAATTTAGTCATCAGTACGCTGTCCAAACTTCATTTGCAAGGAAACTCTGAGTGAAGTAGCTAAGAGTGAAAAAAAGTGATGGACAGACAGAATGCCGAGCTGGAACCAACCTCTTTCTCGAGTGGTTGAGCAAATTCAGGCCCCTGCTGACAAATGGCTAAATTATTAGCCACAATCGTGCACCGCATGTCACCTTTATTCATTTATTTATTTATAATAATAATAATTATTATTATTATTTGTTTACGGCAAGTACTTCATGTCTACCTCGAATGTTTCATTGTTGAAGCTCACGATAATGCTAGGTAGTGCTTTTCCTGAACATTTTCCACATGGGGAACTCCTGATCAATGGATTGGCCAGCCCATGCAGTTTTGCCTCGAAATCACATCATTTAGGAATCCTTAGGTACTCATTAGAGCCGGTCAGTTGTAGCCAAAATCGCTGATCAGATGACGCTTGGTGGTTGGACGCAGGTTGGAATCCTCGATAGAAGCTTCGGAAACCCCCAAAGAGACGTTATAATTCGTCGCTACGGTCCCTGGTCTCGGGTTTTAGCACAGTTTTCCGTTTAATCGAGTAACAGGTGTTGGCGGTTTGCTCACTGCGCTATTTTACGACCAGTCTCGCTCTTCTGGTCTGCGTTTCTCAAACCACCTGAGTTCGATTTTCCTCGGTTTGCCGTCCGATTTAACCGAGTCTGTTTGTCTGCCTCTGAAACGGCTCTTACTCGATTTGGCTCTCTCAATCAAAAAATTCGTGGGTTTTTTAAAAAAATATCTTAGATCTTGGAGCGCAGTGTTAAAATAGTGTACTTATTATTAAAATTGAGCATCTACTCTGATCCCTGTAGGTACTCACCGTCCTCTATTTTGTCATGAGAATACATTTGACGTACCATCCGTGATCTACATAATAAAACAGAGTTGTTGTCCTTGTGACCATTCTAATTAATACAGCTCGTCACTTGTCTGTACGACCTAGGAACTACGATGCGGACCGAACAACTTTATCGCTGTGGCCAATTTATGAAAACAGAGTTTCCGGTTGATTGTTCATTCATCCAGGAATTATGACAACATCGAGCTCTACAAACAACTTGCGGGAACTATGAACTTTTTTCTCTCTTTAATATTTAATTCGTTGAGCCCGGAGTATGGTCAACTGTGAATATATCGACTGTAAGTATCGACACAAATGTATAATAATTGCGTCTCGCGATACTCAATACTATCAGTTTACTAGTCTTATTGGAATGTTGTTTATTAATTCTATTAGAACAATACATCCATCATTCGTGTCAAAATAACAATCCATTTTTTCTCGAAGTGTACAGATCCAACAGATCCAAAATCCGAAATGTCCTCCGCTATCCGGGCCAAAACGGTTTGATGCTTGAGAAAAAAAAAATTAACGTTAACTCCGTTGGGCTAAGCCTAATTAATTTTTATTCCGATTTCGTACTAAAAACTGAGAGAGAATACTGGTGAAAATGTATAGGTAACTTACAAACGGGGTTCAAGCTTTTAGAGTTATAAGCGTGTTAAATTTTTTTTTTTTTTTTTTAAATCATCAACACGAAATGAGGATTTTTTTCTGTTTCTTGCGTGTGTGTACGAGTTTCATTGGTTGGGTTCTCTTTTACAGCTTCAAATGTAATCACCCGCTCAGTGAATGCCTTCCCACCGGTATTCGCTGAACGTTCGAAAACCGAGATAATGAAAGGTATAATACGGACATCTTGGCAAATACCGAGGATAACTGGGGGTAAAGAGGGGGCATTATTCCCGTGGGTTATACCGCGTGTGCTTTACAGTGTGTTTCTGACATTTCCATCCCCTAGATTCCTGTATGGTAATAACGGGAGCCCTGGGGAGATTATCGCTCAGGAGTTTTGTTCACGTATTCCCTTCTACAATGGATTTGATGGCAATGCTCTTTTACAGTCTTCGTTGAGATTAAAGTTTCCGCGTGTTTTTACTGTGTGAGCGTAATTTGAAAAAAGCTGTAATCTCGGAACGTGCCCGTAGGTGGATAAACGCCGTTCCTGAAGTTCTAATTACTCGCTTTTATCCGGATATTTTTATCTTGCATTGATCTTGTGCACTTCTGTGCAACTTTGATCCTTCGAAAAGAGCTCCAACTGTTGTTCCTATTGATACTAAAGGAAAGCGGAAACCTTTCTGAAAACAGATCAACATTGTATTTCATCTTGAATTCGGACCCCGAAAGGCTAGGGACTCTACGGCAACAATCAATATTTCACTGACCACGTCGTTCGATCCTCAGAATTGTTCTTGGAGGAGGAGCCCGTCAATACGGCTTATCGAGTTGGTACTTATGTTTTATTTCTACCGTAGATCAAAGCTTCGAGGATCAGCCGACAAACGACTTTCATGAACTCCGCGAATAGGTTTCTTATTCGGGGAAATCAAACCGAAATATTCATAGTCGCCTTTGAGCCTTCAAAATGCTTTATGATTCCCTCGCAGATAGAGAGTTTATCGGTGTTCGATACCGGATCTTGAGGACTTTGATCAGAGTGTATTTTAGAACTAAGAGTGCTTATAAATGCTGACCCGTAATTGTTCGACGACATGGTGTCTACGGGTACTCACGTACATAGAACACCTTTTTAAAAAAATTAAAAACAATTGGTTTTCGTATATTGTAGGTATATATCTTCTACTATGAACTTAAGTTAGGTTTTCACCGACCACCGACCAATTGTCATTCTACGATGAGTGGATTGAGTTGAATCACACCTGCGTAACCACATTTTATCTTGCAGGCGAGTCACGTTGGGGCGAAATAAGATTTCCAACCTCCAGGAGTCGAGCCGGAGTAATTCGATTCTTTTCCTCACACCTAGAAATCAACTTTGTCGTCTGATTTATCGGCAGAATATTCTCCTTTATTTGGCATTCGTTCTTTTCCCATAAAAAAGAGGAAAATCCTCATCTTCTTTCAAGTTGTGAGGGAAAGATCTTCACCTCTTTCCAAAGTTCGACAAAAGGGCAGGGAAAGTTTTGATAAACTCTCTCGAAATAAACTTCTGCTCCGTTACTACTAGTTGGGAGGTAGGTTTATTCAGAAGGGTTTCACGAATGTCTTTGTAACTCGGGGTTTTTCTCCCTGTAACTGAGACGAGGCTGTACATAAACAGGGTCTTTAAAGTTTCATTTGAAACCCTCGCCGTAAGTTGGTTCAAGTTTTAGGACGTGATTAGACCTTCGCCTCCACCCCAAATTCCTTATTTATTACTTCATTACTCTTTTTATTGCGTCATCAATACCTTTTTCCCCTTCAGAGGGCACCCACGTGTTCTAACGGTGTTTTCACTTCCCCCTTACACCAGCGCGCACCCTATTACGAGGAAATGAATTATTCAAAGTCTCTTTTTATAAATTTTAAATTCTCTCTCCCTGTCGTGCTTTTGTAACAAAGTGGAGTTAGTAACAGTAGAGCTTAAAAACCGTCACGTTTTTCTTGAGCTTTATCGTGCCGTTTTATCCGCGTATGATCAACCGATATCAACAGCATATATTATAATGTACATCCGTGCCCGAAAGTTCAGCATTTATACGTGCCATCGTGGAACAAATTGCTTCTTATATATTTGGCGGACACTCCAAAATGTGTGGATAATTTATAGGAAATGGAGCGTTTAGTCAATTCAGAGATGGAAAATCCTCAAGCAGCTGGTAAGAGCACAATTGTGTGTGCTAATCCTGAGAGAGCACAATTGTGTGCTGACGTCTTGGATGTGGGCACCTAAACTGCTCTCAAGACTACTCAGCGGGTACCGTCGGTATCTCACAACAAGACATTTGCCTGTTTCCATTAACATTTCAAACACTTGTGGCCCAACGCATCGGAAATTACCAATAGGACCAAGGCACTCCGAAACACCCCTTTGTTCGCAATGCATTCATGTTCCATAAGTATTTGGATCTCCCTAAGAGGGCGTAGGCACCAATGAGAACTACTTGAGTTGGGTAAAACCAGCATACATAATATATTTGTTTTTACCTAAGTAGAGTTTGGCTAAGGAGCGTGAACTAGTAGCTACCCAATTTTCGTTGAGGGGTTTCGTTTTAGTTACTTATTGATGTTTCTAGAAAGAGATCTTAGGTGTTTTATTTTGATTCAAACTTCTTTGTACATTTTGTGGAATATTCTGTTACGGTTCAGGTGACACGATTGGCGTGAAGACGAAGGAAACGCCCAAACGGGAATCGTTAACGCGCTCGATTCGGGTGGCGAATGATCTAAAAAGAGTTGAAAATCACGTTTCCTTCTTGCGGGAAAACTCGTCAAGGGACCTCTCGTTCTCGCGAACAAAAGGTCCGCAAGATCTGAAGAACACGAATTACTCTAGCGCATCAAAGGTTACACGGTGGACGAACATGTTGGTGTCTGTTCTCGGTCTCCGAGTTCTTCTTGTCAATCATTCGGATGATCGACTTTCTCCATAATGTGCGCCTAATGTCGTCCATCGACGAAATCTTGTCTTGAATTGAAGCTGGGCAAAGAGCTTGACAAATTTGACGGGCGGGATTTTTATTTTCGTTCTTGATGGTTCACAAACCGGTCTAACAGGAATCCTTCTTTCTATTATTCGCTGCGTGGGGCGAAAATTTCATTTGAGCATTCTCGTTTCGTCTTCGTCTTCTTCTTCTTTTCGCCCATCTATACTGTGCGAGAAAACCTCCTTTCCAGAAAGGCCTTCCATCGTAAGACCAGCAGCACCGTTCCCGCCCAATTACGGTTTCCTCAGCGGGAGCAAAGGGGAACATAATGACGTTGGAGGGTGAGAAATTGACCTGCAATCCTCCGAAAAAGGCGAACCCTTCGTTAGCGCCACCCTCAAGTGACCAAACACGATAGCGAAAATAATTTTTTTTCTCTCTCCCTCGCCAAATGAAAATTGACTCACCTACTCCAATGTGACTGGCACGAACGATCGTATATTGTTGTAGTCAAGAGTCGTTATCTACTCTTGAAGTGTGTACGTACTGAAATATCAAAGGTCAGAAGTTCAACGGGTCGATTCATTTCTCGACGGAACTTCCTCATATTTTACGTTGATAATGTCAGCTCTTCTAAAATTGACCTGACGTGGACTTGATATACAAAATCTACAGACTAAAACAAACTCGCCAGCTGTTTTCCCAATCAAAAAGTGGCATTATCTTCAAAAGTGAATCTCTCAGTCCGCCACTGGAGCGGTTCGTTCAAAATGTGCCTGAATAAGCTATTCATCCCGAACACTATAAATTCCATAACTTATGCAGGTGGGCCGTTAAGCGTCTACAGGGTGGAGCAATTCATCTTTCTCCTAAGCAATATAACGTTTTGGCACTCGACTTTCCCCTTCAGTCTCCCCTTCAAGTTATGAATAATGGCAGTTTCCATTATAACGCAGCTATGACGAAGTTTATTCGCTTTTTCCTTGCAAATTCAATAATACAGATATTTGTCAAAAAGTGCACCTGAAGTTGTCAGCCGATTTATAATTTTAAATATCTCTGCTAAAATAGTGGGCTCTCCTTTTGCAAACGATTTTTTGCAATTTGTGAAAGAAGCGGTAATTTACAAGGTATATGCTTTCAATTGTAATAAATAGCGAAAAGAAAATGTATTTACTGATTGGGAATTTCATTCGAACGGCCGTTAGATAAATTTTTGTTCCACTCTAACGTGTTCACGGGACGTTATTCATCTGTCAAATATTGTCGGCCTTTTAGTAGGTATATTTTCGTTGTGATGCAGTGAACATTGTTGTGCCTCATATTTTGAGGCGTTAATTTGTTTAACCTCCAACCACTTCACGCTTTGAGGAAATCGAAAATTGCTCGCCCGTTTACTTTTGCCTTCTCATCCCTCGCCGACCGGAGACCCTGCGTTTACCTTAAAAAGGAAATTCTGTCAACTCATTTCCTCTTTGTTCCACACGCGCTTCTTCCTTAACTTTAAAATTGTTTTTGACGCCGAAATTAAAAGAAGTCACTGATTCATACAATTGTTTTTCAGTATTTTTTTTGAAGAATCCTTCGCGTGGAGCAGTTGCCCTCTGGGTGGTTCGTTGCCTCCTGATTCCCTATTAGAGGACAAACTTTTCCTCCAAGTAGACAAAATGCCTCAAATATGTCGCAATAGTTTAGATATTGATCTTATCAGGAAGCTTTCCGATCTTTGTGGTCTCCAAAGTAAGTAGAAAGGTCTACTTTTACGTGGTAGAATACCCATTTGGAGAATACCGATTGTCTCATACACTTCTGTGGCCCCCATTTTGGCATTCGGCCTGAAACCGATCTTGTTTGATTCAATGTGTCCAATTTAGTGAAACACCTTCAACCGTCTAGGTCCCAAAAACTATGCAATTTGAATTTTCCCATACATTCCCTGCATTCAAGCATTCGGGCACGACTAGGGCACGAACAGAATTTGCCTTTTGGCCTGGGCGGTGAAAAGACATTTCGGATTTTGATTTTACACACTTTGAAACACATTTTGAGGAAGTGTTATTTCTTTGGTTTTTGATCGGTACGAATAAAAGGGTGTGTTATTCCAATGAGTATAATATTACGATAGGTACGTCACTGTACTATTCCGACCTGTTGAATTCTTCCAAAGTTTGTCCGACATAAATTGTTCTGAGATGTGTATCAATACTTACATTTTCCACAGTAATATATTGACTGGTGGTTCTTATTCTAGTTCTTATTCTATAAAATTTAATAGTAGTTTCAAAATGCCTCCTAAGAAAATGCTCATTAAGTTCCAAGATTGCTAAACGGATTGAACGAGATCAAAAGAATCAACGTTGGGCCTATTATTCATGAAATACTCTGCATTTCATGATCACCCTCTGGTTTTGTATCCTTGTTGTACGAAGCTACCTCTGCCAATATAGTCGATTTTATCTTATCAAGCCAATCTCACCTTGTTCAATACTAGCCTACTAAGAACACTCCCCCTGAGAGCTACATAGTGGTGGTTATAGAGAGGGGAGGGGGTTGGTCTTCTAAAAAAGTCTTCACCGGGCAATTTCGCCTGAGCCTCTCCCGACACTTCCCGATTCCTTTGGAACAATAGCGATCCCAAACAATAGGGCCGTAGTGGGCGCCTCGGGACTCTGAAAAACCCCTCGAATAACCCCGTTTAGCGGCAGACGGCCTTAGCCGGGATCCTCGAGAAAACTGAACATTAACAAATGACGTCATGAGCACCCTCAACTTGTTTTGTGTTCCGAGGATGGGAGAGATTCCGAAGGAAGAGGACGGATAAAATCTGGAGAGCTCCTTTTGGTTGCTTTTATGTGCTGAAACGGGGAGAAAACAATGTGAATAAAGGACCGGCCGTTTTTCTTCAAACATGCTCACCCTTCTGGTTGCTCTTCGTCCTGGTTCTGCGGTCTTCTTGATGAATTCTCTTGATGCAACGTCATTTGCTTTGTCTCAGCCAAAGAGATGTCATTAGATATGAGGCGTTGATGTCGTTTCGAACTAATTGCGGTCGGGCTTAACAATACAAACCGACGTCCATCGATCGCCATTACAATGGACTGTATAGACAGACTTTCGACAGTGGTACTCCCTGTTATCTAACTCTCGAAAGTTGGACGGTTTCAAAGTTCGCCGATTTCAACTTCGTGAGTGTGTATAGTTTCAAAGTTATCGGGGCTTACTTGTAACATTATTTAAATCAATGAAATTTTTCATTTTATTTTTATTAAGAAGGTAAATTTTGTATAATAAACTGTCACTGTCCCACTTGCTTCCTCGTGATCTTGAAAATATGCCCCCAAAATTTTTTTCTGGACGGTTCAAGGTGTCTAGATCAAAATTAGCAAATGTCCGTCCGCCGTACGCCATCCACGCCGACTTTGGTTGTAGAAAATTTTCTAAAAATCTGAAATTTTGGTCAGGGGTCCGTTCATGGCTCTAGTTGGTCCCAGTTGAAAAGGGTCCCAGAACGATTGGCACCCGCTGAAAGAGGTTATGGGGTTATGGGAGGTTATGAATATGTTTTTTCGAGATTTCTGGTACCTAGGCGTGTGGGGTATCATTTTACACTAAATTTTAGACCCTGAATCGATTGGAATGGGTCCGGGACCCTCCACACCCACTGTTCCTCTATTTTCCCCATGTTGAAGATATGAATCTCCTTGCGCCTGGTCCGAGGATTTTGATCCAGACATCTTGAAACGTCCAGAATTCAAATTTGGGCCCGAGTTGGAGAGGTTGACCTTCTGCATGAATTTGTTATTGGTACCCTCAGTTTTTGCCTTGTTCTCGCTAGATGATAAGAATTGATGCTCAGCAATCTTCCTAGATGATGTACTAATACAAAGCTTACGACAAAACCTGGCATGAAGGCCTGGTACATAATTTGATGAAGAAACTACCCTACCAATACTTTAAGCTGCTCAATTCCTATTCATCCGACCGATACTTCTGTACCAAACAGGACGATTTCACAATGAACGAAAACGCATGGTTCCTGAAGGGAGTGTATCAGGCCCACTTCTATACATTCTGCAATCAAGCCACCTACGAGAAGTTGAATTTAACTTCATAGCTACATTTGCAGACAATACTGCTGTCCTGGCAGTTCGGAACAGCAACAACCAATCAAAACTTAACAAATCAGTCACGAAAGACAGTCAATAGACATCAAAATGGGTAATCAAATTAAATGAGGCGAAGTTTGTGCACTTCGATTTCACCTATCTAAGATCGGCTACATCCCCACTTTCCTCAACAACACAGCCTAGTAGTGGATGTGAAAGAGTGGATACAAGGAAAAAAACGCTGCAAATTCTTACACACGGGTTGGTTATTCCTCGAATGGGGGAAACAGTGGGTGTGGCGGGTCCCAGACCCATTCCAATCGATTCAGGGTCCAAAATTTAGTGGAAAATGATACCCCACACGCCCAGGTACCAGGAATCCTGACACATAAAAAATGGGTGGATACAAACCCATTTTGACCCATAACTTTTTCCGGTGGGTGCCAATCGTTCTGGGACACACATCATTGAAGTCAGCGTCCAAAATTTAGTGGAAAATGACACCCTACTCGCCTAGGTAGCAGAAATCCCGAAAACACATATTCAAGATGGGTGTATCTATGGGGCACTACGACACTAATTTACTAATATAATATTGAGAAAATGTAGGTAATTTAGAAGGCTATAATAACTGTATTAAATTGAATTGAATGGTACGAATAAAAAGCTCGGACAGTAATAAGAATTGTAGGCAACTGCTCAAAATTGGTTGCTAAGTTTAACAGCTGGTTATAAACAACAGGATATGACGATGTGTTTTGTTTGTCTATTCGGCTGAAGTCACCCACATGGGTAATAAATACCCAATTTGACCCATTACTTCTTCCAGTGGGTGCCAATTGTTCTGGGACCCATTTTATTGGATTCAGCGTTTAAAATTTAGTGGAAAATGACACCCCACTCGCCTAAATCACCCAAAATCTCGAAAATCCATTTTTCAAAAAACACATTTTGACCCCTACCCCCTCCAAATTTGGTCCGATCGGGCTGAAAAGTTTCGAGGACCCATCTCGGCTGGGAACAGACCCCTGACCCAAATTTCAGATTTTTAGAACATTTTCTACTACCAAAAACGGCGTGGACAATGGACGGCGGACGGACATTGACCTTTTTTGATCAGGACATCATGAAACGTCCAGAAAAAAATTTTGAGCCGAATCGGAGAGGTTGACCATTATCATGAAAACATAGGTTGATTATTCAAGGAATAACCAACCAAAATCTGCAAATTCTTACACACGGGTTGGTTATTCCTCGAATGGGGGAAACAGTGGGTGTGGCGGGTCCCAGACCCATTCCAATCGATTCAGGGTCCAAAATTTAGTGGAATATGATACCCCACACGCCTAGGCACCAGAAATCCTGACACATACAAAATGGGTGGATACATACCCATTTTGACCCATAACTTCTTCCAGTGGGTGCCAATCGTTCTGGGACACACATCATTGAATTCAGCGTCCAAAATTTAGTGGAAAATGATACCCCACACGCCTAGGTAGCAGAAATCCCGAAAACACATAATCAAATTGGGTAATAAATGCCCAATTTGACCCATAACTTCTTCCAGTGGGTGCCAATTGTTCTGGGACCAATTTTATTGGATTCAGCGTCCAAAATTTAGTGGAAAATGACACCCCACTCGCCTAAATCACCCAAAATCTCGAAAATCCATTTTTCAAAAAACCCCTACCCCCTCCAAATTTGGTCCGATCGGGCTGAAAAGTTTCGAGGACCCATCTCGGCTGGGAACAGACCCCTGACCCAAATTTCAGATTTTTAGAAAATTTTCTACTACCAAAAACGGCGTGGACAATGGACGGCGGACGACGTACGGCGGACGGCGGACGACGTACGGCGGACGGCGGACGGCGGACGGCGGACGGCGTACGGCGGACGGACATTGACCTTTTTTGATCAGGACATCATGAAACGTCCAGAAAAAAATTTTGAGCCGAATCGGAGAGGTTGACCATTATCATGAAAACATAGGTTGATTATTCAAGGAATAACCAACCAAAAACGACGAAATTACGTGTCTTGCGTTCTAATAAATTGTTGTAGTAATGAAAGGTCAGTGCAACACTATAAAAGACTCGATGCAATTGTCAGAAAAAAAGTGTTACTTTCATGCTATGCCTCTTTAATTAAATGAAATCACATTGAGATAGTTCAAATCACAAGCATTGATTTGAATCCTTAAATTAGTATTTATCATGACTAGGTAGAACATTTAAACTGTGCAATCGAGCAATATTAATAATGGTTCTTCATTTTTGACAGAATTATGAAAGGGGATCGAGAAAATTAAAACAAATAAAATCTCACGTGAAGAGACGATTGTCTTCAACGCAACTAACCCACATACCTCTTCCATCCGTCCTTTAAAAGTCTGCCACGAAATGCCGCTCGTTATCGCTTCAACGGCCTCATAAAGCTGTGATTTAACGACCGTGAAGAAGGAACGCCAAACGGTCAAGCCAAAAGCTTCAAGGGCCGCCTTCCGCATACCCGAATTGTTTTGAGTTTCACGCTACTCTCGGCCCTTGTTCTCTCATGAACCGAGAATGCCATCATGTTTCGGTAAAGGCAACTGAGGCATTTCGAGCGTTGAAGTTATGCGAAACAATATTAGGGCGTCAACGTTTTAACCGCGTCAAATATGTTACGAGGCTCATTTAGGTTAATTAATTATTTGCTACCCGCCAAATCGATACGGGCTCCGGTACAATATGAGGAATTCTAAATATGCCGATAAATCTGCCTCGTTGGGTGACCTGCACTCAGAGCGCTTTCTACCGTAACATTCCTGAAACAGGCAAATACATCGTCGAAAATATTTTTATTTTGGCCGGTAAAGAATTTGCAGCGTTTCCTATTTTGATATTGCCGGTCAAGATTTCGTTCAAATGAATATGCTGTCATTCTTACCGGCACAGTGTGGCTCAGGGGGTGGTTTCCATTCGTTGATGCGGCAACCTTCAGGGCAATTTATTAGGCAAGTTACTATCTAAATAATAAACCTTTGTTATCATGCCCTAGGTCATGGGCCAATCGATCCAGCGTCCAACACTCAGTGGAAAATGATGCCCTTTACACCCAGATACCGGAAAATCTCGAAAACTCTCTTTTGAAATTGGTAGGTAGGTACCCATTTTAACCCAGACCCACCCCCAGTGGGCACTGATTGCTCCAGGACCAATCCCAATGGGTTCAGCTTCCCAAGTGTAGTGGGAAATGATACCCTACATTCCTAGTTACCAAAAAGTTCCGAAAATGAAGATTCAAAAAACATATTTTTACCCATACCCTCCACAAATTTGGGCCTACTACTGCAAATGGCGTGGACAGCGGACGTGTTTCGATCGATACACTACGAAACGTATACTGTCAAATTTTAGTTGACCGGAGAGGTGGTCTTGAGCGTGATTACATTGTTTGAGGAATTCATTGAGGGATTCGAGGAATAACAAACCAAAAGAGGGAACTCAATTTTTTACAGAACCGTTTGACTGTCAGGTTTTCCTTCCAATTTAATACCTACTTCCTCTGGAATCCAAGAGATATTACGCTTTCCCACACGATACTCCTATAATAATAGTCCTGTGTGTAATAATTTGTAGCCTTTTATCTCTACTTTAATTTAAGCGTTGACCTCTTTTCACTGAACAAGAGGTGCCTTTAATCCTCATAATTAATTGCGTTTAAAACTCATCCTGGAAGGAAATGAAAGAAACCCTCTCACGTTGAGGATGGAAATAAATTTCTAGCCTGAAAATAAATTGAGGGATTTCCAGAAAAAATGCGCACGATCGTACGAAGGAGGAAGAAGACCATCGATCAAGTCTTGTGGAAGGTCTTAGCCAAAAAACCCCTTGGAAAAGGGGCGGACGTTTTCAAAACCGCGTTTTATTAGAATGCTTGACGCACCCTGGTATCTGCCTCCCTTTTTCCCCTCTCCTCAGGAAGTATTTCATATTTTACGAAGGAATTTACGTTGGAGGGGAGTATCGTGAAGTCCGTGGCGTTTTCTGAGTGTTCTTCCCTATTTTTTCGAGTTAATAAAATACAATGCAGTGTTTCGTTATTCTGGGGTCGTGACCACTGCTCAGGTGTATTAATGTTTTTTTAGTGAGCTGATACATAATGAACTTACAACCTACCGCTGTATTTATGAGCACTCGCATCGATTCTTTTTCCTAAAACTACTTGGGCAAGTATGGGATCGGTAGTCAATCGCACGAACCATTTCCCACTAATTCGGTGCCTTTTATGGCCGGTCAGGTCAATGAGAACCGAAAAGCTGCTATTCTGAAGAAAGATGACGTCATAACTCTACTGTTGACTCTTGCAGCTGGTCCAGTTAAATGCTGGTCCTGTACTTTACCCAAAATTTGTTGAAAAATATTCTCCACCTGTCAGCCTCCTCAAAAATGTTCATAATATACCCACTTTTACCCATACACTTCTTTCGGCGGACTGAAAAAGAGATGATGGGTAAAATGAATAATAAACCAATAAATGTATAGCATGATTGCGCTGCACGTATACAAGGGTGCATTTCCCTGTAAAATAAAATATAAAAATAAATTAACGATATTTTTTCATCATGTACTCGGACAATAATGATCGTCATTCCTAGTAGGAGTAAAAAATACCTACCTTTTTTCCTGATGAGTTTACCTTGCTTACTAGAAACCTTGATTTTTCTTGTTAAGTTGGCAAACACTGTCATAAAGGCTGTGGACGAGATGTCAGAAGGGGGTCTTATCAGTCAGCTGATGATAGGTGGAACTCCTATGTTCTCCCTACTAGCTCATATTCTTGAAATTTGCTAGAGATGGAAATATCCATTTTATTACCTTCTGAATAAATGAATCCCGTTTTGTCAATATTCCAATATGCATCGGGTGGTATACGGAATCGTCTTCTCACTATATTCAAATCTCGCAGCGAACCCAGTGATGAATGTTCCGAAGAGTTGGCCAGAAGATTTACGATTCCATTTCTTGCGAAGTTTCCCTCCCATCCCTCAACAGATTCGAAGTAATTGGATTGAAGGGCTGTTCATTTCTTCCATCAAACTTCCCAAGTTCCAACACTTCTCTTTCGTCAGTTGTTTTACTAGCGTTGAATTGAAAGGCAATTTTAAGATATGGGAAAATGATTATTTACTGGAAATGAATTTGAAAGAGAAGAAAAATATACGGAGCCGAGTCGTGGAGAGCTGTAAGAATAAATGTGGGCGTTGGATTTATACGTAATAGGATCGAAAGAAAGGACAAAATGGCATCGAAGAGTTTCTTATTAGCGACCCGCGTTACATTTTCCGCTTGGAACGAGACCTTTAGCCCATAACCCTCGCGGAACGGTTATGAATGGTAAAACGAAACATTTTCGAGTATCTCCGACTGGAGGCCTATTTTCATTTGATGGCTACGTCCCTTTTCATTTCCTCCGCATCCTGCTCTCGGCTGTATCCACGATTTTCCTCGCCCTATTTGTATTCCTCTGTCGTCCACTCATAACGCCGGGTCCTTGTCGTTCCTTATCCTTCGCGAAGGCCTATCAGAGAAGGGGTGTTCATGGCCCGGTGCACCTTCCAGGACATGAATGTCAGCCTTGTTTGGGATGCTCGGTTTGTCTCCCTGTTTCCTCTTGGAGAATTCAGGACAGGGAAATGTCCGAGTTAGGAATACTAGAGGAGCGGTGTGATCTCGCAGTGGATCGACTCGTCTCTGGTGTAATCCCACTAGACAGCTCATTTTTCTTCTCGCCGGATTCAGGCAGCCACTGCTCCAAACTGGACGAAATTTCACAACTGCTTTGTTTTGCCAAATGGTGCTTGCCATTCCAAATCAAGAGAGAAAAGGGAGTTTTCGCCATTTTACTTCAAAAACTTCCGTCTGGGAGTGGTCTGGTATCATCCAATACTCAACATTATTGCGAGTAATAATACTCGAATTCACCTCGAACTACTGCTTGAATTGACCAAACAATGAATCCTCACTACCTAGGGTTTACATGAGGTGAAATTCATACGTTCCAATGATTAAAATGTACGTGAACGGACTGTGTTTCTAGGCCAAAATGTATTCAGCGTATCAAGACTGAATTGAATTTGTCGTTAATCAATCATGATGGCATTATTATTGCAATAATACTGCGTATTCGTATCGACCAGTGAAAGAAAGAAAACCTCTCGTAAAATTTTGCTTTTCATGTTTCAAAGCGTGTATATTCAAATTCAAAAATGACCGTTCGCGTTCTGGGCCGAAGAAGTCCTTTTAAATGCTACGAAAAATCTGAAAGTGTGCACCTAAAGCGTATAGAAGTGCCATCCGAGCTTATTGGAAACCTGGGCGAGTGAAGTGTCGATTGCCGCCAACTTTTGGCCGCATAATTCTTGCAGATAATGAGGTTGGGTCACTGCTGAGGGCGCTAGTGTTGTATTTATCGATTATTTGTATCGACTGTGTGTACCTACCGCAAAATAACGTAATGACACACTATCTCTCTGTATTTGGGACCAGAAATTGGGTCGTAAATAGGGGTCATGAGCGGTCGATCGAATGAGTCAGTTTACCGCTTGGAGTAGGAACCAACTTTACGAGCTTGTCCGATATGATCTCTTTCGGCTATTATGTCTGATTCCAATATTGCGAAGCAGGTGTCTGGTTCGTAAATTTGAAGTTATGAGCGCTGAACCTCCTCTTTTCTACGGGATCGTCTGTACAAGCACGGAACTTCCTCAAGGACCATAAATCCCAAGTGGAGATCCATGTAGAAGGATTGGTTTGGAATAAAGATGATTCAATATGAGAAGCGCAAGGGTGGAGAAAAGTTTTCCTCCAACTCATACATTCTAACTGCCTCTCTGGTACGGCTGACGAGGTCGCGTTCTGATAGTTCGATTTCCGTAACTTATTGCCAGATAAGACTAGAGATTCCTCGTATCACTCCTACCGTAATATCCCTTCAAGGGCGTATTATGATATTCCAATATGGCTTGAGGAACAGCATATTGCCCCCGAGAGCAATATAGTCGATTCCGAAGGGTTGAAAATGGAATAGGAAGCGGGAGTTAGGGTCTGCACGAAGCGGCAACTTCGCCAAGGAACCAGTTGTTCTCCAACTAGTTAGCCATTATCGAGATGAAATAGTTGCGCGTTTCGTAGTAGACAAACTGTGTACTCTATGCATATAACTGCCAAACCCTCTAGTAGAAGCTGACTTAGAACCTTATGATAAAACACCGCGATTCCAACACGATTCATATTTGAACGTATTCTGATTGCTGTTCTATTGCGTTTTAACGTATTTACTAGTATTGTTTAGTTTCAAAGCTTTTCCAGAATGAGAGGTCGATTTCTGATATCGGAGGTGAAAATTGGGAAGGTTACCACGATAAGATTGCCTCGTTTTCAGGTTGAATTTACCCTTGAGCCACTCATGTAATTGATTTTCGAGAATCTGGATGAAATGATCAGAAAAATATTGTACTTTGTCACCTTATACGCGAACTAAAAAGGCTGAGAGAGTAAATGGGCATTGTGAAAATGGGATTCCGACCTTCTAAGAGATGTAAAGGAGCATTTTCCACTCGATTATGGACGCTGAATTGACTGGATGGGTCCCTGACTGATTTCCGCTCACCGGAGAAGGATAACTATGGGTCAAAATGGTTATTTCGGAAATGGATTCTGTTTGGATCCTCCCAATAATAGACTATTGTGGAATTAAATCCCCACGACGTTGCCAACCCTACCCTGATTCTCACTCCCCTTCTCCCCATATTGTTCTCTACCCTCTTGCTATTGCCCTTCTCCGTCCCCTTAGCAATACTGTGAGATTAGCTTAATTAGAGTTTTCATGTGACATGCAGTGACTTGTGACTTACCTCAATCACTTGGTTTCATCTCGAGAAATTTTCAGGAACCAAGATGTGTGGCCAGAACTGTTTCCTACCCTCAAGATTGAAAATTTGGTAAATTTGTTGACTTGGTAAGTCCATGTAACTTGAATGGCAAATAAAAAACCAGTGTGTGGACATCAGCGCCAATATAAGGAGATACTCCAAGCTGTCAATTGTTTCTCAAATCTTCTTCGTAAAGGATTGAATACAGGGCAGACCGAAAAATCAAAGACTAACGAGACGGCAGACAGGACCAGCAGAACGTGGACGCAACTTCGCTCGTACATTTTTATTCAGGGATGATGACAAGAGACAGGGGATCACCTCTGCCGTCACGCACGAACCCCATTGCCAACCTCTTCCGTGTTATGCATACCTAGGACATAAACAAGCACCTCTATTCTCTACAGACACTTCAGGACCTAGTTGGCCAGGAAGCGGCTTGGAGAGAACCTCCGTTCACCGAGCCTGATTGTCCCGCTACTGCACGGTCTATTACTCCTCGATGTCTGCTTCTTTCTATATTTATCTTCTTAGGATGTTAATTGAGTTAGCTAATCAAAACCAACAACGTTATGACAGTTAGGATGTTGATTAAATTTGGTTAGAAGTTCCCATCGGGCTCTCCGACCTACATTTTCCTTGTAATGAGCATTTCAATCTGCATAGGGATTTCGAGAAAATGTGTATTATCTCGTCAATTATTGAATGAGCGCCTGCCATTTGTCGGAGCCTCTGTAAATTTTAAGACTGATACACGTATTGAGAGGATTATAGTTAATTGCTAATTATAAGACCCGAGGCTCATACCGCTTCTGAAATACCAACGCGAGGAATATTTATGCTCGCGTACGTTCGCAGCTGCTCTTAGCGCTCTCAAATCGAGTTTTCCAACTGAATCAGATTTGCATGACAACATTCGAGCGAAAAGCCTCGTTCGGATTTGTGAAGCGGCGGGAGGGGATGCGGGTATCACTTTTTTATTCGAGGAGTGAGGGAAAACGTCAAAAGTCCTTCTACTCTTGGTTAGAAATCCAGTGACAAAACCTAACCTGTTACTGTGGTGACACTTTAGCCATAATTCGAGATGCAGAGAATTTTTCATACGATTTCGGCATAAAGAACATTCGGGGTGCAGACAAGTACTGTAAGTAGACACAGGCCTCATCAATATTCCCATAAAAATTTGCCAACTATTCATCTATCAGAGCCCAAACTGGAGGATGGACAAACTGGATTCATTATCAACCCTTATTGGGATGTACACTTACCTTTAGTAATTATTTAAACCCTTGAATGTATGAAGAAAAGAGCTTAGTCGCCGTTGTAAATTTTCCATTGATTTGCCACCCTCTTGTTAGGCATGGAGCTGGATCCGACAGTCTGGAAACTGCGTCAATACTAACAAGCTGCCCATTGTTCGTACGACGTCATTACGAGCACATTGTTGCCCTTCAGCGGTTGGAGCTACATAATGAAAGCGTTTCCGTTAGGACTCGGGTCTGCGTTCAGGAGTATATCGATTGAAATTAACTGTTATCGAGAGCTGGTCCTTCTAGAATCCGTACTCTATCAAGTTATTTAATAAAACAGTCTTACATTAGCCACGCTTCAGCGTCTAAAATGCGTATAACACGGCTGATGGAGCGACCAGGTACTTCAATTACTTTAACATCACTTCCAGATTAGTCGATGGCGTGACGTGATAACTTAAGGGTTTATGTTTCATGATAAGTAGGTGTATACTTAGGTATTACGTAATCTTGCTTTTTCAGACGGGTATCATGACTCAGAAAGAACTCCATCCTTGGCTTGGTAGGGACAATACCTCATCGTGACGATATCTCACTCGTTATTCAGGCCCTGCGGGTATTAAACAATTTGAAACCTAAATCTGAAAACACCTGCCACGAACTCGTCGAGTCACATGGTCCGTCCTTATCGGTTCCTCAACCGATGAAAGATTTTGTTTTCATGTGGTGCGCCTGAGCCCGGAAAAGAAAAAAAGTTCGGGCGTTACTTTCGAGATTACCACAAAGTCCAGCACTTTGGCGAGGCGTAGTTGGAAATTGGTTGCTTGACACGTCATCCGAAGCCTTTCGGACCTGCCGAGACGCTAACAAGTTGGACGCAAATAGTACCAACCCTTGCGTCTGCTACATGTGCCCCTATCGTCCGGATTGATTTAAAGCCAATTAAACTTCCTTTCCGCCTCAACTCTCTACCGCGGATCACAGTGAGAGCTTGGAGTTTATTTTAGGATGTACAGGGTACACGTGAAATGCTGTTTCCTGCCAGAGGGCAGAAAAATATCCATGGCTTGTTTCGACTCGTTGGAAGCTCCGAAAAACAAAGTTTTCCATCGTGAATACCTGTTTACTGCATCTGTTTTTATTTGGGTCGTTATCGAGCGCTTGTTACTGCTTTCGTAAGCTCGATCACTAAATGTTGTTACTGAAAACACATCGGAAGGTTCAACGCGGATTGTGGAAATGAGTAACTTCATAGATATCCTACTCAGTTCCCGTTTTGATTGGTTTTTCCTTTAATTATATAGATATTTGAGTAATTCTGCCGCCAAATTCCATTCGGGTACCCTGAGTTAAGTTATACCCCCCCCCCCCTTACCCTTTAAAATCGTAAAAATCGTTCATTAAAGAAGAAAGTATATTTCAAAAATGGCGGGATATCTAATTGCACCAACTTTGCGCATTCTACCCAAAATTTTACAAAATAATTTTGATTGAGTGCCTACCGCTCAGGTGAATATGATATCAGGAATTGGGGTAGAAATACTCGTATATCACGAATGCCTATGATCTGAAGGCGTTTTAGAGCCAGCGCTATTCGGAACTCCTCAAATTTTAATGAGAATTTTCCAGTTCATGTTGTGCGTATCAAAAGTTTTTTACTCGTACTTCTTGCTCCTGAAAAGACACAAAGTGAAAAAATTCAGAGCTCGTCTGAGTCCTCATAAATATAGTGAATGGGATTAAAACCGTTCCACCCCTAACGATTAGGGAGATTAGCCTTTTCAGTTGAGGTTTTACTTGGGATGAATAAAGGCCTTATTTTAAATTGTAATGAATGCAAAACTCATCATTACTTCGGTCTACTTGCATCGGTCGGAGTTATTTCTCGAGTAAAAACTCGAAGTATCCTGTTTCGTTGGTAATTTTTCGGAAAAAAGGGCCACTTCTACAGAATGGGAAAAACCTTTAGGAAATGAAAGTAAGGGATGTTTTGAGTATGCAAATCAGATTCATGGTTTCCAATCAACGCCTACTTCGCATTAAACATTCAAAAGTACGGGAAGTGGAAGTCTTTCGCTGTGTGGTTTTATGAGGTGAAATCCGATGTATTTCGTGCGGACTTAGTTGATTCCGACCTTAGCTCGACTAGGCGCGTAGTATTCGTCACAACACTGAATATTTTGTGAAACTTGAGCAATTACTGACCGTATTATTCTAATAGAATTTTAACTACGAGTGTATCACATCGGTAGCTCACGTAAAACTGCAATATTTTCCGAGAAATCCCGCATAGAGAGGCTCATGATCGCAGTAGAAGTATTATTTCTTCGACGCTATTTTCTTGATTTGATTCCTCTTCACTCAGCTTCACCTTGTCCCCTTAATCGTATTAAAAGGACCCTTTGAACGACAGTAGAATAGCAATGTAACTCGACAATGGAAACCGATCCGAATGAGGTTAGCTCACTCAAAGCGTGTTACTGTTGGAAACTCGTGAAAGGAAATGACCTAAATAGTTTTTTCTTCTTGTCGGAGGGAGAACGAGGAGTTTTTCTATGGGAGGAAAAGTGCCCTGGGTCTCAAAATCGCCTTCATTGCGTCTTTAGGGGGATAATCTCGAGAGAAAAACCGTCTACCGCTATTTTTCCCCAGATCTTTTTTAAGGGTTTTTCATGTTTGAATCAATTTTGTTCTCAATGGAGGAGTTCAATTATCAAAAGAAGTTACAGGGAAGGTAGGAGGCGTAAAATGATACAAATTCATGTCAAACCGGCGTATACCTAATGAGTTTCTGCGTGTGAAATGATTGTAAAACGCTTATTGGCCACTCAGCAATTTCTTCTGATTCTTAGATTTCTTTTCTTAGATTGATTTTGTTGCAATAAAAACGCTGCAAATTTTCCAACAAAGGTTGGCTGTTCCTTGCAGCAAGATTATGGGGACATCAGTCAATGGATCTTTATTGTTCCAGGCGAAGATGCTGACAATATCCTTGCTCCGATGCCGATATTCAGACACGTGAGTTCATTTTAATATAATTCTTCTTGTTTTTATATTTTCTATTTGTCTAAAGTTGAATGAGAAGCGAAGGATTGTCGAAAATGATAACGCCATCAATCCCATCTCATCTTTGTAAACTTAGCTAAATCCTTAATGCAAATTATATTCTATAATCATACTGAGTGACACTCCAGCTGACAATCCAGGAGGATTTGGATACAAAGAAAAGCCTCTCTCAAATATATATGATTTCCCTCGGCCATCGTAAAACGGGGAGCTGTAGGCCTTAGGGGTTCCTGCATTATCATGTTTTAGCCATTACGTTGAAATTAATAGAGGGATGACGTAGCTGTGCCGGTGATAATTCCTAATTACAGTCCGCCAAAAGAACGAAGAGAAATTCCGTTTTAAATTAAAAAAGTGTTCGTTAGGAAAGCAGATAATTTTACTCGAATATTCCACCGCTGGTGAGTTTCACGTAAGATAATCATTGGAAAACATCAAATCACCAACGAAAATTTCAGACTATTTTAATCAGAGTTCGGAGATGTTCTCAAAGAATGCCCCCATTTTTCGCGCCCTGGGAAACATTTTTAATCCAAAGGGTTGAGCGGTTTTTAAAAGAGGATTACACACCTTTTTCTTGTTATTTATGACCCCCAACGAACTCCCAACCTCGAGCCAAGTTGGCGTCCTCGTGTCAAAATTCTTCATCAACTCAACTTTTCCTCTCTCCTTTCATTTTTCCCCGCAGTTTTTCATTTGTGGAAAAAAAGTTCGGTAATTAGAATTGAAACGACGGAAAGATAATTAAGGGGGCGTTCTTTGTTCCAAACATTATGAAGTTAGGGCCAGTAAATTTTGCCGACTGAAGGATGTCGAGGTCGGCGCTTGATTTGACGTGATCTGTATAATGGCAAAATAATATTGCTGCCGAGGAACGTCCAACATCGAACGATGCCGAATTCATGTACTAAAGCAACTGCTTCACGCATAGTTCCGGTTGACAGAATTTTAGGTCCCCGCGGATTTAGGTTTTGCGGTCCTGAATACCTTACCCTGGTGTAAAAATTCAAGTTTCCCGCTTAAATGAGGCGGGGCACCTGAACGTGATGCCGCAAGGTAGCAGAACTGATGGGCCAGAGGGCGCGGTGAGTCTACTGTCGCTCTAAAGATCCTATAGCATTTTCCAAGCCAACATTTTCTAATATTGGCATTTCTGTTTTGTTGTTCTCTGAAAAATGATCGTGTTTTCAGGCTTAAAGTCCATCTCCCCTTGGTCGAAATTTGCATTGTTTTTTATTTCAATGTCTAGATTCAAAATTTGTCCTGGCATATGTTGAGGTGTAGCCAAGTCCCCATTAAGTTAAATAAGTCCTCTATTATTAGAGAGATTAGTGGGGGCTAGAGTAACACAATCATAGCCAGGTCAATACGCCCGCACGAGGTTGTTGAAGAACATAAAAGAGGAAAGCGCTCTGAGTTAGGCAAATAAACCCCTTCGTTTGCCTCCTTCGTCTCTCCAGGGGTGGAAATAACTGCATCAGTCTCTGAACTGAACTTGAATTTATACTTCGTTGCTGAGCCCCAGATGGGATTAACTGTGAACGTCGGTGAAATCAAATATATACGACTGCGCTGCCGTGGAGAACTGGAGTCTGTTTGAACTTGGAGATCCTGGGTTTTTCCTTCGAACAAGATGCTTTACCTTGGGTCAGGGCTGATCAACAAAAACAATACCTTGAATGAGATCCAAATGCAAATTATGCTTGCGAACCTAGGATATTAAGCAAATTTACGGCAATTTACAAAGTCGGAATGCATTTGTTGAGCTTAAGATCCTCAGAAAAGTTTTTGGGCTGCTGTGCGTTAATGGTGCTTGAAGAATTAGTACCAACGAGGAATTCCAGGACCTTGTATCCTTACGATGACATCGTGCAATTCACATAGTCAAGACGCATTGAGTTGCTTGGTCACTTGGAGAGCCCGCCGAAAGAAAGGACAGTGAGAAGAATACATGTCCAACTGTCGGAACCCTGAAGAGGACAGGTGGCAGGATGACTGCAGAATGTTGAGGAGGACCTGAGAAAAATTGTGTCCGACAGAAGCTGTAGACAGTGTAGACAAAAAGCAGCTGTGCGACCTCGGTGGCAAAATACTTGTGAGAAAGGCTAAGATCCTCTCTGGACTGTGGTGAGTGAGTAGTGCTCCTGAAAACTGGCAGAAATTATTCTGTTCAATATGGTTGTACCAAGGTCACCTGCACCCTGCCTGAGCTACTATTCTTCCCCGTGAGATTCGGAACTAAGAAGGTACAATGAATTTGTTCTGAAAACAAAGCCCTCTTGATCCAGAGTATGAATGGTACCTGCTCCCCTGGTACCTCCGCTGTTTTTGGTTAGCTTCGCATTTTCCTCGTCGCAGTGAACTTTCACGAGGGCTGTTTGCTGCAAAAACTTACTTGCTTCAACGCTACCGGTTCACAGCAGCCATTATTAGAATAAATTCCTCCTACCCTACCCACGTGTTAGGCCCTGGCGACTTCTGCCTTCTGAAGTGAATATTCATAGTAGGACATAGTGTTCTTAATGATATCTCGGCCCAGTATTCGGTATATCATAGGCGTACTCAGTAGGCAGCGCTGCTAAAAGCTTGGCAAATGAACATTATGCTCACCTCTCACCCCTGCATTGTGCTTACCTCTCATATTATGCTCTAGTGGTTATTTGTTGGAAATACAACTTGAGTTAATTTTTCGTTATAATAAAGGATTCATGGCGGCAGGTAGGTATCTAATCAGTGGTTTTAAAGAAGGGAAATTCGAGCCTATTCGTATTCCTCACTCCGCCTGAAACAAGGCGGATGCGTTTGAATTTTTGAAAGGGGATCATCCAATTAAACCAAATCGGGGGAAGGATTGGATTACCGCGCGGCAGCTGCGTCAGGATGTTTTTTAGGCTCAATATTACCACAATTTCCAAGCTCCATTATACGCCCGGATCGGGTCAGGCTGTACAGAGGAGGGTTACTATCGAATGAATATGCTATGAGAATCAACTGTTACGATCTAGATTGGTGGAAACGATCCAATCGAGGGTTTGGACGTTGGCTCCCGTCGTGACCGAACTAAAGGCAAAACGTCGGACCTATTGAAATCCTGATTGGCGAATAGGCGTCTGCGGAGTCCCTTCTGATTGCGAAGAGTCGACCGAGTTGGTGAGGTTAGTTAAGCAAAGTGAAGCGGATTAATGTTGATTGGAAGCTTCCTGTCGATGGTAGTCAATACCATGAGGACCGTCGAACTCGGTCTGTGAGAATCAAGTTTTACTTCAGTCCCATTTTCAATCGGAATTATCGATCCGGCTCGGACGGCAGGGTCGAGCTGGAGGAAAACATGGGATATCTTGCGGGACGGGTGGCGGACAAACTCTGCAATCAAAACCATCTCTCATTAACGCCCTCGCAATCCCTTTTGCATCTCGTTGACGTTTTGCGGTCACTTTCTGTCAACAACCAATCGAACTCGCCCAACTCCTTATCGGACAAACACCCAGTTCGGGCTTACACTGGCTGCCCTTGGGAAAACAAGCCGACACTTTGGCGATGGCTTTCGCAGTTGCACTTCAATCTGTTCGACTTGTCCCACGCTCAATTCCGCTAGGGCTTAGCTTCCGAGGTCACTGAAATCACACTGTAAATCCTGTGTGTGATGAATCTTGGTACAACATTACTAATAGGTCAAGAGGTTGGTCTACACCGGCGAGCAGGCTGTACACCAGCTGGATTTCAGACACAAAGTTTTCTCCCTTAGTTTCTACATTTCATTGAACTTATTTCCCATATTTATACGTTATTGGCAGGAATTTCAAAAGATGAAAAATATTCTTTTATTCCGCTTTTTCTGTTGACAGTAAGAGTCCATTTTCCATTCGGATCGAGGATTGTTGTGTCAATGGAAATAATGGAACGATGATTTAAGTTCGTTTCCTTCAGTTTTGTCGTATCAACGGCTCTACAATATGCTGGTATCTTCGGGGACGTGAAAAAATACTTTTGTCGAATGCCGAATCGAAGCACAAAGCGTACCAGTCGAGTTTGAACGCAATCTGTAACTTTGTTGGTGCTCTAATACTGTCTTAACTCCGCATCTATTGAATGTAAACCGCTCTCTTGAGCAGAGGAGTGAAGTCACTCAGTTCACGTTATTTTTGCAATTATGTTTCTGACCGAAATCGGGCATTAAAAGTTAATTCAGTTAGCAAAATGCCATCATGCCAGGTTGTTTTTTCTTTATTTTTCCCCCGGTTCTGCTGACCGTAAATCTTGGGCTTCCGACATTTTCCTTCCCGAGTGAGCCTGCGTTATCTGGCACAACGGATTTGGGTAGCACGGGTCCTCCATCCCAAACTTTAATCGGATTGAAAGATTGACAACAAGCCTGGAAATGACATTCTCTCCCAGTTCGAATCTGCTCCTCGTCGAAGCCCTTACCGAGATTAACTTTTGAAGAAAGATTAACGATGACGGAACATCCACTTTAAAAAGAAGAAAGTTTGCTTTTCTTAAGAATCCCAGAAAAATTACAGCCCAGTTTTGACTTGAAAAGATGGAAAGCTTTTTTTTTTTCGTTGAATCGTTGAGAAAAACGTATTTTCATCGCCCTGCTAACAACAAGATTGCCATCGTCATTCCTCATCCGCATGGTGGAATTTTCAATCTTCACTCCCGATGAGAGCCGATATTGGATGGGAGATAGAAAAAACGTACCCGTGTGTCAATTTACAGGTAGATTTTGTCCGGGACTGCCCGCCCATACGCTACTTGCCAATTCGCCAGCAGCAGGGCTATTCAACTCAAGAACGAAAGGATCGAAAGTGAAGCATTTGCCCAATTTGTTACGCAGTTCTATTACCCTTTCGTTTTCAGTAACGGCGCTCTAACTTCAAACGGTTGCTTTTCGAGGGCTCTCCATCAAATCGTGGGTGAAAAACCGCTTTTGGGGGGAAATTAAACGAAATCGCCAAGTGAACGACCGAAGTTGAACGATTATAACGGCCAAACGTGTCGAGTTAACGGTGGTCCATTAGTGACGGGGAACTCGAAGGTTTAACTTGTTACCTCCATCATCTCTTTGCTCCAGATATTAATAGCCTCGTGGAGATAAACTCTCAAAGTTTTCAAGAAAACAAGTTTGAATCCCAGTCAAAAACTTCTCGGGTAACCTGAATTTAACGGTTCTACGACCGACCTGGAGCTCATCTAATTGAAGGATTGTGCAACTTGGAGCAACCTCCTATCCTAACCGAACAACATTCCGATCGGGTTTTTGAGTCAAACGTAATAACCCTGCATTCAAAATCGAAATAGATATAACGGAGAAGTGGGCCGTGGGTGCCCATTTGGGAGTCCTCTATCTACGAGGCTCCAGATCGACTGAATTACGTTGGAATTCATCGCATTTGAGGTACAATTTCTCGCAAGTGCATCATGAGTTAACTTTTTGAATTTCTATTCTCATTCCTCAACTTCCATTATTTTTTATTTTTCTTCGACTAACAATCTCTAGCGTACTTATCGTATCCTTCAGTCGTGCGTAGCAAGTTATGAAATCATTTCGTTGAAAAAAGGAAATGTCTTTCCATATTACTGAATACGTCATCTCACTCGTACATCTTGAGGAAGTTTGCGATTCTCACGAGGATAAGAAGATCTCCTAAACCTAACCAGTTTAATCTGAGCTCAATCTAAGTTTTCAACTTGAAACTTCTGTTCTCTCTAATCAATTTAACACTGTACGTTTCTCGCCTTTCGCTTCTCTCCGTTCCCTTTTCGGGAAAATTTAATCAATGGAAGAAAGAAGCGTTGAAATTTGACTCATTTCTTACTTGTAACACGCTTTGATGTATTCTCGCCCGACTGTAACTAAAGGAGTTCGTATTTCTGACATGTATTCGGAGTTGCTTGATAGGCAGATCAATTTCGTTAATAAAGCGAGTAAATAAGTTGCGCTACGGTATCCTGCGGTAATCTCTCATAATTCTTGTGATCTTTCTTGCATGTTGCTGAACATTATTGTTTTCGTTTTTGTTTCAGAACCCGCTGAGATGGGGAGCTCGATGAAACCCCCGAGAGGTGAGTGACAAGCTTCATTTTCATTCTAATGTTACAACTCAGAAAGTTTTCCTGTCGCCACATGTTCGGTGGAAATTCTCCACAAATAGCATGTGTTTTCATTAGTGCCCGTAAGAAAGTCAACGTGACAATTGAGATATTAATTTGAACTTGGTGAGTGGTTTCTTTTGTGACAACGCGTTCGGTGAGTTCAACTTACCTCTTGAATTATTGCGGTTGATCGCTGTAAATTTCGTGGAAATGGCAGATGAGAAGACCAGAAGTTCTGGGGCTTTCTGCTGGGTTGGCGGTCTTAGTGCCGGCATTGTATTCATTCTTGTCGCCTTTCTATTCGTTCGTTGGGATGACGGTCAGGGAAAAGAGGTGATCATCCTACAGCCAAGAGATTTATTCTTTGATCCCATTTTTGAAGCGTTAATTCAGAAAGATTTGTCTAAAATCAAACCTAATTTCGGCGAATGGGGCTCGCCTTCTTATTTGGAAGAATCGCGGGATGGCGACCATAAAGTGCACGCTATACGGAAGCGTTATGCGATGAATGTGAACATCAGTGACCGTATTCCGTACAACCGCACTCTTCCGGAAACCAGGTATAAAAGTTGTAGAGATCGTGAATATGACGCAAGAAAGCTGCCAAGTGCGAGTCTTGTCATCGTGATGAGGGACGAAGCGTGGACGGTCCTCATGCGCACTTTGCATAGCATCGTCAACCGTACGGACCCGAAAATGATTAAGGAATTGCTCATTGTCGACGACGGAAGCACTCATCCGGGCATGTCTCACAGTTTCCTGGACAAATTGGAGTATTATGTCAACACAAAGATGCCAAAATACGTGCATCTGATCAAACTCGACAAGAAATCCGGTATTGTGCCAGGAAGACTCCGTGGCGCCGAAGTAGCGACTGGAGATGTCCTCGTCTTCCTTGACGCACACTGTGAGGTCAACGATGGTTGGCTGCCGCCGCTTCTTGAAAGGATCCACGAAGATCGCACGGTCGTCGTCGAACCTGTACTCGACATAATCGACTGGGACACTTTCGAGTACCAACCTGTCTACAGCAACTTCCTCTTCAACACTGGAGTCTTCACATGGGCTGGAATGTTCGAGTGGAGGGAAATGAGTTACGGGGAGATCATACAGCGCAAAGACCACGCCCAGCCCCATAAAACTCAAGTTTTGACCGGAGGCGTGTTTGCCGTTGACAGAGCGTTTTTCTTCAAAATGGGAGCTTTTGACGACCAAATGTATGGTTGGGGCGTCGAAAATATAGAGTTCTCCATCAGGATGTGGAGCTGCGGTGGATCGTTGGAGACCATACCCTGCTCCAGAGTCGGCCACGTCTTCCGCACACATTCGCCTGAGTCTCATCTCTACGAAATCAGCACCAACCGGACGGCATCAAGCGTGCACAATTTGCTGAGAATGGCTCGCGTTTGGTGGGGCGACCACCTCCGGTTGTTATACCAGTACAGACCGTCGTTGGAGACAATTCCATCTGGTGACGTCAGCTCACGACTGCAACTCCGTGCCGATTTAAAGTGTCACTCTTTTGCATGGTACTTGAAGAATGTCTACCCGAAATTCGAAATGGACCGCGACGCTCTTTACAGCGGACGCCTCGCATCAGCCACTGGTTTCTGCGTGACAACATCCGAACGACACGAAATGCGCGAGTCCATCCCTGCTCTCTACCCCTGCCAGGATCGTTTGGTTGGCACTCAATATTTCGCTCTCAGCAAGAACAAAATGGAACTTCGCCGCGAGCACCTCTGCGCCGTCCCGGTTCCAGATTACAGCAGCGCGGATGGCTACCGTGTTCGACTTGTTCCGTGCGATTCCATGGTTTCGACTCGATGGATTCTTCAGTCGAACGGCACTCTTTTCCACGAGCGGGCTCAAGGTTGTTTGGATGCTGAAAACGGGCAGTACCCAACCGTCCGGAAATGCGTCGCTAACAAACCCTCTCAGATCTGGTCTTTTCCTGATAACAAAACCCTCAATGTAGCCTCCTTAGTCAAGATCTAGTTGGAGCTAATTGGAGTTGAATTCATTTGCAAGTTTCAACTGAGTGATTTAGAATACCCTTTTCTCATTCGTGATTAGAATTGGTTCAAATAAATTCCTTTTGAAATGGTACTTGAAATTTGCAGCCATCAAGTGCAACATAAAGCTCGATCATGCTTATTAGTCTCTTCTCTCATTTTTACGTTCTAACTTTGACTGCCGTGACCTGCTCTATTGGTCAACAATACTCTCTTGATCGTTGTCGCTTTTGGGTCAATGGGCGTTTCCAAACTAACCAAAATTATCCCTTTTCACGTGAAGACCGACCAGCAGTGATTCTCTGGAGCTTCCTGCATAAGCATAATCAGGTTGGAGTTCGTTCTCTTCGATTTGAACACAAATTTGTCGTTTAATTTATTCTAGTTTATTTATTTTAAAAATCTGAATCGGATCTTAACGGAACAAGATTCTGCCTAGACCTGAGGCGTTGAAGTATGCTGTATGGAACGTAACCAGACATTCCAAGAACAAATTAAAATGTACCGTGGGGGCTGAAAAATACTCCGGACGCGAAAGAGGGTATTGTAGCCTTTGTCCGAATTTACTACTCTGAACTTTTTTGACGAGTGGGTTTTCCAGATTTTTCTAGGTAATTTTCACGGCTTTTCATGGCTGCTTGAAGGTCCTGCCTACCTAGCTTTTCCACACATACCCACTTAACGAACTTTTTATCAATTCTCCGATATTGACATTTACATTTTATTCGGAATGGACGGTGTTAATGGTCGTTGTTATTATTGGTAAGGAGTGTCATCTTTGAGATTGGGCAGCACGCTTCCGGTGTAGCCGTTGTGAGGTATCTTCGATAGCCACTTTCTGTAGTACACTGGAAGGCACGACTCCTCAGCGCCTAGACAAATCATGAACAATAAAAATGAACAAAAAGTCTCCAAATTTACATAGCGCAACCCTTTGCAACCTAAAATCACCTCACCGTCCAAAAGTTCTTCGTGGTATAGTTTCGATGGCCTGAATTTTTTCTTCCATTCTCCTTCAAATAGTTCTGGCTCTTCAGGTGCCTGAGGAATCACCAACATACGATAGTACAATGAAACAACAGAGGTTGATTCTTTTGGTGAAAATTTGGGGGCAGTTTCTTGAGTAACATCCATCGCACGACACTTGAACAAATGAGGCTCCTAATGGTCTACATGTTACGCCTCAGTTCAATAATGAATCGCCAGAATCAACGAGGCTCGTACATTAATTTTGTTTATAACAAAGACATTCCGCTCGCAAAACATCCAACAGGAGAATGCTGTCCTAGGGTGGCGAATTCCGGTCATTTATCAACTTGTCAGGCTTCCTCTCTGGTAATTTGGAGGTGGGCTGGCGTTTTCTAAGAGAATGAGCAGGATTAATGGTTGATAGATTACGCCTTGACGTTTGCCCAGAGGCTCGGCCATTTTAAAGCGCTACCGCGTGACCAATGAGAGAATGGTGATCATCTTTGTTTTTCTTGTTATCAGATCCTCATTGAAAATAAAAGCTACTTTCGTGTAGTAGGATCAGTTTGGTGGATGGTCTGTAGTATGTGGGAGACTCATCCAATGTACCTGGCATATTGTCGGGCTTCAGTTCAGTGTCATTGGTTCCTTCAGTGCCTTTCGAATTTTATTGAATTGCTATACAGACGACCTATTGCCCTTGGACGCTTCTTTTCGGTTATCTGGTGGGCATCAAGAACCTGAAGACCACGCTTCAGCCAACTTACGTTGTACATCAATCCTCATCAGCGTCAAGAGCTTATAGACTGAAGGGTCTCCTGAATAGACTCCCAACTAATCCCTTTCTTACGTTATAGTGTTTTCACGTCATCCTTAATTACCAAGTCTTAAAAGCAGTTCATAGGTCTACTTACTTTTTTAAGTATGAAGGTTAGAGCTGGAAATGTTCCACCTTTAACATTCAGCGACGCTATTTGCACGGTCGTAGGCTCGTATAAGCCTTTCTGGACGCCCTGCACTCTGAAAGTGAGAGTTACGGACGTAATGAGCTTCAGCAGGACTTTTCCTCCTCCCAGAAGGTGCAATTTAAGGGAGCTAAGCAGGACTCGGTGCTCCATTCAACACAAATACTTAAATACACCATTTGTTGTTTCATTTTTGATCGTTGATCCACGAGATCCTGACCCTGCCATTAATTGTAAAATTGTAAAACCAAACTAACTCGTCAAGTTTCTTCCTGTAGCAGTCGTCTAGTTCCCACAATGACCCCCACACGACGCAGTCGCATTTCTTCTTGATGGTTGGAAGTGTACCGTACCATTCGGGTGAGAAATCTCCAAACATCAGTCGGTGGTGCTGCAATTTTACGACTTTGGTACAAAATTCGACTCTTCTCTAAGTGTTGAACCAATTGGTTGGTTATTTCGAAAAAAAGTTATGTAACAAATTGTAGTTTTGCGTTGTCGCTTGGTATCAAATCACCTGAATCGTAGTATGTATCTAACAACGACAAATTAATGTAGTAATCGTGAGTTTTCTACAATAATTTTTATTGATTCAGCAATTTTGGTGTAAATTTGACTGCCGACTTTTCTCAATTTTGGTTTCAACCTATGTTTTCATGTAAAAAGTCAATCTCTCTGATTTGGCCCAAATTTTTTTTTCTGGACGTTTCAAGGTGTCTAGGTCGAAATTAGCAAATGTCCGTCCGCCGTCCACGCCAATTTTGGCAGTAGACAATTTTCTAAAAACCTGAAATTTTGGTCAGGGACCCGTTTCCAAAATGTGTATTTCGAGAAATAGATTTTCGAGATTTTTGGCAATGTAGGTGTGTGGGGTATCATTTTCCACTAAATTTTGGACGCTGAGTCCAATCAAATGGGTTCCGGTATGATTGGCGCCCTCTGGATGAGGTTGTGGGTCAAAATGGGTACCTTCCTACCTTTCGAATGTGTGTTTTCTAGATTTCTAGTACCTAGGCGTGTGGGGTATCATTTTCCACTAAATTTTGTACCCTGAATCGATTGGAGTGGGTCCGGGACCCACCACACCCACTGTTTCCCCCCATTTTCTCTATTTTGAAGAAATGAGTCTCCACTTGAAAATGCTTTTGCGAACGAAATATCTCCTATTCTGTTAACTCACGTTTAATTTTCCCACTCCAAGTCTTTTGGCGCTTCTCTGAACGCAACAAAGCATTCTATTGCTGAGCATTAGATTGTCGTATGCAAAATAGATGAACTTCCTTCCGCTCATGGTGTTGTTTTATTTGTATCACTTGAAATTGTTGAAAGTAGTCTAATGACGTGGAAATGGTGTTTTTATACGCGCCCTGTTCCTGTCTAACGAGTGAATAAAATTGAAACTATCCTTGAGAACTTGATGTGCATCTCGAAAAAAAGTTATGTAACAAATTGTAGTTTTGCGTTGTCGCTTGGTATCAAATCACCTGAATCGTAGTATGTATCTAACAACGACAAATTAATGTAGTAATCGTGAGTTTTCTACAATAATTTTTATTGATTCAGCAATTTTGGTGTAAATTTGACTGCCGACTTTTCTCAATTTCGGCCAGCGACTGCTGTTGCGCTAAGTAGATCTGTTGTTCTTCCAAAGCGCAATTGTACAAATTTTGTTCTTCGAGGCGTGCCGTGAGTTCGGCAAGTTGAGATTCGTAGAACATGTGGATTTCATGGAGAGTCTTTTCGTGGTCGTTCTGATTTCTTTTTGACTCATTAGCTTCTACGTTCGCATTCATTTCGGTTAGTTGTCGTTTCAACGATTCGTACTTTTCAAAGAGTTCTCTGTACGATTTTGCCTTGAATTCATAGGCTTTTGCCAGCTTCATGTTGTCATCTGTAACCTAAAAAGGAAAGAAATCATCAATTTTATTTGCAGTATTCTGATAAATGAGCTTGTCATTGTTGAACGTCGAGGTAGGTATTAACTTTTGGGTCCGAACATTGCTTCAAGGGGGGTGGAAAAGGATAATTTATTTTACTCAGAAATATGAACGTAATGAACCTGCGTAGCACAGCCATGCTGCTTTGAATAATCGGAGAAGTTTCTAGTTTCGCCCCCCTCACTCCCTCTTTACCATCTCCTGACGTCATGGGCATGTTCGGCCCAGTTCTGTTCACCTAATGGGAAACCCACCTGCTGTAGCTTGCTCCTTGTTTTCTTCAGCTGGCTCTCTCGTTTTTGCAACAGGCCCTTCAGCTCTTGGCACCTTTCTCTCAAACTTTGGTAATCCTCGTCACACCCGCTCGTCACAACTCGTGCTCCTGAACTGGAATCACTGAGACTCATGGCCAGTTTGGTTAGACGCTTGTTATGATACTTTTGCTGGTCCAAGCTCAACGACAACTGGTGTTTGTCTATGTGGAGTTGTAACTCGTTTTGGAACTGTCGCCTTTCGAGCGTGTGACTCGTCTTCACGCTTTGTTCCAATTCTTCAAAAGTTCGTGAAATTTGGCCTACAAGTTGTTGGAAATTCCTTTCAGTTTTCCGAAGTGACTTTTCGTTCATTCTAGGTATAATTGAACACCCGATCATGTGTGAACCACGTCGATCGCATTGCCGTTTGAGAACTGGAGTTTCTTGATACCGTCAATATTCCAGTTGTTGTAATTTATCGCAATAAGGTTAGTTCAGTGGTCTAGTGGAGGTAATATGAAGTTTCCTACTACAATATTTCAGCGCTATTACACATGAATGGTAGAAATTAGGACCAGGTTTTAGGTAGTTTTGATGAATCCGGTCGTGTTTCGAGCTCTTGTGGTCTATTCAGACTGAATATAATAATTATAGTACATATTATGTACATTTTATTAATATGAGGGTAATTAGTTCGTATCTTCTTAATTTCCTCAATCCTCGCATTATAGCTTAGCATAACTAGGATTGTCTTGGCGGTACAACCTGTCAAAACACTCGATAAGCAAAACCATGCATTACCCTCTTAATGGACTCACTCGTTTTGCACGGAATTGCGCCAACGTGAAGTTCTTCAATACTATGTATAATAAATTACCAAATGGTTCATAATACTTTATCGTGATACTTTGCTCTTGCTTCATTCCTTCCTTCAGCATCATGCCTTCCTTCGTTCAACTCCATGTGTCCAACGTTACATTACTAGTTCGCTGGATTTATCTGCAATCATGCTTCTGGATGTAACCAATGCTTTTAGTTCTGCTCATTTCCCTCGTGGTTTACGGAGCTGACGCGTAACTTGGCGTTTTTCGCACTTACTTGGCGCGTGATCTCATTAAAATTGTATTCTGGAAACCCAACTGAGGCTAAACTCACCGGCATGGACGGGCTTTGCTCTAGTTCGGCTTCTTTTCTTGATTAATTTATTGATCCTTCACCTTGACGCTCAATGACTTAATCGGTATGAGTGTTTAGTATTCATCCCCTGTCACGCATCACCCAACTGATACGCCGACAGGCGTAAATGAGCTGTTCGTTGTCCATCATTTTTGCCATGTTGCCAGAGTGAGAAAACAGTTAGGAATATTTTCCTCGAAGACCTTGTACGTAGGCATCTGAGTGTATCAGTATAGTGAGAGCTATCACCACTGAATGACGTCTCAGGTTTGAATACAAAGCTTGCTAAAAGATAAATCGTCCATTTCTGTGTTCTAAATGTCTAAAGAAACAATATTATTTTCCCTTTTCGGCCTGAGATCCTACTGGATCGAAAAACAATTTCATAGGGTGGATAAAAGCGTTCGATGCGCCATAACCAACACAAAGCATCCTCCAGTAAAAAGAAATTTTTTGTTTACGATCCTTTATATAACTGGCCTGGGATGATCTGCAGATATATTGGACCAGACGATGTATTATTTAAAGAGATAAGAATCGTCGTAAATACGCGATAACACTAAGCCGAAATAACGTTTTGTGTTTCCTGTTGCAGGTCCTCCAGTGGAGCGCTGAACTAATGCGAGGTGAGTTCTCCCTAATGTATTTACACGATTGGAAGCAGGGGAATTGGAATTGTTTAATGTAATTACCCGTTTCGATCGGATGGTGCTGCCGTGGCTTGGACAGCTTATATATCTTTGAAAATGTATTCATTGCGGAACTACTTGCGGATGTATTTGAAGAGGCCGATTTATAGTCGGCGGCAATTTTCGTTAATCCAATTTCTGTCAAAGTTGACTTCTCTTACCAACTTGTGAAAAGTCTTGTTGAATGGTCCAAAACCGACATTTTGTCTAGCAATAAGATCAGACAGTCTGGCAGACACCCTGAACGTCGCAAGCTGTCTCATTAGTCTTGTATCAGGACAATATTCGATTAAGCTTTAACTTTAGGTCGGATGCCTCGTCTCTATAAGACGTTCTAAACTCTCCTTCTAAATCATCCTCAGTGAAGCGGGAAGGCCTCTTCATTCAAACCTAAGTGCTTTCCTGTTCTGAGCCTCCAGCTTCTCCCAAAGCTCCTGGTTAATTAATTGACACTCATCCTTTAGCTCGCTGCCTCCACCATCCCCGAGTAACAATAACTCCCCCTCACTGTAAAGAGGTCACGTAGCGTTGCCACCGTCTACCCTAGATATTTATTTCCTTTCTATTTGATCCTACAATCGAATTTCTCTCTAGGCTGCTTCCTTAATAAGATATCATCGCGATTCATGGGCTAGTCGTTGAAATCTATGCGTTTCAGCTGTATTTTTGCAAGTGGAGAATAACTCTGTATGAAATGCGTTTTCTCGCTCTCTTTCAACTTGATAAATTTTTCCTCTAAAGAGAGGATGGGAGATTTAAACTTACTACATCATTTAGTTTTTAAAGCTTTTTAAAACGAGCCCCTAAATCTGGTAAATCTGCATTTTTGTCCATTTGTGTTTTGAAGTCCGCACTGATGAATATAAGATCATGAAGATCATAGTTTCTCTAGCCCGATGAGGACCAATCAACAACTAAATTGAATAATAGATCGACAAATTGGATCTCTCTTTGATATTATCAATATTTTCCGTAATACCTAAGTCTCTGGCTGACTGTCTATTTAATAATCTGTATATTTTTGGACCTGTTGCAACCCACTCGTACAAACATACAGACACAGTATTAGATTATTCTATTTCGGTATCATGTACTAAATCGTAGTTTCAAATGGCAAATGATACATGATACTAAATTACAGATCACTTCTAGGTAAAATAAATTACCTATATGATTATTACATAATTTATTTAAAATTAACAAACCACTTTTGGGTAAGTAAAATTTTTTTTTCAAATTTATCATTAGGTTTTTTTTTTTTTTGTTCAATTTTTTCTGTTATTTGCTCCCAGTTTGTATTTAGGATCCTCACTTGAGGCATCGCATCAATGTCTCTTTATAATTGTTTTTGAAGTTCGAGACAGTTTTCGACATAGTAAATATTTCACGATTTTCATTATACGTCCTAAGCCATCACGATAAAGGTTCATTATTCAGGTCAGGTTTTAGGTCAGCTCATTATTTCAGTTCGATGCCTTGGATTGGTCTATTTAACATTTTCGCGTGATATCGCCATTTAAAGTACCCATTTTGTCCAATATGTACAGCTTCAGGGTGAGCACCAGCTAGACATAATCATGTTGAATCTCCCTAGCATCCATAGGGAGAGTTTTTGTTGTTAGGATCGCATCATAGCTTGATGTATCTATGATGGGTTCCAAATTAGCTACCTTTATCTACTATTTTGTTCAGTAGTTTTTTTTTTTTTAATTCAAAATAATTTTTAAAAACCTTTTCAATTGTCTGGTTGCAGTGGTTCGTGTGAGGGTGACTGTTGTCGGGCGGAGGAGATTCCCCTGCCTGCGGACTCTTCTTCTGCTCGCGGCTTTGTTCTTCCTCTGCCTGCAGCTCCACGTTTCGAACCTCACGTCCCTCCAGACCACGTCCGAGCCCACCAATGACTCTGCCGTCATACTTAGCATGGTTCCTCAGGTGAGTCACAGGCTTGAAGACTTAATAACCATTTCCAATCGTAGAGGGTGCCAATAATACGAAACTGGCGCCTCATCGAATGGATAAGTAATTTACAGGACTTGTACTTGATCAACGCGTCTTACAGGTGAAAATGCACTGTTAAAGATTCAAACTATAATCTAGAAAGTCATTTTCTGGATGCTACACTGATTATTATCCTCTGTCAGAGATCACAAACTCTATTCTCAACGGTCGTATCTGCTAATATTTTAGAGCAAAGACGCGAGGAAAGCAAAGCTCTGCCTCGAGTTTCCATTCCATTTGCCATTCTGTTCAGATCAAAGACACCAGAGGGCGCGCGGGTCTCTAATGGAGACTCGTGCATTAGCGTCTACACTCGAGGCTCTTAGCATCAAGTAGTAATTATTACTAGGCGCACTACGCTGGCCGAAGGTGGCACGGATGCTTCAAAAGCGGTGAAATTGAAAAGACGAGCCTGCAACTCAGAGCCTGCAAATATTGTATTTATTTACTACGTGAATATTTCCTGTAGCAATCATATAATCGAATGTTGAGTAGGGAAGTTGAAAAAACACAAGAACTGATTATTTTTCGGTTGGGTTCATGTGATCAGAACAATTCGTTAGGTACCAATTTTGGCTCATATCCTCGCCCGGTGTAGCTACTGGGTTCAGGCTCATTACTGGTCCTGTTTGCGGCATTTGATTTTTTGTCCTCCGAATAAGCCAGCATAGTGGGACGTAGAATAGCAACAGTGGACAACGGAGAAGGGGATAGTGAGAGGGGTGAAGGTGATTTTTCCCTTGCCATGCTCCCACTAGTGCAAAACCACCTCAAATTCTGTTTTCGACCACTAGGGAAACAAATTAGTGAATATGAGAACTCTATCATACCACATGGACTCCTTAAGTTAAGAACGCTAGTTGCCCCAGAAAAGTAGGTAACCCTCAGAATAACAACATCCATGGGTGGTTTTTAGTAATTACTGCTAAAGTCTGTGTTGATGAAGCGCAGAATGATCGAAATTGATCAGCGGAGTGCAGTTACTCCTTAAAAACTGAAAGAAAGGGAGTTCGACTTAGCCTTTAAAAAGTCAATCATTCCAGTTATATTCATTTAAACCGTTGAAACAGGTCTTTGGTTCATCATCAAATTTCAATTTGTAATCAGTGAACGCTTAGCGCATCGCTAAGATCACGAAACTCGAGATTTTCATTTAAAGCTGCTGTGGTGAGTGCTTTTAGTTTAGCGGAGAAATAATACGACTACTTGTTTATTCCTCCGAGTGAACTTACAATTACATGAAAATTATTGCCAACGCCACGGCTCGAGTTCAACCCGCGGTTTCTACGCGTAAACTCAAGAGGGTTGCGGGGAATTTACCGAATGTTGATTTACTCTGACACCCCTGCTGGGGCACTCCGTTGAAATGAATAATGTTGATCTTACCCTAAAGCGCTCCACGAAATAATCTGCGGGATTATTCCTTGTGAGAAGGTGCTGAGAATTTTGGTTGATGGAGCTCCAGCTTCGTTTGAAATTATAATTTTCATAATTTTCCGCGAACTTAGTTCTAAGGTGAGTGGCGTTTCGTAGGAATTACGTCTTTTGGTGATAATAAACTTTCCGTTCCCTAAGATGGTTCGTTCCTCTCGACTGGTCCTCATTTGTGAGTTGAAATGAAAATTCAGGTTTCTAGGAGCACATTTTGGGTTATTATTCCTTGAATAATAAACATAATGTTTTCGTGCCAGAGGTTGATCTCTCCGATTTGCTTCAAAATTTGACAGTTAGCGTTTCAAGATGTCTAAATCAAGAAAAATAAATGTCCGTCCGCCGTTCACGCCGTTTCTGGTAGTAGACATTTTTCTGAAACTTTTGCCAGGGACCTGTTTTCGGCCTTAGTTGGTCCTCGAAACTTTTCAACCCGACGGACCCAAATTTAGGGGTGGGTAGAGGTAAAAACGTCTAATTTGAAACTCAATTTTCTGGATTTTTTGTGAACTAGGCACATGGGGTACTATTTTCCACTAAATTTCGGACGCTGATTCCATTAAGAGAGATCCCGTACCGGTTGGTGCGCACCTGAGGTCATTTTCCATTAAATGTTGAACGCTGAATCGATTGGATTGAGACCTTGACACTCACTGTTTTCCCCATACTCTAAGCAATATAAATCGTTGATATATTCGATTCCTAAATCTTCAATGCGAGCTTTTGTAATTAGTGATGTGAATCTGATTATCATGTCACAGTTACAAAGTCTGCAATCCCCCGCTTTCCATTGCAGTACGCGGTTCGTGTCTTGTGGGAGTGCGAAGTCTCACATCGGAGGCCGTAGAGTTAATTTAGCGCCGTCGCCAATGCAAAAGAGGGAATGCAGGTCGGGAGCGTACAGGTTGATTATGTCTGCGCGGTTATTCTGAGGTTGCAGTCAAACCACTGAGAAGCGGAGGTGGATGGCGGATAGTGCTTTGCTGCTACCTGCCCGTACGTGCCTCCCTCTGGAAAACTTGAATAATTCATGCGGCTTTTCCCCTTTACACGGCCAGAAAGCCGTGGGAGGCACCCGGCAAACTCGGGGGGAAGTTCAGGATGTATAGAAGATGAGTTCAACGTTTGAACGCGGCTCGGCTTGGGGTCACATATCTCGCGAAGGCGATTGAGGGCCGCGGAATACTTATTTCATATTGAGCGCGTGGGACCTTGAACGTCATGAATAATCAAACTGGGCAATCAGCCTGGTATCAGAAGATAAACTTGTTTACACTGCATACCGACGAGATGGACATCAATACCACATTAAGTGGGGCTTAAGTTCCGTTAATGTGTGTTTCACAAGACGTCGCAGAATCAACGAGGATCTGCATGTCAGAGCAGATGTGGGTGCCCCGATCCCTCTTGTACGATGTCTCTAGATAGGCTAAGACCCTCAAGACCTGTTCGTCATGCCGGAGGGGTATAATACGAACCTCGATTGATAATCTGACGTGCATGAGACAATCTCGTGAGTACGAGACTGTTTAAATCCTCGTCAGTCATTACCTCCTCAATTATAGCCGCCTTTACCAAATTGAAAAAATAATTCAATAAATAATAATTTTACGCGAATATTGCCTGCGTCTATTGCGATCTGATTAAAAATGAAATAATTAATATATCTAGTTCAAATTTCTTTTTGGTTCATCATCTTCTGAATAACATCTCAACGTTTTCGCCCAAGGTATTTTATTTTGCGATTTGCACAAAAACACTACCTTTCGTGTCTCCATTTTTCTAAATTCTGACGTTAAGGTCAGGCGATCAATTTCAGGCTTGATCCTCGAAAATTGTCAGCCCAATCGTCCGAAACAAGCAAGGTATGGGTGAGAATGGTTTTTGAGCTTTTTAGGGACATAGTCGTGACAGGTATCGTTTTCCACTATATTTTCAAATCGATTGCGATGGATTTCATATCGGTTGAAGCAAATAATCTAGGTTCACTTGGAGTAATAAACCGTCGTGCAATAACCTACGTTGTTTTTCTTTTTCTTGGTTACTGGTAGCACCTTGACCAATTATGCCGGCGTATTCTCTCACTTGGTTTTTTCAGGATTCGCTCAACTCATGCTGAAAATAATGTTGAATCAGGAGTTTGGTCGTGAATTCGTAGTAGGTGAACAAAAGCCCCAAAATTCTTCTTTCACAGCTATATATTCTCGTAGATACACGTTGAATGTTGTTTTCACATATATTTTGAGCTCCGAAACGATTAAGATTCCATTCGCACTTCACAGATCACGGGTTACGCTTAAAAATCTCGAAAACGTACTGCACCCCACGTTAGTTGTAACGTTTTGATATTTAATGTCAACATTTTTAATATATAATGAAAATATCTTAGTGAAAAATAATAATTTTATTCTAAAAAGTTGGTTATCTTTCAACTTATTGGGGATTGAAGTACGACCTTTGTCGTGAGTAGATATACCCTCGACATACTTCTCCCTATGAATATCAGCGTACATTTTACTGTCGTACATCCCATTAAGAGTTTGATTATTGAGAAAACGTGCGATGATCATTGAGTCTTCTATTGAATGATTAGGGATTGTCAAAATCGAAAACTACTAAGAACGGGAAAATATCCAAAACGTGTAAATCGATACAATCAAATGTATCGATAATCGAAACTTTTAGCAATATAGTCCACCATAGCCTATTCTTACGACATTATTCGCTCGACAATTGAGTGCTTCATTGAGCATTCATCAACTAACTCTTGAGCCGTTTTATTCCCTGTGAACGAAATCCAACAGTTTATCTTCATAAACCCACTTTTGAAAGGGAAGATGAAGAAAAAGAACGGTCTCAAGATTAATGGACCCTCCATTCCTTCGCTTTTAATTAAATCATCAAAAGCGTTAAGAGAAGAAAGACTAGAAAGACCATGGATCGATGAACGAAAAATGACGCAAAAGCTGGTGTGATTAGAACGGAGAAAAGTGTTGGGACGGTTTTTTCTTTTATTTCGAAAAATCGTCTTTCGAACTAACACCGCCGAAGGTTTTTTCCGTCCGTGGTATTTGGCGGGCTGGTGTTGTTCATCTCGAACAAAAGGGCTTCTGACTAGAGTTGGAGTCCAGCCAAGGATCCGAGCTTCCAAAAGTTCAGCCCTCTTCCCCCGATGGATGCCGGAGTAGGTTGGAGAACTTGAATAAGCTTAGAGTTACGAAGAAAATAAAGTAGGATACTTTTCTCGGCGTCCAAGTGACGTTGCATTTCATTCGTTAGTTAATTTTTTTTCCGCTTTGTTATGGAACATTCGCTTCTCTCGCTTCTTTTCAAAGAGTGTATACGGTTGATTAGAAAATAAAATCCGACCATCAAATGTTGACATTTGAATGGAAATGAGATGTGGGCAAAATATTCACCGAGCTGGACCGCCTAATGGTTTGGGACATCATTATTTGAACAGTGAAATGTGCAAATAGAAGAGGAAAATTGATTGATTTTCTATCGCAGTAGGAATGAGACGTGTTGGTCGAGCTGTTCGTGATTTTATTGTGATAAACTTCAAAAAGGCTCTTACAGCACCTATTTTTCGAAAAAGAACTTCATTTCCAATAAAGGGAACCATTGTCCCATTCCTTCTTCCCTAAGGAAAGCTAATCTCACCTAACAACAGTTGTAATATGAGGTAAAAGGTGACAATAGAGCACACGGAGAGGTTGGTTTTCACCCCACCGAACTTCAATGCGGTGAATGGCTGACTGAATATCCTCTCAGTCTGATAGTGATCACACGCAATTGAAGATCTTCATGACATCAGCGAACAGTAGACAGTGTCAATGCACCTAGAAAGCCCCAGAGTAGCCATCCTGGGGAACACCCAAAAAGTTATGTAAAAACGCTGGAAATTCTTACACACGGGTTGGTTATTCCTCGGACCAGGCGCATGGAGACTCATTTCTTCAACATGGGGGAAACAGTGGATGTGGCGGGTCCCGGACCCATCTCAATCGATTCAGGGTCCAAAATTTGGTGGAAAATGATACCTCACACGCCTAGGTACCAGAAATCTCGAAAACACATATTGAAAATTGGACCCATAACATCTTCCAGTGGGTACCAATGGTTCTGGTACCCTGTTAATTGGATTCCGCGTCCAAAATGTAGTGGAAAATGATACCCCACTCACCTAGATTGCAAAAATCTCAAAAATCCATTTTTTCGAAATACACATTTTGACCCTGACCCCACCCAAATTTGGTTCGATCGGGTTGAAAAGTTTCGAGGACCAACTAGAGCTAGAAACGGGTCCCTGACCAAAATTTCAGATTTTTAGAAATTTTTCTACTACCAAAGTCGGCGTGGACGGCGTACGGCGGACGGACATTTGCTAATTTTGATCTAGATTGACTTTTTGCATGAAAACATAAGTTGATTATTCAAGGAATAACCAACCAAAACTGCATACTTGGGATTGATATCGAAGCTGCCATATTCTACTTAAGCAGTATAAAGAAAAATGTATTGTCACTTTTGTGAGTGCAAATAGGTGTTTGATAGTTGTTTACTTGAACACCAGGCCAGACCATGTTCCAACATCACAGGATTCTCCAGCAATGCTAACACAAGTTTGCAATCTGGTTCCAACTGATTTTGTAAACTAACAAATTAATCCGTAAAAACTGTAGGAAGCGTGTACTTGGCGGCCTTGTCGAGGTAGATGGTCAGTTTAACCAACGTTTCCATGCTAAAAACCCTCTGAATCCACGGAATTCAAAGCCCTGCCATGTGGTCACAAGAAATAGAGCAAAATTGAGCTTAGGCTTCTCAAAACCATCAACACCCTCGTTCTACAGTCCATTTATTGAACCTTTACAAATGAGGAACGCATAGAAATATCAGGTTTTGACTCAGCACATAAAGTGTCCCTGGTGGAAACTCACATAGTCGATATTTCCTAATAAATCAATGATCGCATTACAGTCTCTTTGTTCAATACTATTGAGCCCCTCTTGTGGGCTCTATAATGTTAGCAGGGTCTTTTCGAAGTAGCAGTTGACAGAGCATCTTTCTTCAATTGGCTAGGAATATGGATACAAACAACTAAGCAAATTTCTCTCTTGCTCTGCGTTATTGTGTTTCTCGACATGTGTGTACTCTGACAAACCTCTTGACCGCCCCTGACCTCATTCGTTGGTGTTGCAGTCCATCTTTATCTTCCCTAAGGAAGATTTATTGCTCCTCGAAGAGAAGTTCGGGGACGCCTGAGGACATTAAGAACACTGTGTCTCAGTGTGGTCGGTACGGTCATCCTCCGGGGCAACCCTCCCAAAGTTGGACACCCAAAACATTGAAACTAACCTAAGTGAATGATGTTGAGGCGTTTTCGTAATTCGTCTAGCCGAGTAAACTTCGGATCCTTTTAGCACTGCTCGAGGAGACACGAAACGTGCGCTTCAATATGTCTTCCTTCGTTCAATATTTACCTCCGTGTTTCAGATCCTTCACAAATTCCTGACGTCAAAACCACGGAACACCACCAAGCTCGTCAATGGCACGCTAAGCAACAACACGGAGCTCCGAGGTTTGACGATTCCTGAAATCCTTCGAAGTATACAGCGGTATAACGACGCCCAAACGATTAACAACGAAGACATTTTCGGCCCCATCCAAAATGACACCATAATCATAGTTATACAGGTGAGAAAGTCCCTCAACTATCTCCGCATCTCCAATTGCAGACTGCAATTTTTTTTTTTTTTAATCAGTTCACGCAGCAATTTTATTCATATTTTTTCAAGTTGACTATGGCAGTATCACGTCAAATTGGAGGTTTTGCATTTCGAATTGGTGATTTTCTATATCAAATTTGGGGTTTTACTCACCAATTTGGAGGATAACAGAAATACATTATTTAATTCTGGGAAAGCAACAACGACAAATGAGCGATTAAAACGTAACGGGATGTTGAGATGGGGGGGGGGGGTTACATTGTGGAATTGAAACATGGCTGATTCGTCGGTGGTTGAAAATGAACCAACGAATGATGATAAGAAGCTTCTCATTATTTCAACATCAGCATAATGGCCCTAAAAGGAACCTGTCTATGACTTACCTTCTTCAACCTACTTTCCATACCTAATATAAAATAAATTATTGACGGCCATAGTCACAACTCAAGTCTTTCACCAAGGTTGGGTACATAATAAACCAACTGAACAATGTACCACTAACCATTGTCCGAAAAGTGCCCCATTCCCGAAAAACTGTTTAAATAATTACTCTCTTCACTTCGACTTGGGAGGGTTGTTTTTCACAGTTTAGGCCAGAAATCCCAACCAAAAGCTCTTGTTTTTCAGGATGATTGGATGAGCAAGATTTCAGATAATCGTTATGAAGTAAAGCTTGAATAAGGAATTTTTATTAGTATAGATCCATTTTTAATCTTCTTGAGACTACAAGAAGTAAAACGAAACCTTTTTATGTTGTCGTTCGTCGATGATTGGTTGGTTATTGAACGCAGTACTCAAGATTTTCGGTGCTGGACACAAAGAGTATTTCTTGATCTTAGGCGACCCTTGTACTGGAGAATTCAGTTCAGGCCTACCACTACGGATGCAGACAATATAGAGGTTATTGGGTTATATTGAAAAAGGAAGATTTTTCACTGAAAACCGGGATTTGGAAGTATCGGGGAAAAAGGGGAGCAGATGGCCAGAAGAGGGATAACACCCCCCCCCCCCCCCTAAAACGGGAGATCTGGTAACACTGCTGTCAGGTCTAGAATGAGGCGAATCAACAGGCACCTTCAAAAGAATGACATTTAGAAGGGACGAATGAAATGTCTTCGTCATGTTGTATTGCACGGAGTAGGTATTTTCAGAATCTACGCGGGCTAGCATTGCGGCGTATGAAACTAATGTGAAACAAATCATTTCCGCGTCCATTTGAAATAAAAAAGTCCAAATTGACGTGAAAATGCTGCCAAATAACTTCATCGGGGATTAGGCTTCAAATTAACAGTAACTGATGCTGAATCTATTTCCGCCTTATTCATTATTTCTAAAACTTGGTTGATCCCTTCTTTATGGAGTGGTAGTTGAAATTTGTTGATCCAAGTATTTCTTCACCAACTTCAACTTGAATTCACTAACTCTCTCTCATTTCCGTGTTCAGGTGCACACGCGAATCGTCTACCTACGGCATCTAATAGTATCGCTGGCGCAGGCGAAGGACATAGAAACAACATTGATCGTCTTTTCTCACGATTTTTACGACACAGAAGCGAACGATCTCGTTCAATCGGTCGATTTCGCCCGAACCCTGCAGATATTTTACCCCTACTCGATACAAACTCATCCGAACACCTTCCCCGGCCAGTCGAAAGGCGATTGCCCGAGAGATATCAACTATCAGCAGTAAGTGGTCTCCGTTCGGACGCGTGAGGAAGTTGACGGTGTTTTAGTTGAGGCGAACGCAGGCATTGTTTGGATAAAGAAGTATTCGGTTTGGTTGGATTTTCAGGGCTCAAATTCTGCGATGCACGAACGCCGACCATCCGGACCAGTATGGCCACTACAGGGAAGCCAAATACACTCAAACCAAACATCACTGGTGGTGGAAGGCGAACAGGGTGTTCGGCGAACTGGAGGTGACCCGAAATCACACTGGTAAGTTTGGAGACATTCCCCTCAACTTCCCCTCCATCCCCATTGTCCCCAATATGACAAATACAGAAGATACGGGTAGTCAATTAACATACCTCAGCTGTGCTTAAAATAAATAAATACACATAAAATGTGAAAAAACGTTGAAAATTATCCCACAATGGTTGATTATTCCTTGGAGCAAAAGTATGGGGAAAACAAGTGTGGTGCCCCGTACTCCAATCGATCCCGCGTCCAAATTTAGTGTTCAAAAAACACATTTTAACCCCTACCCTCCCCGAATTTGGGCCGATCGGGCTGAAAATTTTTGAAAGCCATTGCATTTCGAATTGATTGCGTAGGTCCCGGACCGATTGGTGCCCATCGGAGGTGGATACGAGTCAAAATGGGCACCTACCAACCTATTTTGGTGGGCTTCGAGATTTCTGGTACCTATGTGTGTAGGGTATCGTTTTCCACTAAGTTTTGGATTACAATGATTACATAGGTTAATTAATTAAGGAATAATCAACCAAAAGGGCCGAAAAAACTAAAAGCGCCATTGTTTAATTTGTACTGATCCCAGTGATACGTATTTGCAGGCTTGGTCCTGTTCCTCGAAGAAGATCACTACGTCGCGAGCGACTTCATATACGTCCTTCGACAAATGCAACATGCGTGCTCCTCGGCTTGTCCTCAGTGCAATATCCTCAGCCTCGGCACTTACCTCAAAACCTACAACTACTACGGAGACTCGAAGAAGGTTCGGAAAAAATAATTTCGCATCTTTGGTGGCTATTTAAATCGCAAAACTCCGCTTCATTCGCTTTTATGATACTCACGTTTTATAATATTTTTAACAACGTGTGTATTCTACATGACCTAAATTTTTCTCTAACGAGGAAGTTACCCATTGACGAAGTAGCTCAGCCTACTGTCCTCTTGAAAGGATTGGTTTAATCTAGGTTGTAGGTTGCAATCACCTGCATGAGACCTCACTACTTCGTGTTTTTCACCGCAACGGTAAATTACATTAGAAACAACGGTAGTAGGATTTCCCTCTGTATGAGGTACTGTGACATGAGAACAAAAGTGACATTTGGCGTACCCCTTGGCCACCACTACTCCACCAGCTTCTATCTCGCCAATAGAGTGCGCTACTGACGAGGAATTTGAAGTATGTGGTCTTTGTTATTAGTTACATCTCTTAGGCAGGTTGTTTTTGGTTCGTGTTTGAGGTAAATACAAGTTTCTAGGTCAATTTTGGGAGGAGAAGTTGAATGTTACCGCCTTTCTGCAGAAATAAGTGATTTTAAAACAGTCCTCATCTTAATTCACATGAAGCAGTAAGAGCCCAGAATGTGGCAATCATCCTATTCCAAACATCTTATATTTACCGATTGACGAAACCACTTAACAATTATATCGAACGTAAAGAAGTCAGCTGAATTGGGGGCCAGGTCGCTCCTGAGTGCCGAGTTAAACAAATTGCAAATCTCAGAGAATAGAAAACGGGGAATCGTCTCTCAGAAGCAGAAACATTAATTCTTCGCTGTAAAATAACTTTTATATTCGTGGGAATGTGTTCGCTGAAGAGTGAATTCATTTACTTGGGCTCCCTTTGATATTCCGATGCGGATTTTTCATGCTTCCGTGGAGACGTAATGGAGAATTAATTATAAATTCTACTCTCGCAGTATTCGTTATGCCCATCTTTTGCATTTTGCATGTCGGAGTGTTTTCTTCCCGTTAAGAAGTAAAAGAGTCGTGAAGCTTTCTCGGATTATTCCTCCGAGTGAGCATTTTATTTTCCTCCCCGTTTTGTTGGAAATGTGAATAATCCGTATTGAATCAAGTGAATTGGAAAATACGTAGAATGAATATGAGAAATCGCCGGCCTGAGACGGAGTTTTTATTTTTATAGTCTCTTTTGCGGGGAAAAATTGTGCTGTTGGTTTTGAAAAAGAATAAAAGCCGATCTTTGTCAGAAAAAGAGGGTCAGGAGACCTCTGAATCACTGACTGCTTGTCGAGGGAATTACGTATGAAAGCGGAAACTCGATGATTTCTTCGAAATATTCGCGTTACCTGAGGCATGGGTTTTGACGAGATTTTGTTTCCAACGAAATCACCTAAATCCCAGATTTTTATATGACCTTCTCATCTCAAAATACCGATGACTGCCGATGTATGTAAAGTCGACCTGTTTATTCCTCTAAAAAAGTGAATCATTGCAACGAAAATCAATCCTCGGATGTATTTCACAATTTAAGGACCTGTATACGTCGATGAGAACATATTTATGTCAAGTATGCATTCCTACTATCTAGTATGGAGGTTATACTGCCATGTTGAAGGGATACAACCTGACCCAGTCTATTTTTCTCGAATTTTTTTTCGACAAAAATTAGGAACATCGACCATGTTGCAAACATTCAGTGGCCTCTTAAGAGCCTGCTCACAATCATTGAGATTAGCACATTATTTTTGCCTAACCGTAGGCTGTGATTTTGAACCACATTTTGCCAGAAAACACATCTTTTTTCGTTTGACGAAAATCTCTCATATTCCTTATTAATCTTCAGCTCTTCCTCTTCCAACACAGCTTTTGCAAAGTTTCATTTCACAACATTTAATGGCTCATTTGGCATTTTTACCAACACATTTGTATTTCAATTCTAACGTAATGAGGCTGTGCTTTTGATACGCTTATCTCTCAATGTAGCACCTCCTTCCGCCTATCATTCTTCAACAAAAGTTGGTGGTAGTTTTTTTTTCCTTTTTTCTTTTGTTAGATGTTAAGAAAACTATTTTTGTTACCGTGGAACAATGCAGAAGGAAGCGCTCAGAGCCCTCAAGCGACATCAGACGCTGAGCGCGGCTGCAGTCCCACCGTCGTGGGGTTTCCATATTCTTCCATCGCTGTACCAACATTATCACAAGGTAGTTTTTTTTTCGCCCTGGTTCTCGACCCAGATTGGAAACCCCCTTCTGTAGCCTGCCTTAAACTACAAGAGGAATTGAATGCCGATCAAAATGCTACCGCTCTCACTCCACTCCATCAACCGTCAATCGTTAAATGATAATTAACGTGCAAGGGTTCGCTCCGATAGTGAAAAGTCACCTCCTGTCACCTCCCTCGAATAATATAGCACTTTCACGTCGAATCAGAGGATTTACGCATCAATTTTAAATGGAAAACCTCCGAATAGATTTGTAAAACCTCCAAATAAATGCCTGAAACTTTCAATATGACGTGAAAATGCTATACATCCATCTATAACAATCTCTTAAAAAAAAAAAAAAAAAAAAAAAAAAAAAAAAAAAAAAAAAAAAAAAAAAAAAAAAAAAAAAAAAAAAAAAAAAAAAAAAAAAAAAAACAAAGACCTTGCCAGTCTTATTTTGGTACCTAAAGCCGTTTTTATGAAAACGTCCCTAAAATTCACTGTATTTTGTTCCAATTGCCACAAAAATTGAATTAATTTAATAAAATTTTGATGATTTTTGAGTGTAGAAATTGTCCAAGACCAATATAACATACATAAATTTTACAAAATATTGTATAATTCATGGACGAATTTCACGATGATTTCTCCATTTTAAAGCACATGTTTGCAAGAATTCACCGAATTTCCACAATGCGTTCATTTATTCTCTAATTACCTAAGGAAAATGAGGCCAGTAACTTTTGGTTCCTATCAATATCACATTGAATAATTTGACGATCCTTATCATCGCGAGACACGGTTGAGGAGAAGTGGACATTTTGAATTCCAGCTCTGAAATACTCTCTCGCATGACCTTTCCACGCTTGTTTTCCGCCATTTGCCTGCCGAACGTTTTGCATGCTCTTTGCGACTTTTTGCGTATAATTTGAAGCTATTATCGTGTCACGAACAGTTCCACTTGTTGAGACACGGTCGAAATTTTAATGATCAATAAACGGGCTTCCTCGGACTCGACGTCGCTGCAATTCATCACTTCGTGTTTACTCAAATTGGTGATCTACGAAAGCGTCGATCGTGATATTATTTACTCCTATATCTGTAATGTGTATTTAAAACCCGCTCCTCTGTCCAAGTTTGCCTCTATTTTTATCACGTAGGAATCAAAAGCATGATCAGATCAACGCGCATGCAGTTAATTACATTCAGACAAAGTAGTTGACATTTTCAAACGTGTCTGCATTATTACGTATTTGCTCACGTGCACAATTTACTTTTCCTTCTTTATTGGTCTATTTTTTTCCAGAATTCAGTTACACTTTTGAATCCTGGATTTTTTATATTGCTTTTTTCCAAATTTATTCAATTTATTGTTCCAATACTCATTTTTTATCTCTTAACCCGGTTAAAAGTTTTTCGAGTGATATTTGTACAATCTATTTTAGGGAGCCTAACAACCTAGCCTTTGTTTTTCCAACATCTCCAAATTAGTGTTGATTGATGATGGTGTTATGTGTGGCCGTCCCTGATCTGGGACGCAGATTACTCTCCAGCCATGCGGCCGTCCCCGATCCGGGACGCGGATTACTTGCCAGCCAAGCGGCCGTCCCAGATCCGAGCCACCTACTAATAGGATGTTTACGAGTTGTACAAGAGTCCATGTAGTGAACTTACAAACTGAAGTTATGTTTACCTTTCAGGGACCCTCCTTTACACCAAAAAACATTCGATAGGGGCATAAACATTACATTAGTTGGTGGTTCTGATCTGGGACGGCCGCAAGGCTCGCAAGAAATCTAGCGTCCCAGATCCGGAACGGCCACACTGGACGCGTTCAGATAAAAGAAGAACGGCTGTCTAACGAACGTGCCTTTGTTTTTCTGATAGCTCAAAATGATTGTTGACTTATATTGAAGTTTAACACGTTCAGTGCGGCCGTCCTGGATCGGAGCCACCTACTAATCTGATGTTTACAAGCTGTACGAGGGTTCATGTAGTGAACTTTCAAACTGAGGTTATGTTTAACTTTCTGGGGCCCTCTGGCCCCCTTTACACGGAAAAACAGATAATAGGAGCATAAACATTACATTAGTAGGCGATTCGGATCTGGGGCAGCAAGTAATCTGCCGTCGCGGAATGGCCACACTGAACGTGTTAACGTCTTCAGATAAAAGAAGAACGGCTGACCTAAGCCCCAATGTGGCGAATAAATAAACTCAGCAGTAGGATTTGAAATGTTATTGTGACGTCATATCTTACTCGGTTTGTTTGGTTGAAGAATAAAATTGTGAAATTGTCCCATAACAAGGTCATTTCTATGACTTCTCTTACTTTGAACATTCTCTGTTGTCAGGCTGAAGTGACCCCTTGGATGTCCTCCAAACACAACATGGGCATGGCGTTCAACAGGTCTGTTTGGTCGGAAATGGTCTCATGCGCTCGGCATTTCTGCTCTTACGACGACTACAACTGGGACTGGAGCCTCCAACAGGTGTCGCAACAGTGTCTCAAATCCAAATTGACAGCGATGGTCATGCGAGGGCCCAGAGTCTTCCATATTGGAGAATGGTGAGCTTTTTGTTTGGAAAAGTGCGGTCGTTCGTCTAATGTTACGACATTTAAATGCTCTAATTATCTTCGTTATTGTTCTCCTTAGTGGCGTTCATCACAAGAAGGACAACTGCGAAAGCACCGCCGTCATTTCCAAAGTGCAAAGAGTTCTCGCCAATGCTGCCAAACACCTCTACCCGAGCCACCTCACACTTACTTACACCACCATCACTAAAAAGACCAAAGTGAGGAAAGGTAAGCAGCTTGGGAGGACATTAATAATTCTTTTAGTTTTCGCAGACCTGCTGGGAGCCACAAGTGACTTCAATCTTCATTTATTCAGATGTCAACCGGATTTTTCTGTGGGAATTGAAATCGAAATTAGATTCTTAGTCGATGGACAACACAAAATCCAAATGCAAATTGAGGGCTATTCATTGCATGGGGACTCATAACCCATATCCCTTGCTCTTTGCTACCTGGCTTAACTTCAAAACGCGAGCAGAGTAGTTGGTAGAGAATCAACTACTTAAATGATATAATGATAGAACAAGTAGCTTTACAACTGGTCTTTTGCAGTTTACCCACAAAATGGCTGCCTTGTGTGGTGCCCTATAAAAAGCATTTCATGTTCCTGAAGATAACGCTAGGACAGCTCTTTACTAATTTTCAATTACATTTGCAAAGGCAACATGGAATGAGTGACATACCGAATTTCACTATTTGTTGTTTGACTCTGATATGACGTAATGGGAAAAACTATAGCACTATTTCCAAGTAGCAACAATTGGTCAACTGCGCAAAGAGGGCAGAGCCAATGTGATAACACAGAATAGAAACCCTTCTCATGTGACCTGCATATTACACGCCATTTATCCCATTTACTGTTAATTTTTTAGAAAACTAGTAGCAATTGATTTGCCATGCTGAAGCTCCTCTTGAAAGGTGTATAATAATTATATTGTTACTGAAGCCCTCTGGACTCACTAGTTGGGCCATTTGCCGCTAGTGGCGCTGGGGATCCTCCTGTAGTAGTCAGACAGTCAGACTCTGCTCCATGGAATAAATATTAATAAATTAATAAATACTTATTCCATGACTCTGCTCAGGTCTCTCTTTTCCTCCATTCCACGTTACACAATTGTACCTGTTATTGCTTATTCCCTTTTGCTCAGTGATGCAAAGATTTTACGGATTTGGTGAGATATCCCCTTGAAGTAGGAGTTGAAACAAGACAATTATGTCAGCGGATGTGCATAGCTCTCAAGTAAATGAATCCTGATTATAGTAATTTTGGACCATCTAGGGCTAAACCAAAACAATCCCTAAAAATTATTGTATTAGTTAATAACCGTTATAAACTTGGCAGTTATGGCCGTAGAAAGAAAATTAGGTTAAACAGAAAACCAAATTTGTTCAGGAACCTGTAAAACGTAAAGCGTTAGTGCCAAACAAAGGTATTAGAGACATTTTTTCATTGAAAAAAAAAAAAAAAAAAAAAAAAAAAAAAAAAAAAGGTTTGAATGTGGGTGTTGAGCGCAATATCAAGTGTATTATGTGGCGTCAGATATGGATGAAAGATGTGTCTCATATCAACGAATAACCTCACCACAGTCCCTTAGCCTTCCTTGTTTGGTACTTTGGTAGCCCTTTCACCATTGTGTTGCGTGGGTATCCCCACGTTCAAGACTGATCCTTTTATCGCATTTGATTCAACCACTTTCTGAAGGTGCTTCACATTGCGAGAAAGGCTACAGTTGTTTTCAAATGTATTTTTTTTTTTTGCATATTTCTAACATCGAGGCAATTTTTAGGGGTATTTTAATCTATGTGACTCCTCCCTCCCTTATCCTCATTCCAAATCTTAACAAATCAGTTCTGTTCTAAAAAGTGGGGAACCTTGTAGAACTAGGACCTTCAACATGACAATGGGTGACTGTACAATATTTTATTCCTTTGGAATAATCGAGGTGTTGTTGTTGCAGGAAACGGCGGTTGGGGCGACGTGAGGGATCACCAGCTGTGCATGAACATGACCTTGGGGCACAGATAGCGGAGGCTTACGAGTGGCTTCAAAACCACTCGTGAACACCTAGATGTCTGAGCTGTCATCTTTGTCATCAGTGAGTAACCTATGTGCATTTGTTTTGAACTTTTCACGGTTGGCGATGACGTCCTAAACATTGAGGAACTTGAGATATTTTGGTTGAGTGCTACAAGTGACGTCGCTGTTGGCTTTGCGCACATTGATGACAGTGCGCTCTCGTGGACTGCCCGCACAATAGTTGAGAGCATTTTCCCGGTTGCGCATAAGCGCTTCGTGCACTGGTTTTTCGTTTTTGGTCCTGTAGGGATTGACTGAGAATCTCTGTATGACATGGAAAGACTTTTAAAATAACCAAACATAGAAGAGAAGATAAAATTGATAGTATTGCTGAAAAGGGAGGTTCTGGTTACATTAAGGCCTCTGGAAGCTATAGTAAGTTCCCGGGGCAACTGGTATATAAACTGGAGTATAATGCAAGGTGCATAGACCTGCCTCCTATACGAGCTTGCACTGGTGTGGCTTGGAAGAAGCAGTTTTCCAATTCTCTTTGTTCAAGAGGAGGTATTTTAGTTTTGATAGTTATCTTGAACCTCCTCCCCTATGAGGCCTATGTGGTTTTGAATCTAATGAATCATCAAATAGTAAAAAATAAAGTAAAGTAAGCAAGGACTTTCACCCTGGATTTTCGTCCGACTACCTGGTCATCAAATAGTTCCTAATTATTTCTAACCTGCTCCAGCGCTGTTCTGGCTATTGGCAGGAAGCGGATTGAAGAATTTTCAAATTCACCACGTATTACGAGGGTTTTTGACAGTATAAACTGAGATATCTGAGTTCTTGTGGGTTTGTGACCCGTCAAAAATATTATTAGTATAAGTATTCAGGAAGTCCGCCTAACCTCACCATGAAATTTTTTCATTTTATTCACAGGGTCGACGGATCTCGCGTAGAAAATGGCACTTCCTGGCCCAAGGCGGACGACACTGATTTCCCATTGAAAATCCCGCCACCTCCCAGGAAGCTACAACGGAGTGTAGTGTAAAATAAATAAAAACGTTCACTCGCACTCGTCTTGAAAATAAAACAAGAAGTTCCACCAACGTTTTTCTTGAAATTCACAAATTAAATGTGACAAAATCAGGAAAACACTTCCCGAATTTGTCTATCGTCGTTTCAGCGCTGGTAAATATCCTCGATATTTACTCTTTTCCACGTTTAGGTGTACCGAATAAATTCCCACTTGTGTCGTTTTGATTAATACCGGAATCGACAACCTATCGATCTCCATTTGTATCTCCTTCGACCAAAACAGCGCACTGTGATCATTCGAAATCTCACGGTCGATTCCTATGTCACCTCGAAACAATGAATTTTGGGAAAACTGATTTCTTTCGGAGAAACTATACATTCAGCTTACTGACTTTTAATTGTTTTCATTTTTTAAATCATTTTAAAAATGTGAATCTGTTCAAATTAGGGCTTTGTTTCCGTCAAGTGGAACCACGTTTTGCATCCGCTCGAGTCAATTTCACTTTTCACTTGAATCAATTCCTTGTAGAATTTTGTATCGAACGATCTTCGAAAATCCCCCAATCGATAGGGGCGGGAAATATACAGGGAACGTGTTAATTCTAAACGTAGTTAAAAAGTGGGGCGTGTCTCGGTCTTACCAGATTTTCTTCTAGTCATAGCGTAGGAAAGACGGTTTTGTTTTGAGTTATTTTCATCGTTCTAAGTGTATTCTTCTTCCCTTTATGGCGATTTTGTCAGAGGACAACGATGTTTTCAAGTTTGGAACGAGGTCATTTCCGATTCGAAGCTTTGCTGCTGCAAAATTTCCATTTTCTACCTTTCTGCGGCGTAGTGATGACTTAAAACTAAGATTTTGTTTTCTGGAAAACAAATTATTCTTGTTACTCCCCTTTGTAGAAATTGTATTTGACATTTAACGAAGAATTGATTCAATATTTGCAGAATTGGCCGCTCATTTTTCTGCCTAAAAGACCACTTGTATATCGATTTCGAATCACTTTGGGTAGATGCGCCTTGTTTCAAACTCGACAAAATCGCTATAAATACCGTAATTTATAGAACGTTTAGTAGTAAGATTTCTCTTTCCATAGCGACGTCATTTGGCTGTGTATTTAAAGGCTATTTGTTTGTTTAAACGTTTCCATTATGTCCGTTCGACAAGCTACAATCTAACCGCGTACAGGGCCCAGCATTGACAACCGTTCACGAACCGACTGTTCTTTTTCGATTTTTGAACGGTTAATGGCGGCGGCAGATAGCGAGATTTTCATTGTAAAAAAAAACTATTTGACGTGCAATCTTCATACCTATACGTGTATATCATCCACCTTGTGTGATACGAATCAAAACTTGACCATAACGTTTTAAGTGTCCATGGAAAATATTTTATGTGTTGTGACATGGTGGTGTTAAATGGTTATAAAATGTACATAATAAATTATGACGGAATATGATCTTGTCATTTGACCTACGACGCGTAACCCGTTCAATTGATTCGTGTAATTTATTTATTCGAATGGTGATGAAGGTGAACAATTTACCCATTGTAGGGGTATGTCTTATAAAAGTAGATTGCATTAAGTATCTTCATTTATTGTTATTAGTTGACTCTATTCCAGGTCAATACTCAGATGCCATGCTCAGAACTCCCTCCAAAACCACCGAAATAAGTCGCCAATAACTTCAGTGGGGCAAAGGGTCATACAATGCTGTCCCAGTAACCGGATCTGGTACACTGATGGGTCCAGAATGGAAACAGGGACAGGCGCTGGGGTGTATGGGATCACATCTTGGGAGGCTATACTTCACACCACAAGGGACTCCGTTTTCCAGGCCAAAATTCTGGCAGTCTACTCATCTGCCCTGGAGAGTCTGAGGAGAGGGCATATTAATGCACACTGCCGCATTCTCTTTGATAAAGGTCCTCACAGCACCCAACATCCATCTCATCCAAGTTGGTGAAGGACTGTTAACATACAGTGTCCCTTAGTGGGTGGCGAGGTACAAAGGCATTGAGGGCAATGAAAAAGCTGATGAGCTTGCCAGGAGAGGCTCCAAAACACCCTTCGTGGGCCCAGAGCCAGCTGTAGGTATGCCCAAAAGTTCATTCAGAGCTGCCATCAAGAAGTGGACTTGCAAGAAACACTCCGACAGATGGCGGAGTATTGAAGGACATGTCCACAGCAAGCGTGCAGTGGATAAAAACCCCTCTTTGGGTGTCTGCCACTATCAACCATCTAGGTTGTTGAAGATAGGGACACTATAAGGAGGCTATTTGTCGATACCTGTGTCACAATGGTGCCCTCTTATTTGATAATCCGCACAGTGGTTACGGGAAAGTGGGTGAGACGACGAGTGAAATTCGCCATCTTCCTCTACACCGTTGGTAAACGGGTGTTAGTCATTTCGCCCGCAGGACGACGACAGTGGCTGCGCGCAGGAGATCCATAATTAAGGACTCATTAGCGCTAGAATTACCATAGTTTTGGACAGAGTCCAATGTGTTTCTCACCCCAATGCAAGGAAGTGAGCCACAATTATAAGGAGAGCTCACCCCACGGGTTATGCTTCTCCCCCCCACTGCATGCAGTGAGGATACAGTCTGAACAGACTGGAATGATTGTCCCTTCATTCAGCAGGGCTTGGATAGGGAGTAGTAAACTACTCCCCCCAAGTACCAACTTGTGGTAGTTCGTGCATTCTAGCTTGCACTACCACTTAAGCAGAGTGGTTCCCGAGTGTTGCATCTCAACTCCCAGAGCTGGTCTGTATTGGTACATCCTGCACGGATGTATGCAGCACAGGCCTACCCATTATAGGCACCTTCATAGGGTGAAGCCCTCGGGCTAGGGTGCGCCTCAACCACGACCCCCGCGAACGGTCCATTATTTCGGACCGTAGTTTCCTACCTCAATTGGGGAGGCTGGCCAGTGAGGCTTTGCCGAAGCATTGCCTCTGTGGCCAGGGGCTCCTCCCCACCCGCGGTACCAGTTTGGAAGGATACAGGTTTGTCAGTGCCCTGACGACCCTTACTTCCTTAAAGGGCTAACTGGCTCATAGCCCCGTGACAGAGGCTTTGTACCTGTCACTACCGTTTCATGAAATGCCAGAGGTTTCCCTCTTCTCCCCAAGTGGTCCAGATACCTGTTCCACTCAGAGAGTGGCACCTCATAGGATGCGGTCCCTTATTGTGGTCAGCATTTATTACACCCTGCCAACCCGAGGGTGGGTCAGTTGTTATGCCCCACCTGACCAAGGGGCGGAGAGCTTCACTTAGCGCTGCTGAAGGTCCCTCCTGCTGCCATCCACTTCTCTAGCCTGCAGATGACGGGTCCGCAGCACTGGAAGAACCATCTCAGCAAAGCGTATCAGCCTGCTGTATCCCTCCTCCGTAGCCAGGATTTCACTCCTCTGGATGTCGCTCAGCTGGCACAGGTCCCGTTCCCTTGCAAAGCTGGGGCAGTCCCGGATGATGTGGTCCGCAGTCTCAGCAGGCTCACCACATGCACAAGGAAGTTCTGGTGCAAGCTTGAACCTGCTCAAGTGTCCCGCAAATTCACCGTGTCCTGTCACAAATTGCATCGCACTATGTTGAGGCACAAACCACTTCCGATCCAACCGGTCCCGCACGTTGGGAAGGTATGAGAGCACCACCTTACCAAACTCATTGTTCTCGTACTCTGCCTGCCAGGCTTCAAGTAGCTTGTCCCGCACTGCAAGCATCAGCGATCCTGTTCGTGGGTCTGCAGAGTTCATCACTCCCGGGATCGCAAACTCCTGTCCATCACATATACGGTACACAGCCCACCTCCGCCATGCTTCCCACTGGATTGGGAGCACACCAGCAAGTACAGGTAGCCCAACTCCAGCCGCAGTCTTGTATGCCCTCACAACCTTCGCCAGTGCTCGCTTTTGAATAGCGCGGACTCGCCTCCAGTGTTTTGCCCTGAGTAGGTCTACCCATGCAGGTGCAGCGTACAGCAATATCCCTAGAAATAACCCCTTATATATAGTTAGCAACTCCCTAAAACCTATGCCCCATCCAGATCCTGCCAGCCTGGTGACTTTGGCAAAGGCTTTAAGTGCCTTGTCACTGACAGTCTCCAAATGAGGTCCTATATCTAGCCTCTCCCCTAGTGTAACCCCTAAATCATAGTTTTGGACAGCTAGGCAGCTTTGGAGTTGCGTGTCTCTAATCACTGAAGAGGCTGTTAGATAGGAACTGGGTTTTCATTTGAGGAAACGAGGACGCCAACCTTCATACGACCATCAACTGCCTCCCAGAAAAGGAGGGTTTGGCGTCAACTCCCGTTGGTCAAGAACCCTGGATGGGGACCAGCAAAAATGCTACCTTAACCAGCAGGTCAAATCAAGGGGGCACTGGCAGAGGCGACCTGGGGCCTATTCCTAGAAACTCTTCACTCCTCACTCTCCACTCTATAAAAAATTTTCGTTCCTAGAAAGTGCTGAGTGCTATGAATGTTGAGTTATGAGTTATGTTAGTGGTGTTATGTTGAGTGAAATGATGAGTCGAGTTGAAGAGTTTTCGATGTTCTACTCGGGTTCTGTTCCAAGAAACTCTTCACACTCATATGAAGAGTCAACACTGTGGGTTTCAAATGAAGATTCGTCCGTTTTGGTTTGTTATTCCTTGAATAATCAACCTATGTTTTCATACAGAAACTCAATCTCTCCGATTCGGGCCCAAAATATTTTTCTGCGCGTTTCAAGGTGTCTAGATCTAAATTTGCTAATGTCCGTCCACGCCAACTTTGGTAGTAGAAAATATTCAAAATACCTGAAATTTTCGTCAGGGACCCTCGGCTCTAGTTGGGCCTCAAAACTTTTCAGCCCAATCGAACCAAATTTGAGGGGAATAGGGGTCAAAATGTGTTTTTCAGAAAATGGATTTTCGAGATTTTTGGCAATGTAGGCGTGTGGGGTATCGTTTTCCACTATATTTTGGACGCTGAATCCAACAAAATGGGTCCCGGAACGATTGGCGCCCTCTAGATGAGGTTATGGGTCAAAATGGGTACCTATCTACCCATTTCGAATGTATTCTCTAGATTTCTGGTACCTAGGCGTGTGGGGTGTCATTTTCCAATAAATTTTGAACCCTGAATCGATTGGAATGAGTCCGGGACCCGCCACACCAAATTTTTCCCATGTTCGTCATTTTCAACGACTTAAGCATGTAGGGTATCGCTTGCCACTAATTTTTGGACGCTGAATCGATTGAAATGAGTCTCCATGCGCCTAGTCCGAGAATAACCAACCCCTGTGAAAGAATTTGCAGCGTTTTCTGTAGAATATCCAATAAGTTTTCAGGGATAGGCCCTTGGCCTCAGGCAGGCAAAAGCTCCTCATCTCACTAAATGCAAAAAGGGCGAATACCCTTCTCTCAGAGTAGAAACGACCACAGAACCCTCACGTCGATTGTATGCGGCTGCCTTCTTATGTACCATCTGTATGAGATCGGCACATTAGAAAATCAGACTACGTGCTGACAGCTGTATATACAGTCGTCCGGATAACGACGACATCTTCAGTAAATCGCTAGCCCACTCCGTATCTTTAAAATGGCACCAAATGGGGTCCTCGAAAGAAAAACAAACAAAAACATACGCACAACATTCATGATTAGAAGTGATTCGCAAAGTAGTCCTCAAAACTTACAGAGAACAGCAATTGCTTATTTACAATGATTATTTACAGAACCCATTTCATCGTGTTGAGACAGGTATTAGCGTAGATATAGGTTACACTTACAAATAAATTCGCCGTGTGAATACAATAAACCGGGAATTGTGTTTTTTTTTCTTTTCAGATAATATTAAACCATTCGTCAACTAACTTAATTTATTTTTGTCAATTAAGGGTCAGAGGATATCACACTTTTTTTCATAATAAAGAAATAAAACTTACGATGGAAACAATTTGACAGGATGGAGCAATAACGTGGAAATTAATTAAGTTTTAGTAGACCAGCTCAGATCCTTTCTGAACACATCAGCATTTCTACACCTACGTGCGACAGTGGTACTACAAACCCGACAGAACCTGGGTCAACGTATAGGAAAGTTGAGCGTTATAGTTTAAATGCAAGGATTGATGGAGCGTTGAATGATACAATAGCGCCAATGAGCAACACAGGTAAACGTTGTTCGAGATAAAATGGTGAAGTTTCAGCGGATAGCTAGGCCGCCCTAAGGGAAGATCAACTTTTACAGGGTAGAGCATTTCCCTGACCCGATTGGAGGCGCAGGTTCCTTAGGCAGGTAATGCAGGTATGGAATAAATCTATTTGCCCATAGCTAGGTTTTGGAGGACATTCTAGAACGAACGCCTGTCTGGAGACTCACAGCCTCTTTTGCAGAAAAAAGGCTCCGCCGAGCTTGGTGCAGTAGGAAACCATTCCATAACCAGCAGGAACGGTACAGAGAAGCCATCGCTCTTCTTGTCCCTAATCAGGTTATGAACATTCACAATCCAACCCTGCTACAATGCTAGGCCTCTTACTGCCTTGCTTGTGACCATTCAGCCCCAAGCAGCAAAACCATCAGAATAATTGCACTCCACTGTCAACAGCACATTCTGTGGACCCCCGACTGAACAAAATTGCAAGCGGTTGGTGATTGTTCCAACTGGTCTGATTTCTGGTATTCTTTCAAAATAGCTTCTTTGATAACAGGCGACCCGTCCCTGCAGACTGGCTGTATGGTTAGTAGAGCTTGGAGGCTTATTAGAGCATCCCGGGTGAGTGCCTGAGTAGTGGGGAGCCAATGGTCTTGTCATCAACCCGTCCCAGTAGAAGTAAAAAAGAAATATTGAGCAAAAATTAACTTCATGAGATTTCGTGAGGACCAGGCTGCCAACAGAACCCCCCCCCCCCCCTCCACACCGTTTGATTTGAAGCTAATTGACTTCCCTACGACCTTCACTAATTCAAGAGCGTGAGTGACTGCCCAGTGAACACCTACAACCTCGATTCAATACAATTCCCCAATCCTAAAGTCTCACCCCCACCTAACTGACAAGTGGTGCATTTTGAAACAGTCAAAATCACTCAGTCTATTCAAACAAAGAGAAAAAAATCCTTTCATCAGTAATTGAGCAGCCCACAGGCGCATTAAAAAAATAAAACCTTTTCTATGAATTTTATTATTATTTTTTTCCTTTTTTAAATAAAAAGATCACATAAATTCATAAGTTGATTTGTTTCCTATGTACTAACCACCCTCATCATTCCATTCCAAACATGGACATGGACAACCCTGCTGAGCATTAGTAATGGGCATTCTAGAAATTCAGTGATACATCGCGTGGATGAATTATTAATTAATTAATTATAATTGTAAATCCATTGAAGTCCCCTTTTCTGGTCAGTTTTAGGCTCATTGAAAATTTTTAGAACCAATTGAAAAGCTAACAAGTTTTTCCTTAATGCGCACCTATAGTCCCACATAGGAATTAAAATGATACGAATCAAAGTAGCAAAAACTGTATCAACAGAAGGAAAAAGTGGATGGGAAGTTGGTCAAAATGCCACTGGCAGAGGGAAGCGCTAGTTGTGCCACCATTTGCTCAGGCGAGGTTCTCTACTGCCAGCACACTACAGCTAACAGAGACGGGTCGCCATGTTTTTTCTAGACATGGAGAACAGATGAGTATGTGGACCTCTGATGGAGCAATGTTCCAAGGAATATCAACAATAAGAGTACAAACGATGATAAATTCTCATGCTGGGAATATTCAAGTGGTGTACTATGTTATGCCCTACAGTAGGAGTGATAATTTTCATTAATATCTGATAAAACATTTTGCACCTACTTTTAGAATTCAACTCTTCTCGTTTTTGATATAATATTACTGAATAATGGAAACATTAATTACGCTATCTCCTTTACAACACGAATACGTAGTCGATAATTTATGCGGATTTCATCCACACGTTTATAAAACAATCAATCATGATACATAGTACAGTAGAGGAACTAATGATTACGTTTAGCATGGCAAAGGGAAATGCAAACCTCTCAGTGCAAATAACACGAGAATTCAACGGGATTTTAGAAATTACGAAATTCCAGTCTTGCGAGCCTAAAATACTCCGTCCCGAACGATTTCAGCACTTATTAACGTAATCTCATCGGCCAATGTGAATTTTTTAATGAAATGATGTGCAAGTGTATTTCCAAAAGGTAGAAGTTGACGGTGGAAATCATCGAATTCAATGGGCGATCAATTTTAAAATTCCTTGTCGAGAAATATTTCGGGACTAGTAGTTTTCACGATTATAAATAACGAGCATCTGAAAATGATCACTTGGGGGGATGGGGGGGCTACATGCGAAATAAGCTGGATATTCCGTTATCCGCGGAGGTGAGTGGGTCATGGGTGGGTTTGACTTTGGACGAGTCAAATCGAGGCAGGTCTCGGATGGCAACTTTTTTACGGAAGAGCTGCCCGACGTTACGACCGATCAACTGAAAAAGGAAATTATTTATCATTATTTTGTTTTCTCCTCTTGCCGCAGTGCGAGTCTCAGATACACTCGCTATAGTCGAAAGAACGTACGAAGGAAACCACTTACCGGGCTGGTGACTTTCTTGAACATTTCCTTCTTCCATTTTTCAACTTTGTTTCCTTTTTGCTTGTCATTGAGCATTCGATCGTCGAGTTTTTGTAGATCGGCGACGCTGACGTCTGGGATTTGATTCATTAACTGAAACCACAATGAAACCATAATTTCAGTGACGAATGAGTAATAATTTTGACAAATGGCATAACAAGGGACTCGTATCCCCCTCTGAAGTTCCCAGGATTCGTATTGGTAAGTGGGAAGAGCGCCACTGTGGCGCATTAGGCATCATAACAGCCAGCTTTTCATCCAAAACTGCCTCATTTTCAGTTGTACTGTTTTCAAACCAGCATTCCTGAATATAAAAATATATTGGTCAGGAGGTGGACAAAGAATCTAACCCAATGGACAGAAGCGTGGCAAGCTAGTCTTCAGACGTAGGGGCAGAGTAGAGCCTATTAGCTTACAACATGAAAGGGAGCTCAGGCAGTGGTGGGGGTAACATTTTGAGGGGGGAGAAACCAAGCTATAGCAGAAATGAACCCAATAATGATGAAATATGTTGAGAAATCATCATTTCAATCAGACTTTACCAGACTCATCACTTTTAAGAATTTTGAATTTTTCCAAGCACATATAACATACCTCCCTTTGAGCAAAAATAAGGGAATTCTACGCACTGTCTGTTTGTTAGATCAAAACTAAAATCATGATTGGATTCACTTAGGTGACTTGCAAAAGCCACCCTTGCCATCCCTGAAATCTTTTTCATGTTCTTTTACTCATTCCCTAAATTTACTACCAGTTTGACCGCAATACTGAAGCCTCTTGCACTCTCTGAACATTTTGCCTTGTCCTCACTGTTTGTGAAGGACATGGGGACCTCTTTTTTTATACCCCCTGTTGTTCGTAATTTCCGAACCCACTGAAGAATGATAATGTCAACGGCACTCCTTTGGGACCCCCACCATTCAGAAATGTGTGTTCCACCCATTTCTTAGCACCACTCTAAGGAAAATGGCAAGACTCCCCTGGGGCACCCTGTATTCACAAAATGGTTCACGGGAACGTCCTCAAAATCATAGAAATTCATATTTCAGTCGTACAACCATTTTATATAAAATTTGCTGTAGGTACCAGAAGAGGGAAACACTGTCACAGTTAATTCTATCCGCTACGTGAAGATGTTGAACAACTTTTTGAGACCAGAGCTACGCAGAAGGCGACGAATCATCAACCAAAGGGTTCCAGCAAGATACGTCACGCTTCCAACAACTCGATGGCCCTAGGACTCGAGATGCTCCCCGACCGCATTGGCCCCCACGCTTGCCAGCCTTGACAACCATCGACTTTTTTCTATGGGGTTACCTCAAGCCACAAAACCTCGGACCTTGAGCGATCCAAAAGATGCCGTCAGAAGGGAAGTGGCGCCCACTGATGACGCCTTACTGGGGCGCGTCCACCAACACTTCTTGAATCGATTTGCTTCTACGAGCAAGATGGACAACGTTAGACGGACGTTATTTTCATGACATGAAATCGCATGCATTTCCCTGCAGAAAAATTTAAATAAAATGGTTATACGACTGAAACTTCCGTTTTTATCACTATTTGATTTTGAGGAAGTTCCCGTGAATCAGCCTGTATCTGTGCGAAATGTTTAGCTACATATTGTTTATAGAGTCAATCAACACCTCATTAAGTAAATTACCTTAGGTATAGAGGGTGCAATCGGTCGGAGAAGGCCATATAGCTGAGTCCCTAGAACGAGAAGTGACCCTTGATTGGCGTCGTGCTGCCCGTGCGTCTGCAGACCGAGGAGGACTGCCAGCAAGGCGTTGCTGGCAAACTCTTCGTTGACTAGACCCTGGCCGACCAAATAGGCGATGACACCGCCCACCAAACTGGTACATTTGAGACTCGCTGTGCTGTCCGCCCACGACAACGCTCTGAAAAACACGAATTTACCCATGATTTTGAATTATGTAAATTTTTTAGTCAAGGTTTTGTCATATATACTTGGCAACCCTGGCTCAGATGTTACGGAACAACACACCAACTACATTCAGCAGAACCAGGAAGGTTATGGGAATAAAAAATGTTACAGAATTTCTATAGCTGGGTTCACATGGACGCGGTATCTCCGAGTTTGGGTGTTCACATGGATGCGGTGCGGCAAGCGCGTTCGTGGAGCTGATTGGTGGCAAATCGGAGATAACAAAAATGAGATAACATGAGATGACAAAAACGGCGGGGAGATCTGCGGTAACTGCGGCAAATATCAAAATGATTTGATGTATACAGACCGCTTCAAAAGTTCACCTGCGGCAGCTGCGATGACCCGTGGAGCCTATCAGATGGCCGAACGCGTTTGCTGCCCAACGGAAAAACCGCGTCCATGTGAACCCAGCTTTAAATCGGTTCAATAGTTTTAGAGAAACGTGAAAATAACTAAGAGGAAGATGTTCAAGAGGTAAAAGGAAGAAGTGAAAACTGTTCATCACTTCTTCTTGTAGATCTTGAACATCTTCTTAATTTTCAACTTTCATGGGAGAAAAATGGAAATCATATCCCATGGATGAGGAAAGAACATCAAAAGCTCGTAGCAGGAAGTGCTGAGAGAAATAGTTTGTCAACTTTGAAGATCTCTCTCGAAAAATGCAGTATTTTTGACCGTCTAATTCACGTTTATCCAGAACTACTGAACCGATTTCAGAAATTAATACGCTGCAAATTCTTTCACAGGAGTTAGTTATTCTTTGGACCGGAAGGATGGAGAAAATGGGAGAAAATAGTGAGTGCGGAGTGTCCTGGACTCATTCCAATCGATTCAGCGTCCAACATTTAGTCGAAAATGATACCCCACACGCCAAGGTACCAGAAATCTCGAAAATACATCCGAAATGGGTAGATAGATATCCATTTTGACCCATAATCTCTCCCGGTGGGCGCCAATCGTTCCGGGACTCGTTTCATTGGATTCAGCATCCAAAATTTAGTTGAAAGTTATACCCCACACTCCTAGATCGTCAAAAATTACGAAAATCCATGTCTCGAAATACAAAGAGCAAGTTGCAATGCCCCCTTAAAATAACTAGATCGGTGCTCACCTCAACAGACAAAGCGTGATAGGTTGACAAGTAATTTCACACTGAAGAACCTTCGCTCCTAATTCACTGACTGTGTCGCTGTTCTGAGGCTTCTCAGTCTCTTCCGAGTCAATGACGCCGTAGAGGACGCATTTCAAAACGTCAACGTATTCCCGAGTCATCGTTCGATTCAGCATGTCCTCGAGCATTTCCTGCAAATTGGGAGAACACTCTTTAACTGGAGCATCTTTGTTGAAATTTTTACGTATAAGATGTGTTGACATACGAACCTGGGTGTCCGAATTTTCCTCGTCCAAGCTACCGTTCTCAGTGAGCTGGGACAAGTGCGTCCACCGGTCGCTCAATCGGGTGAACACTGCGAGGAAAACGGGTTTTTAATGACATTTATTCATTATTATCATGACACTATACATCAAGCTGGCGAAAAATTCTTACTGTAGGGAGTTACGTGAGCCAAAACGGGGAGCAGAACCGAATCGTAACACGAGACTGGACAACTCGTCACGAAAGATTTGAGAAAGACTCGGACGAGGCCGCGTAACCGGTTGTCGGGAACGAACTGAAAACGTTATTGTTATATCAACTTTTACTTGTCTTCTACTTGTTCATTTCTAACCAATTTCGGGATTACAAACTTAATTTTACTGTAGCTTAATGGTTTTAGTAAGAAACCACGCGACTGACGCCACCTTTTTTGCAATTCAAATCCGTACTTTGCAATTGCAGATTGAAATTGCTGTCACTCACTTCGAGATTATAAAACACGGTGTTGATCAGCGACGGAGCGAGGTTCGGCATGTTGTAGATTTCGTGGGATAAGGCGTGGAAAGCGTTACCAAGAGTGTGGAAGGTGTCTTCGTAGATACCGGAAATGAAGTTCTGCATCCGATGAAGAGGTGTCGTTTCACCTTTCGCATCTGACGCAGGAGCGTCGGCAGTCGTGCTGCCCAGGCCGAGGAGATTGTTCTTTTCGAGGTCGAGCATCAAAAACGCATTTTTGTAGCCCTGAAGAAAAATAATGATGAATTGAAGTTGCGATGAGCGAAAAATGCCAATTTTGGCTGGTGAAAATCTGATACAGGAAGTACGTGAAGAAATTAATGGGTTAACTCACCTCAGAGACAACTGCCAGCGCTTGAGGAGATGTAAGCCCGTTCAAAACTTGGCAGAGAGCGAGGAGGCCAGGCAGCAAGGGGATGACGTGGGGTGCCGCGGGGTTCCGGTAGATGGGGTGACCAGCGAGAGTCGTGCAGACGAGGAATCCTCCTCGGACGGCCATTTCCGGGTCTGACGGCCACATGCACCGCTTGACGATTGCCAGCAACACGCCAAGACAGCGACTTATCTGTAAAAGGGATGAATGCTCGTTTGCATCAGCTAACGAGGAAGATTGGAACATTTTTTCTGAATGCCCCTCGTAGAAAGTAAGGAGTATCCGTAGGAAATAAGACGTGGAGGCTGACAGAGAAACAAACTAGAGCAAATAATTATTGACTCCCAAATTAACAACGGAGTTGTTATAAGCAAAGTCAATTACCTGCGACCTGTTTTGTCCCGTCGTGTCATCTGACCCAGGTTCCACCGGTGCCTTATTGAGGCCGATGTACGCCATAAAACTAGCCGTGGATGCAAACGCTGTCGAAGTCAACAGGAGCCATGGCTGCGCTATAGGAGTCACAACTTCTCCAACAAAACGGCTTTCCCGCTCGTAGTCACAGAGATGATTGCTGATGAGGAGCAGAGCTTCTTGGAGGCAAAGGGCTTCCATCGATGACAAAATGTGAGGTTTGCTTTGAAGACTGGCGACAATACCGTGGATTCTCGAAAATACCGGTAGCAGAAGCAGCGGGTACCTCTGCGCTACTTTGACCATCAGAGAGGCAGCGTGACGTCGCAGGTTCTTCACACTACGGGACCTTTGGTTTTTAGGTTCACCGGGCAGAGTGAATACCAAAGTGGCGAAAATCTTATCCAGAACACGAGGAAGGTACACCTGCAAGAGGAAAGAGTTAGAATGCACCATGCGCTCGGTACAAGGTTTCTAACGAGAACTAAGGTGATGAAAGGAACCTTACAGCAGTGGTGTCAGGGTGGAGCCATACTGAGAAAGACGAACAGAGCGGATATGCACGACAGTATGGCAGACATGATGAGAGGGTCTGTCGGCTCTAAAGCCAGGCAATGGTCCACGAGGCGTAGCCCGCTCATAACGTCCGGTCTCTCTTTGGCCATCACCAATTTGCCCAGAACAGCGTCCATCGCCTAAAAAGATTGTATGAGATGAAAATGAAACAATACAGCTGGCCAAAGTCGCGACTCCCAGGTCAAGTATTTATGTCACATCGTCTTCCTGAACTTACCAGAGAAAGAGCGTCCCATTCTCGGTAGATTTGCGAGCTGAGAGTGCACAATTCCGAGGCATCCAGAGCGACAGTTTTCTGAATTTGAATCCCCAGCCAGCGCTCAACATAGGAGTACGTGACGAGCGGGGCGACCAACGTGGCCTGAAAATGTTGATTTGCAGAAAATTATTGGAGGGAGATGTTTCCTTTTTTTTAATTTTTCGGAAAGTAAATCACTAAGGAACTACGGATCTGCGACTAAAACTCCCCGAAACGCTTTCTGAAAGTTTAGAGATTGTTCGACACCAATTGCAATTGGTTCTCATGGACATTCGTACTTGTATGAAGATTTTGAGGAAAGCCAACCTGTTTGAAAGTTTCTAGAAGGTCAACACGGTACCGGTGGAAAAATCCGTTAAATTCGTCTTCAGCATCGTAATCTTGAACAGAATAGGCTTCGGGAGAGTTGGGCACGACGTTGGATTTAGACGTTGGGTACAGGATCTGAAAAATGTTCAAATTGCTGCTATTAACTAAATTTAAAATTACAGTACACAAGTGCATGCCTAACCTGATTCGTATGTAGGCATGCCTCGAGAAGGTCGTGGATTCGACACAACTTGAAACCATTACAAAATAACGCTATTTCAAAATACTTAGCGTAACCATTACTGCATTCAAAATACGTGAATCATACCAAACTTATGGCGTTATTTTCACATTTCTGCAAGGCAGCTGATAAATCTTCTTCTAAAAACTTGATTTGAGACCAATGAAGCCAAAGCCAGTATCAAAACTCGAAACGTGAACGAACAGTTACGCTTCAACCGCTTCAATTACGGTTACAATCTGAGAGGCTACGTTAGGTCAAGATGAAGTCAAAGACGAAATAGTTATCGTCCTGTGTAATATGTCCGTTAAGCTTCAGTTTCAATTGCGAAACAAACCACCCTCTCAACGGGTTGTTATTGTTATTGATAGTGTATGTAGCTCATCAATAATCTAAACCTAAAGGTATTTTAGGTCATAGAAACATCAAAAATCACAGAAAACGTTGATGAGAGGCAGAAAACTATGCGTTATGCTACATAATGCTCTCCCCTTTCGTTCAACGCCACGTTTCTTACAGCGTTATTTTGTAACTGTTATTTCTTAACGGTTATGAACTTTACATTATGCAAAAGTAGTCGCAAACGCCCATCCTTAAGACGCAACAATGGCGCGAAGTGGCGCCAGGAGAAAGGTCTTACAGAAAAACCAGCATTATGCATTGGACTAGGACGTTAAAGTTCTTTTTGGTTGGTTATACCTAGAATAATCAACCATTTTCATACAAAAGATCAACCTCTCCGATTCGGCTCAAAATTCTAGATCAAAAAAGTCAAATGCCCGTCCGCCGTCCGGGATTTTTTTGGTAGTAGAAAATTTTCTAAAAATCTGAAATTAGGGTCAGGGGTCTGATTCCGGCCTAGGTCGGTCCTCGAATATTTTCACTACGATCGGACCAAATTTGGGAGGGGTAGGGGTCAAAATGTGTATTTCAAAAGTGGGTTTTCGAGATTTTTGGCAATCTAGGCGTGTGGGGTATTATTTTCCACTAAATTTTGGACGCTGAATCCAATGAAATGGGTCCCAGAACGATTGGCACCCATCGGAAGAAGTTATGGGTCAAAATGGGTATCTATCTACCCATTTTGTACGTTTTTTCAAGTTTTTTGGTACCTAGGCGTGTGGGGTATCATTTTCCACTAAATTTTGGACCCTGAATCGATTGGAATGGGTCCGGGACCACCACTCTTTCCACTATTTTCCCCATGTTGAAGAAATGAGTCTCCATGCGCCTGGTCCGAGCATAACCAACCCGTGTTTTTTTTTTTTTTTTTTTTTTTTTTTTTTATTTGTTTGATTTGTTCATTGTTTGATTGTAATATTACAACGTGAGCCGCAAATTAATACCAACCTTCAGTATTTTAGGCCCGGCGGCCTCCACCCATTTGGGGACGTAACTGAGGAAAACCTCGTCCTTCGAAATTTGATCGTGTTTCATCAACTGAAGCCATAACGAGTTGGCGTAGTAGGCAAGCGACAGTGATGGGTGTCTAGTGAAGCTCACCAGCGCTTCGAGGTACATCTCAAAACAAGGCGGACGCGGTTCGGTGTCTTTATTCCATAAAGAGCACAGTTGAGTTCCAAGACCAGTCAAAACCTGAGCAGGCAACATCATCAAGTGATGTCTCATTTAGGTACCCAAGTAACAACGAACAGGAGAATCCGGAGACAGAAAACCTACCTGAGTTAGCTTCTTAAGAAATTGATAATTTTTGAAAACAGATGTGTCCGCGGCGCTGAATATACGTTGCATGGCTCCTTCGCTGAACAACACCAACAACGGACGCCTTTCGTCCACCTTCCCTTTTCTTGACACAATCTGGAATGATCACAATGACAAGGATCAACCGGAATTCTTGTTTTTGGTGACGCTACCTTTTCTTTTACGTCGATGCGTACCTGAGGAGGCACTCAGCGGCTCCATCTTGAAACAGTTCGTCGTTAGGAGATTGCAGAGGAACACAAGGAGTTTATTGTCGTCGGCAATGATGTGAACCATTGAAACCCACTCGACAAAGCCGCCTAGTGTAAGTAGGACCACCTGAACATTGAATAGCAGTGATTGATTGAAACGTTTCAAACCACAAGGATTCCGGCAAGTTTAGAATAAAATTAAATGTACCCCTCAACATTGTGTCATTTTAGCACCCATTCAAACTTCACTGTAATTGTATACTTAAAAAATTCAATTTTTTTTCTCTTCTTGACAGAAGCAACACGTAGACACAGAATCCAACAGGGGCAAAATAATAAGAGAGCTGATCTCACAAAAGAAGGGATCCTTCTTTCCTCCTTCTTCCATGGCTGATCTGCAGTGTCTGGGGTCCCAACGCCATATTGCCTGATTGGAGTCGATATATCGTACACAGGAAATAATCGATATATGTGTATATGCATAAGCATTGTAACAAGTCGTTTTTGGTGGGGTAGAAAGGGGATAGATTGAGTGTTCTTCGAGGTTGTTGAACGGAGCGATAAGCATACCCCGCTAAATATTGTTTTTCCAAGTCAAACTCAGAATTTTCCAATCTACGAAACTTTCACAACTGAAAAGAGAGACAGATTTTTCCAAACTAAACTGACAACTTTTAGGCAATTCAAGACTTTCATTGGGAATAAAATTACTGAACAAAATAAAATAATACCGTTTTGTTAACACATTTTATAAAGTATTCTAAATTCGCTTGAATTGCATAAAACTTGACAATTTGGTTTGGAAAACTCCACATTCTTTCTAATTTTGGAAGTTTCTATGATAGGAAAACTCTCAAAATAGTTTGAAAAAATCTCAAATTTTGGAAAATTTCTCAATTTGACATGTAAAAGCAATATTATTAGGACTTTTATACTGCCAGGCACCGCCGTTTACTCAGACTGTTGGAAGTCATACGACTGTTTTACAGATGAAATCACGCACCTCAAAGTAAATCACTCTTTCTATTTCAAGAACCCCGAGAATGATAAACACAAATGCGATTGAAGGAACGTGGTCTGCCATCAAAAGCGCTTTACTTAGCCGGACCGCCAGAGATTAGTTTGACTGGTACATGGCAGAATACACACAAAGACAGGCTCATCTGATGATAGCTTTTTGAAGGCAGCAGCAAATATTTATGCTCCTCGTACAAGGGATTTCGGCCCAGATGAGGAGCCAACGTCCAACAATGGCCATTGAGGAGTTATAC
>CM034000.1:24466732-24497813 GCA_019603395.1 Cyrtorhinus lividipennis | reverse complement strand
TAAAAGACACAAGTAATATGACCTAATATTTTTCATGTCAAACTCATATCTCATCACTATTTAAGGCTTAACTTGCCGGAATAAATACTAAAAAAGAATTAGAAAGACGTAACCTATTAGCTTCACAAATTGATGACTATCAACCCATGTAAACCTCATCAGTGAAAGAGGGGTTACTAAAGAAATCCCCGCAACAAAGGAAAACACCAGGAATGAGAAGTATTCGATTCCCGGAAAACCATACTTAATGAAACAATAAAATGTATTGCTGTGTGGTTTTAGAGGTATTAGACCAACCAGACCCGAGGCCCTACCTATCTATCTTATTTGCGCGTTTTATCTCATTTACAATAATTTTTTGGTACGTCTTAGTCCAAATTCCACGTTTAAAAGTAAGTTCCACTTTTAAACGTGGAATTTGGTAACCGGACCTGTGATGAGAAAAAAAAAGTGTTTAGGCACCCCACGTGTATGTTCACATGGTTTTGTCCAGTGGAAACGTTTCATTCCTACATTAGCCATCCACATTAACGTACAGAATTTTTTTTTTTTTTTTTGAGGAAATTTTTTGAGGCCAGGTGTAATGCCTCGTGGTTAGATACTAGGGTCGGCCTCCTCCAGTTATGTGGAAGTCCAATCCACTAAAACCTCACCCTCCCAATGGCCCAACCTGGTACTATTATCACATGACTTCGGGTTGGAACGTACAGAATACTTCTCATTCGATTCATATCTTCAGTTTGAAATAACTGTTTTATAAAACCGTTTTCCATTCCTTTCGTTACCCGCCGAGAAAAAATGTTTCCAAGGAACTCTCCGACCCCCGATTCCTTAAATTTAAATTTGAATATTGCAGGCGAATCGGATATTCATACTCGTGAGTATTGGGAGAGTTATATGAGGTGAATTCATGACATGAATAAATTGTACAGAACAAATAATTTAAAAATTTATGCAAATTGGCATGAAAATACCGGTTGCGGAAAAAAGAGAAACCCAATTAATATATCTTTCATCTAAGTAATTAATGACGTCCTGGTTTCCTTTTAACTAGGGAACTTTGCGTATCATGAATACTGGAGAGCTGATAAGTACTTGGACGGCACCCAAACAATAGTCAATATGGTTGAAGTAGCTCCTTTAGCTGATGAGCAAAACGTTCGCCTTTGAGGTTAGAAGAGCCTCTTTACGTTCACTCTAACGTGCTCACTTGAGCTTCCAACTTGAACTCATTACTCGACTCCGCACATTTCTCCTCTTTGACAATTCAAAATTAGAATTTGGTTATTTTCGCCTCGTGTCGCTCAAGAAACCGGATGGTCTAATTTGTCAACTCTTGTTTTTTCAGAAACCACCAGATCAGTCTTACACACTCTGATTCATCCAAGAGACAAAAAGTGGCAGAATGTGGTTAGCTCGTCCGCTGACTCAGCAACCACATCAACCACTAGGATACAATTTTACCTGCTGGTGAACCATGCTCTGATTGAGCTGAGATTTATTAAACCGACTATCAATAATTAAACTGCGTAGGAAAATATTGATTGAAAAGACGGAAGTAGATAGTAAAAATTGATAGTACAATAGTTTTTCATGAGCAAGAACCGTTTCCGTTATGCACATGGATAAATCAGAACTACCGAGCAGTGAGAAAGCACAGTTCAAGTTTGTAATCGGTTCATTGGCCAGACAGAGACACGTGTCCTTCCTGCCTCCTCCCACGTGTGCCTTCCTCAGGTAAATAATAACCCAGCATCCCCTCGTGTATCTTTTGCCCACGCCCTGAGCGTTTCACTTACCGAGTTCTAATGCGATGCGGAACGACGATAACTAATTTATGCCTACGCATTACACAAGATTCATCGCCTCCCTCATTATGGTCATCTTTAGGGTCGCCTGCCTCATTAGGTGTCCCTTGTTCCATGCGATATTTCCGTTGTTGGGAGAATACCTCTGGGTTTAAACCGTCGGATACAGGTAACACTTCAGTATCAAAGGAGAGAAAAACTAAATCCTAAATCCATAGGAATTTATTTGGACGGTAGAGAGATCTTTTCTCCATAGAACAAAATGTGCAATGATCGGACTACTGCGCATAACGGGTGGCCATCGATGTTGAGCTGTACAATATTCTGGCCTACTGCTTAAAGGTATGTCTTTTGAGATGTGCAGCTATCTTCTACGAGTAGGCCCTCCTATAAGGTTGACGGTAAAAACGAATGGAAATCGATCCTCAAGATAAAATGCGGCACTAAATAGCTATGGGTAACAAAAGCTGATTCTTATTGGATGAAGTTGCCTCGCTTTTCCTTCTCCTAAGGTGGTTTTCCCGGTGATGCCCTTACAAAATGGGATTTTGTTTGAGCAGTTTTAGGAATCGATAGTCCCCCCAATAAACGAAGCAGCTTACTAAAGCAACTAGGCTGCATAGCGCCGGATGAGTTACACAATTTCTAGTTGGTGACGCCCCCTCCACTCGTTGATAGAAAGTATTGAGCCGGCTCTTCAATATAAATTCATGAAAGCGCGAGCCTTAATAAAAGCCCAACACCTCAGTAACAACTTCCGTGTAATTAATGGCACTGAGAGGGGCTTCAAGAGAGAACGGTAGGAGATGAACTTGAGTTAGAATGAGGACTTGATGAAGTTCTCTTCTTTGTTTAATGAGAAATAACCAGCCTCGCCGTTATTCTCGTTTAAAAATGCAATTTCCAACTTTTCAAATAAATATAAGTTGTTGAAGTCAAAATTACAGTACAAAAATCGATTCTTCTAATTCAATTTTTATTCAACGCAATTGGTGTGCTAGGAGTACCACAATAACTTTTTTCAGAGAAGAAGCAAAATAAAATCCTATTTCAGTCCAAAAAAGGTCAAGCCGGCCGCTGTCAACGACAACCCGAAGAGGGTGAGCCGGTAATTAATTTCCTAATTAATTAAATCAGAGAGCAGGCAGTTGAGAATCCCTTAAGAAATTAAATCTAAGACTTTACAAATTGAGTCCTTTCAACTCTTGATAGATGCCTGATGAAAGTGGATGCTGTTGAGAAAAGAAGCTCAAGAAATCTTGTTTCCATTTTCTTTGTTCTGAAAGGATCTCAGAGATATTGTTCCTCTACACTAATCTCTTTGTGGTTGCTGTTTCTTTCCACGCCCGTTTAATTTTAGAGCATCTTCGCAATATTTTTTAGCGGTCGGAAACTAATTTCAAGCAACAGTGTGTTTTCAAAGTGACGTGTTGGAACGTGAAGTTGTTATACGGCAATACTTTCAAGACACTATGTTCTGGAACAACCCACCATCCCCGAGTTAGTTCATACTTATGTAGGTATGGCTTAGTATTCATATTGTACGAGTAACTTGTAACAGTACACTCTTATATTAATGTCGTGTTGAGTGCATTCTTCCGTTAAACGAAGGCCCAGAATCGTTCCTAATCCCTACGGCGTACGTTGGAAAAGTGTACCTATGAATTCATATTAATATGCTACAAATCTTTATGTATTTTTTAAAATGATAAACATTATCAGAGTTTTAGGGAATTAATCCTATTCGTATTTTACTACGCCATGCAACTTTGAAAAGAACATACTCCTGCATCGGTAACTGCATATTCAATAGTCTAAACTGCAGTTGCTTCTTCGGTGCATCTACACGGAAATTTATGGAGCATGGAAATTAGCGGATGACGTCCTCCCTGTCGTACCTCGTGTTACGGAACTGGCCTGCCCACACTGCAGCGGTACTTCAGACCCTCGTAGGACGACTAGAGTTACAACTTTTCGGTTAAATGGGTTGTAAATCTACCGGAGAGGGAACCGGAAAGCCCTCTGGATTTCTACCGAACATCTGCGCGAAACGTGTGTAGAGATGGCCACCCATCACCGTAAGAGCTTCCATACGAAAGAAAATAGCTCGGTGGTAAAAGATATGCTTTCAAAGGAGCATCTTCGTCGACTTTTTTGAGAGGTTGGTATATGTATCTTGATAATGATGCCCCCTTGACAAATAATGGAAACATTTATCTTTGTAAAATTCAAATCCACGACCATAACCAGTGTTTCAAGTCGTCTATGATGTCATGTCTTTGACTCGCTCTCAAAATTGAACAATTTTTTGAACTGCCTCGTCGATTTTTTGTGTACTGCTAGACCGTTCCACAAAATAGTCCGTCCCATATTGTGCACATCAAGTTCTTGAATTGATGCTATATTCGCCTGTTTTTACCGCAATAAAGCAATTAAATTTATCCTTCCGAGCAACCTAATTCTAATGAGATAACATCGTGTCGCGGGTAACTACATGTTTACATAAATTATTTTATTTAAAAAACTCGTTAACAGCAATAATAAACTCACTGGATGTTATTCCCTTTCTTTTTTTTTTTCAAGTTCAGCAGTTGGGGTATACATACAGCCGTTAGGTTTCCCGTTTCGGAGGCCTGCTCCCGACGAGGGACCTTTTCTGCCGCCCTACGTCAGAAAATCCTCCCTCGACCGCAACAAACTCTGGAGTTTAGTTGGCCCCCGGGCTGTTCGAGACGGGTCCCAACCCAATGCCCTTCGTGTCTCTCCTTGAGTTTTTACTGCCCCCGTTGCGGTCTTCCAACCTTTTACCGCGCTGTTTTTTCTGTACCAACTTCACATGTGGGACCCACTCATACATTTCCATCAACTAACATATTATTTTTCAACTATATGAGCCTTCATGAACTTGGTATGCAGAGAATGCATTCCCTATTGACGTATTCACGCAGTCGAATGACCTCATGCGATACCACAAAGTATTTTTTGCCTTCCATTAGATGTTTGGCATGATAGGTACGTACCACGGGGGTTTGAACATTAGACCCTACCACAAAGAAGAAATTGAAAAGGAATGGCATTGCTCTGATCGTGCTTTGTGTTTCTGCAACGATTGACTTGGGTGGTGGATCAACCGTTCCCCAGTTCGATCCCTAATTGGACCAAACCGGATACCAGGTATAATACTGCCGCATAGTGTATACAACACCAAAGGCATGAGGGTGCTAGCCAACAGTCAAACGAAGAGGCGACGGCATCCGCTGCCACATTCTCTGAATATTGATCGGAAGAGCGCCACGAGGGTGTCGGCTGTCTGTGACCATCTTCGGTCTCTTGATCCTCCCGATAGCCTCACGAACCTCCTGCTTGTCATGCAGGTCGCTCAGTCCATAAGATGAACCAGAGGATTTACGAGGTTCTGATGAGACTCGGATGTTCCCCTCTATATCAGGCAAAAGCCTTGCTGTCATCTGGCAGCCGTGAATATCTCGTTTCAGTTTCACAAACTGCGTCCTGATGCAGATACAAATGGAATGTGATGGAATGGATTATCCCGTACAACGGTCGTATTGAAAATTTAAGCTAGTATCAATTAGAATATGGAGGTGTCCTTCGATACGGTATTGCACAATAAATCATGCATGTAAAAAAAGGAAAAAAAAAAAATAAGCAGCGAGAACTGCATCCTTGAGCGTATTGGCTACCCTCATTTATTGACGCCTGGCGGCCAAGTGGATTGAAGTAGGTACTTGAGCTACTCTCGATGAAAATGCGCTAAGCACAAATTGAAAAAGTGCTAGTTAGCAACAGTCACGGTAAAATCGTAATAATGCAATCAAGTTCAATCGATTCGACGACTCAATCCGGAACACGATGGAGTTCGGAGCTCGATCCATGCAATGTATTATTCAGGATGAACAAGCACGACCGGGAAATTCTCGTTTGAATACGGAAACTGAATTTGTACAGGAGGTCTGACACATAAAATAAAAGATTAAACAAAATTTATTCTGTAGCACTTTTCATTCTACACCGAATCGTTTTGTGATGGTTTATGAAGTACGATCACGTCCTTGGTTCTAACACTACATTTTTTCTGCCAGCAACATACGACATGAATTATCGCCCCTTCCTGTCATTCCTTAGTTATTATTCAGGAGTTCATGTAGAAATATATAAAATACTTCAAATCATAATCTCAAGGTGAGAAATGAGTTTCTTTCCTTCAGAACCTCCGGTAACGGAAGAAAAGAGAATCGCGAGGAAGTTATACGGTTTTACCCGTATTAAATGAAGGAGAATGATTCTCTTTTTGCACTGCACGTTTGAAGACATCCAAAATTTGTTTACAAACGAATGAGGTTACGTGAAAAATTATAGGATGTCAGTTCTACTCGGACATGCAAATTTACAGAAACGGTTATGAAAAATTTGATTTAAAAAAATGGAGATTTTTGGCGATCTAGACGTGGGATATTATTTTCCACTTAACTTTGGACGCTGAATCTATTGGAATGAGCCACCATGCGCCTGGTACGAGGTTTTTTTAACGACTGCCTCAAATGTTGAAGGAGTGACACTGATCATTCGACGAGGGAGACGGCACAGGAGGTACCTACTAGTCTCAAAGAAACCTGCAAAGATCCTGTTCCGCAAGAAGGAGCAAGCGTCTCGGCTTCCTCCCGATTTATCAACTCCTATTGTTCTACACAAGGGGCGTTCACTTCTGAGCCTCGCAATTGTTGTCGGAAACTCTAACTCCAAAGCTAAGCTCAACTTCGGTAACCAATAAGTTGAAGCTTTCAATGCTCTGGCGAAGACCTCGTTTGAAGATCGAGCGCACGGAAGTTATCCCCACAACGAATCTTTTAACAGTTCACAAATCATCAAAAACTCTTCTTATTCTTTTTCGCAGTAAAATCGTGCGACTAGTGGACAATGAATCGAAGTCGGGAGATGAAGAAGACAATAATTAATGAAGTTGATTCAAGCTACTGTCATAAACTGGCAGATTTTCCTTGGTATTTATGTATTCTGATGCAGTTATTCCATACACATCAAGATAGAGAAATGAGGAAGAAAAAAGTAGTACAGTCGTTCCGGCTAACAAATCTGTGAGATAGTTCGACGGCAGACTGGCTTAATGTAAGCAGCTCCCGCCTCACTCATTTATCTTGGTCCCATCTCTCTCCTCTTATTGCTCGCCTTTCCTACATGCACACTTGTGGGAATTCGCGTTACCAGTTGAGTGCCATGATGATATTCATGCGCCGGGAAGATAAAAAACGACAGGGGTAAATGATGAGACCAATTTCTGCATATTACTAAAGTGCGAAACTCGGAAGATTTATTTCCGGTATGTTTTGTTAGTAAAACGAGCGGTGAAGTTGAGAACGCGGTCTTTTTCAACATTTGACAAACAAAGACAAGGCTTTCTGACCTCGGGGTGAAATAGGGGGGTTCTAAAGCCACTGTCAAGAGGGGATCTCCTGCTATCGTGGGATCAGAACTTCTAGCCTTCTGGGTGAACAGACAATTGGGGCAACGACACCAAACTTGTCAGCAACTTGGACGGTGCTATGGTTGGGGGGGAGTGTTTCTCAGAGATAGCCGGGGGTCTGGCGTGGTGGAGACAAGTTCGAAGAAGTTGGGGCGAGTTTATGAGAGAAGCACGTTTTCAAAATAGGAAAAAAACAGAAAATATGAAAAGAGGATATTCGATCAGGAGACGTTTGTTCACGAATGTCTAGAGCCCAATATATTGACCCAGTCCACACTCATGTAGGAACCTACGTAAAAAGGAAGACGTGAGAGAGACATGTCCATTAAACTATTTCGGTCTATATATTCACTCTCCTGCAATGTTTTGATGAAGTATCGCGTGCTTTGGAACGTACAGAGAGAGCGAATCTCTTTAAATAGGGAAGACGTGGCAGGACTGCCGAGGAACAATGAAAAATATCAAAAACGCTGCAAATTCTTACACACGAGTTGGTTATTCCTCGAACCAGGCGCATGGAGCCATTCCAATCGATTCAGGGTCCAAAATTTAGTGGAAAATGATACCCCACACACCTAGATTGCAAAAAATCTCGAAAACCCATTTTTCGAAATGCACACTTTGACCCCTACCCCACCCAAATTTGGTTCGATCGCGTTGAAAAAACAGACCCCTGACCGACATTTTTTTTCCAGATTTTTAGAATAATTTCTACTACCAAAGTCGGCGTGGACGGCGGACGGACATTTGCTAATTTTGATCTAGGCACCTTGAAACGTCCAGAAAAAAAAAAAATTGTGCCGAATCGGAGAGATTGACTTTTTGCATGAAAACATAAGTTGATTATTCAAGGAATAACCTACCAAAAGGAGGCAAAATATTTCCTTTTGTGTTGCATGAATGTTGCTAGCATGGTCAATAAGGGAAAAAGTATTGATTCTTCTAGAGCTTAGCAAGCCTATGTCGGTAAATTGACGGTACGTTGAAAACTTGAGCATTAAACCATTTAGACCAGTTTAGATAGACATATAGACACATCCAATGAAGCTCGATGATTTACGAGAACATCGTTTCTCTCCGTGACCTGTACATCAAACGTCAGGCTGCCTTATGAAGGCGATCGATCATCTCGCAGGTTGTTACTCCCGGCATTGGAGCAAGAGCTTCTTCCCTGTCTGATTTTATTAAGTGAGATAGCTAGTTAAAAGAAGACACCACCTGGACGGAAGTCAACGCTACCATCCAACGTCCCACCAACGGATTAGTCACGCAGTCACAGCTTTTCTGCCGTACGGATGGTAAACTGGATCAACCGGGTGGTGTGGGAGGCTCGAGAAGCGAAAGATACCGTGGCCGCTTTAGAGCTTTGTGCTCTCGGAAACTCTATATCAACACAATCATTCCTCCAAAGCTGTCGGGCAGAGTATCAGGATACAGTAATGCGATACAGAGATAGCGTGCTACACTTGGATCAACTCAGTTTCTTCACAGACCGCACTCAAATGCAAAAAGGTTTCAGGTTTTATATTTTACTGAACCTGGGAATTCGAGGTCTTAGGGCAATTATTGATGAAACCTCATCACGACGACCAAGTAATGTTGAAAATAGAAAAAAACGCATCGTGGAGAAGATCATGCACTAGTACAGTAATTCTTGTCACCCAGCATTTTTCGGAATGCCACCTGATTCCAGTGAGAATATCTTTGGTTATGATGAATGTTGAACATAAACGTCTTTTCCCGAGGAGACGATACACCTACATCCCATTATCCATAGCCTCCTTCATTACAACGGAGAAACTATGGTAGACTTCAGATTTTACATTATATTCGACATAGGTGGTGGCGAAACAAGCTCTTTTCTTTTTATTTAATATAATATGATGAGAGGGGATGGTATCAATTCCCTACTTCTCTGACTGTATCCAGAAAGTTTCATGAATACGCGGAGCTGAAAGTCCATACGAGATTTGTAACTTTCTTCGTCATATTTTCTGGTTCGGAAAAAGTTGAGCCCGCGGTTGCAAGTTTTTTCCCCCTCGAGCCGACCTGCCTCTATTCAAACCCAACTTTATCACGCTCCACATCTCATGTGGCGAGAACAGTTTTCATGGTCATGAATATGAATGCACTCTAAGTACTTCGAACCAAGAGACCGACCAGACCTCATCTGTTGAACATTTTTCGTTCGGAATTAGGTCCCCACATTGAACGTTGAAGCCTAAAAGCACTTTCCATCGTGAGCCAAGTTTAACCGACGCGGCTCCGAGCTATTTTTTGCTTGAACATTGTTCAAGTGCCTTAAAGTTTTCCTGAAGTTAATAGGGAAAAACAATGGCTTTTCCTCGATAGATCTCCAACTGTACAGACTCAACAACCACACTCGGGGCTGTTCGAGCTCTCACAGAAAACGTCGTTTCTGTTTAACGCCCCTGCACTGCGACTTCGCCTGATAAATGAACAAAGAGCCTTCGACGGTATTTTCAAGACCCGCACTGTTGAGGTGAGGAAACTCACCTCACATCCTCCAACTATTTACTGGGCCCTGGCAAACTCCCAACGCTTCGGGGGTTAATTGCCTCAGACTGAAACGATGTAGTTGATTTACGGTCTTGCCGTAGTTAATATAGGTACCTCTTTTGTTTCAGTCTGCACTTCCTTGGAACACAAGATTGAGCTTCCGATCAATCATGAGTGAGCTTCTATTCTGTATGTATCCAAATTGAAGAAGAAAATAACGGAATTGGCTTCTGCCCTTTTCTGCTCCGGATCAATTTGAGCATAGAAATAACCATTCAGAGCTCCGAATCAAAGCTAACTACAGAAAGAAGGTTAGCTGGGAAGTAGTCGATTACAGACATCTAAGAAGAAAATGCATGTTATGAAGATGAGGCTGCTACAGGCAAGAAGAACTGCCGTTTTGTCCTAATCAACTTTGTCGACGAGAATGTTAGATTCATTTTTTTTCTTTTTTTTTAATTACCTACGTAATATTGAACTGCGTGGTGTCCTACATGCCAATTTTCAGGTTTTTGGACTATTTTTAACGGCATGGAAAACCCAGCCAGAGAACAAATGTAGCGTGAAACAATCGTTGGCACAAAAAATAACAAACAAACATATTCAAAATTCATATTCATACACCTCGCGTATTACCCATAACCTAAATTTTCGACTAATGGGAAAATTCAAAAAAAAAATTTCAAATTTATAGTATATTACGTTGAATTTCTGTCTGATGTTTCAAAAAGGATCTTGATGATTCGTCCACTTGGAAGTCTAGATGGGATTTAGCTTCTTCCTTGATTCAATCTATTTCTATCAGGAAGACCAGCGTCTTGACGTACAAGCGTTTAAAATCTGGGTCAAAGTAATGGGAGCTCAGATCAGGAAACGAAACTGAACCGGCTGTTGTGTGTTTACACCATCAAACCCGAAGTGAGCTGTAAACATCAACAAGTTTTCCCTCGGCGTTGAGCTGGGATTAACAGCTGCCTTTACTGCATAAATCAGCGACGACGATGGGATTCTCTTGTAGTAGTCGCGGATTATGACGTTTGGAGCCGGGCCAGAAAGCTGTTGTTTCGGTCTGATAATTCTCACTGTATGAGAACGAATCGAACGAGCATTTCCCCTTGATGCGGATGTTTCATGCAGGTACAGCCTATTATGTGTCTTCTAATTTAACCACATTTCTAGGTGAAATGCTCAGTCAGGAATCACGCCAAAAGCGAACAGCGTTGATCAAACAGCAGGCAGCTCGAATAACTCAATAGTTGAAAAAATATCCAGCTGAAGATGATAATGCCTTGCTATTCAGATGGTGGTCGGGTCATTGTTCCACAAGGGTTCTCGAATAGAAGATTTTCCACACAATGCCTTGAGATTGCGCTCACGTCCAGTCGGTCTCGCCTCCTTCTATTAGATCTTGTTGTTTCTTCGGGTCACCTCCTCGGGAGAATCCCATTCATTGAGACATTGGCTTGATTGATCCTCGTACAAGCTCCTCAACTCTTAGCGTTCCTTGATACATACAAAGGTGTCAGCTGAAATGGTAAAAATATTCGAGATTGAAGTCAAACCTACGTTTCGTGACAAATGGAAATAAGTTTACTACCTCCAGCAGGAGGTTAAATCGATTCAGGGTTTTCCGGTGAGTCGGCTGCTTCTCCCTATTTGTCCGAGTAGTTCTACATAAGCGGGATAGAGGACAGCGAGGTTAGCAACGCACGTGAGTTCACAATGCAGCTTAAAAATCAACACCAACGCCTAATTCCTTTGAAATACCTTTGGTATCTCTGTGACAAGAGGTGTGAATCCCTTAGATGTTCGGCTGAACAATCATGTGTGCGGTTTTATAATAAAACCGTTTAGTTGCTTTTGTGTAACAACGGATTTAACGAGACACCCACAGCATTAACAAAGCGGTCTTTTGGTGAGTTGTCGAATGCTGATACTTGTATGATGCCACCCTCATGTCTGGCTGACTTACAAGGCACCACAGACGGGGGTTATCAGTATTTATAAACTCGCACAGAGGTCTTGGCACTCAAAGAGACCGTGATCATCGATTTGGAAATTACCTTCACACGTTGGATCTTTCTTACTCTTTGGGTAGAAACATCATCTGTAGGTATGCTGTGAGCTCGTTCGTCATTGATTCGTCTTATTAACGCCCGCTCTTCACTCACAGCTACCAAACAACAGAAAAGGAAGGCTATTCGGATGCGAATTTTTAATTTAACTAGCTTGTTTACCTAATAATTACTTGATAACTCTTAGTAAATATTCAGATTGGTACGTTGTCGATTCCAGCCCGTTAGTTCATACTTCCAACCACGTTTTTACTCTTCCCTCGCAAAAACCCCCATTTTGCCATTCATTTCATTTCACAATTAAAATGGTGGGGTTCATCATAATTATTTTTAAACAACCTCAAAATTATTTTTGAACCACCACCACATCAAAGCTTTTGCGTTGAACAGCTTACTTTTACGTGAAAGCCTGGAAACCTAGTAAGTGAATTTCACCTCCGGTTTCATAATGTAAATATGGAAAACGAGCAGGTTTTGTTTGATACACAATACAAGCGGTTCACGCCTAAACAACAGGCCGGAATGTGTAATGAGCCATGGAGGTGAGGAAGCTCTTACAAGAGCCCACAAAAGGGAAGTAATTGAGGCAGGTACTAATATTCAGATAAGGCAGGTGATTTTTTTTTTTTTTCGTGGATTTATAAATTTTACATTATCCCCAGAGTCCGAATTTGGGGAATGGGTTTCAGGTGAATATTAGGAGACAGCAACAATATTCTGGCCACGGATAGAATAATTTCCTAGGCATAATTTGAAAAAACGTTTATAAAACGATATATATATTTTTTTAAATTGAGTATTTAGTTTAATATCAGTGATCAACGTCTGCTGTATCATGGTGTTGAAACGGAAAAAAGTGCTTGAGGGACTAACTCACTTTTCATCACTTCTCAATTCCTAGCGAGATTGGGATGAACAGCCCATGCTTACCTGTAACAAAACAATAAAGAAAACCCATAAGAAAACCTCGTAAGGTCATCAAAGAAACAAGAAGGTTGAAATGATTTCTGATTCAGAAAATCTCGGTTGTGTAAAGATGGAGAAAGGGAATATTTTTCCAGCCACCGACGGAATCGGGTCGGGCATCCATTTTCACTTTTACTACGACGGCCGAGGATGTAAACTAAAGACTAACAATCCTCGCTTTTTCAAAGGTTCTTCGAACGAGAAGAGAAAAGGAAGTGGTCCAGGATTTCCTGGTCATTCATAACTGGGAGCCTCACAATCACTTCAGTATATAATTCTCACACGGTCTGGGGATTATGAATAGGCTCTCGGCCTGTATAACAGTTCTGACATACAAAAAGGGCCTTGAGATTAAATTTGGACGAAGATGATAACGAACAAACACGTACATACATACTTGTCCGCTGACGCGACGCATGTCAAATCAGACATTCTGATCATCAAGCATTAGTTGCAAAAGCTTTCTGGAATTACACGTCCATTAATACAACTGTTACTTGCCCACACTAACACTACTCTATTACACGTCAAATAAGATTTCGTCCCTGATTCATTTTTGACCCGACTGAATGTGGCTGAGGGACCGCCCACTTTAAATTAATTTATAAACTTGAATTGGCTGCAACAAAATTCTTAAAAGCAATCATTTTTGCAGACCTGGAACCATCAAAACAAAAGCTACAAATTATTACACGATTAATCCAATTTGATCAAGCTCCTGCAAAACATCGGGTTATTCCCCCTTAGTCACATTCGAATATCGACCTATACGCTAACTCGCTAGTTTGAAAACAACATCCCGCTAACCAAAATAGGCTCATGTAGATGGAATTGGCTTAGTTTCTGTGTAGAACACATAATGTATCGGCTTTAATTGTCACACACTGCGGAAATCTTTTGAAATAATGAACAATGTGCAGATTGTATGTCTTAGACATGCGTTTTCTTTGTGTTTCAAACAGTGCTAGGCCCTTAATGCTAGTGAAAATAACCTGGCCAATAGCGAGCTTAAAAAACATGGCCGGAATTGCCAGAGATGACGAATGGCTTCAAACGGAACTAGTAAAATTGTGGCCATGTATTATCTGAACAGTCCGAGTTCATCTACGAATGGAGGAAATTCTCAATCCTTCGAATAGAGATTCAAACGGACATAAATAGTTAAAGAGTGTTATGATACACGTATGTAGATTACGTCCTCCCACCAGTTGGATTTGTCTCCGGACGTACTGCAGACCGGAAAACCGAGGAGTCTCGGCCGCATTAACGGGATTAAGAGGGATAATAAATCAACTACCGCTCCAGGCCGATGACTCTTCCTAATATCCTTTACGAGTCTCTATACTGCCAAGCTCAGCCACAGAGACGGAAAATTAGACGGGACGTATTGGAAATGCGCCAACCATGGAATAGAATGTATAGTCCTTGAGTGCAGATGATTCTCTTATACTCTGTTCGTATCTTCGACGGAGGTGGCGACCAGTAGACGCCTTTTGAATCATCAATGGCATACTGAGCAGTGGAGATAATACTATCAACGAAGGTGGCAGGACTTCCCTATTCACAACGATGATTCGTTGCAGCTTGAAGCTAAAATCAACGAACCGTATGATCCAGGGTCTCATTGGTTCAAAAATCTCAACCCCAAGTACACGTTAGAGGTCAACATAAACCTTTCCACCACATTTTGTTTATTATTCAGCGAAACTCAGGTTTTCATGCCGCAATTCAATGTCACCAATAAGCCCAAAAATGTGACATTTTGTGTTTGAAGATGGCTAGGCGCAAAATTAAATAAATTACGGTGGTAATCGATTGAGATGAGACGGACTGATTGCTCGTAACGAACGTCTGTTCGGGTGACAATGTATATTGAAATGGGGTTTTCTAGGTTATCGATGACCGAGACGTATGGGAAATCATTTTACACTTATACGGAAGTAGATTCAGAGAGGCCCCGCACATTTTTGAGGGAAGGAAACGGTGGTCCACGTTTATCTTAAAATAGTAATAACCACCTTGAATACCTCATACGAGGTATTTGCTCGTAGATAGTGGGTTAAGTTGCATCATTTGTCTTTTCTCTCACTGGTCACACGAGCACCTTACGAAAATTATCTTCAAATTCAAGAGCGGTCGAAAAAATCGAAGCTCGTATCCGAGTAACAACTTGGAACAGTGTTTAATACAACGCGAGCATGGAATTCGTCCCGCGACAGGCTGTCACCTAATGATGACAGCTTCTGCGTGACGACTGCATCTGCCAGGAAAGGGCGCGTGTCAACGTCATGCCGCTACCTTTTGCTTTCCCACTGTACCAATACGGACTCCCTTGAGGTAGGAGATTCGATTTGGGAAATCAAACATGAGTCACGCTTGCTTCACTATTGAAGTTGTACATTGGAACACCCAAATAAGATGCTATTCCCATCGTAGGACTGTTCTCAAATCATTTTTCGCTGTTCTCGACACAAAGCATTCTAATGCATCCTTTAATAGGCCCAACTCATTTCAATAAAATTTCATATTTTGTCGGAGCTGAATAATCTATAAATCATGTTAGTGGTGGCCTCACATTAGTCAATTTTTACGATCCCAAAAACGAGGATTTGTTTTTCCAAATTTTATCGTACTCATTTCATTCCTGGCAGAAAAAGAATGGAAAAAGGCTATAAATTATTAAAGAAATCTCAATATGAACGATGATAATTGTGTTGAATGAACTGCTGAGAACATGGGGACTGGCGATGTCAAATTAAATCATTTTCATTCGCCATGGATTACTTTTTCTTGGTTACTTCATTATCTTGGAAGAAATCGCGACCTTATTCAATATGAACGGACTTGTTAGGGACTCATATCATTTGAATTCAGCCCTGATCATCATTGAGATCATCATTGATCCCTCACAAGTGTATTTTCTCAAAAAGCTCAAATTCATACTTGAGAAAAAAGAAGGCACACATCTTCGGGTTCCTTTCATTAGACAGCAATACAAAAACGAATTCCTAATGAGTCTTGTTTGTGTTGCTGTTTTGGGTTCCTTTCACTGGACAGCAACACGAAAACAAATTCCTCACGAGTATTGTCGATTGTGTTGCTGTTTTGGGTTCCTTTCATTAGACAGCAACAGGCCTACGAAGTCCTAACGAGTATTGTTGATTGTGTTGCTGTTTTTGGTTCCATTCATTAGATTGCAACACAAAAACGAATTCCTAACGAGTATTCTCGATTGTGTTGCTGTTTTTGGTTTCTTTCATTAGACAGCAACACGAAAACAAAATCCTAACGAGTATTCTCGATTGTGTTGCTGTTTCGGGTTGAATAATCAACTTATTTCTGGACGTTTCAAGGCGTCTAGATCAAAATCTAAATCAAACCGTCCGCCATCCACGCCGACTTTGGTAGTAGAAATTATTCAAAAAATCTGAAATTTTGGCCAGGGGTCAACGGACCCTAGTTGGTTCTAGTTGGTCCTCGAAACTTTTCAACCCGATCGGACCAAATTCGGGTGGGGAAGGGGTCAAAATGTGAATTTCGAAAAATGGATTTTTGAGATTTTTCGCAATCTAGGTGTGTGGGGTATCATTTTCCACCAAATGCTGGACGCTGAATCCAATGTAATGGGTCCTAGAACGATTGGCACCCATTAGAAGAGGTTATGAGTCAAAATGGGTATCTATTACCCATTTTGATTAATATGTGTCTTCGAGATTTCTGGTACCTATCATTATCCACAAAATTCTGGACCCTGAATCGATTGAAATGGGTCTCGGACCCACCACACCCACTGTTTCCCCTATTTTACCCATATTTGAATATGTGTTTTAGAGATTTATGCTACCCAGGCGTGTAGGGTTTCATTTTCCACTAAATTGTGGGCCCTCAATCAATTGGAGTGGGTCCCGGACCCGCCACACCCACTGTTTCCCCCATGTTGAAGAAATGAGTCTCCCTCCGTACGCCTGGTTCGAGAAATAACCAACCCGTGTGTAAGAATTTGCAGCGTTTTTTATATTTTCATTCAAGACTTATATGAATGAATGCTTAGGCCAGGCACATCTTTGAGAACAGTGTATTAAATTTTAAATGCATGGGTCAAGGTATAATGTGGTGCCCATTTTAACAATAATTCACTATAACATTCTTGATGAGAGTGGGGAGGGATTGAATCGGGTAGAATGGACGAGTGGTGTGAAATGAAACATTCCGCCAGTTCATTTTTCACTGCTGACGTTTCGCAATTCACCTGCAACGGCAAGATTAGACGACTCGCTGTTATCGCAGTCAGCAACGAGCGGCCGGTATTTCAGTTGACTCGTGAGGCCCGAGCTCCGAAATTCCGATGCCGGGAAACGGCGAGTCAGTGCCGGTCCCGCCCCTCGTCACCTCCGCCGACGCAGGGTTGCCGGGGAGAAGTTCCCCGACCCCTCCGCCGTCCGGAGATCGATCGAAACTACGGGGGGGCTGCTCCCCTTTCGCCCTCGACGCCACACCCTCACGCACACCGCGCGCGTACTCACGCGCCGCCCCTCCGCTCACTCACGCACACTCTAATTGTCCCTTCATCCCCCTCGACGGCACCCCCTCCTCAGTTTTCCTCGGCGGACCCCAGGTGAATGGATACGCCCTTTAATTCAATACAGGCCTCCCTCGCGTCACTTTTGCTTTCTATACGCTGAGGCTCAACATTTCTCAAGTTCAGCAACTGATCCTCACAGAAGATATCAGAGTCGAGAATAGAATCCAACGTACGAAACACAATACTTTGTTGTGCTTAAGCGGAAAGCTGAGCGAAAACATCCTGAAGAGCCAGCCTTCAAAATCGTCAACTCATGTATCCTATGGGCCCCATCCAATTGACTCGTAAACCCCTCCTTACCCCAACAACATCATGTTGAGAAATAAACGCTTCAAATTCTTTCACAAGGTTTGGTTATTCCTCGGACCAGGCGTGCGGAGAGTCATTCCATTCGATTCAGGGACCAAAATTTAGTCGAAAATAATACCCCACACGCCTAGATCGCCGAAAATCTCGAAAGTCCATTATTCAAAATACACATTTTGAACAAAGAATAACAAGCCAAAAGAACCTAAACATATATGGGCAACAATCACGGAGGCTCATATCGAGAAATGATGATAACGAAAGAAAAGAGCAAACGTAACAGTAAAATTTCATTTATAGGTCGAGTTCTCGAAACCACTGCTCTGTCAGCCCATCCTAAATTAAACCATAACTCAAACATGCAAAATACCCGGCTATTTTCAACCCGTGCATGGGAAAAAATCTTTTTGTACAAGGTAAAATAATAAAATAAAGGACTGAGAACATGATTAGTAGACAATACTCGTACAACGAAAATGTGTGCCATTTCAAGACAGAACGATTAGAATAGAATAGAAATCTTGGGCTATATAATGGCGGATTCCCATGCACCAGAAGAATCCAAACATTTAGGAAATTCATCTAGAAACATCAGAAGAATGTAAAATTGTGCTCTAAAAATCTAAAAGGGGGTCCAACTTATTTTCAGCCCAATCGGCGAGAGCAAAGGTAGGATGAAAATGGGTATTTTGAAAATAAGTTTTTGAAATTATCGTGGTGCGTAGTTAAGTGAGGTATTATCAGGACGCTAAACCGGTTGAGGCAGGCACCAAAACGATTGCTATACGTTTCTAAGATATTGGGGGATCCAGACCTGTTGGGTATGATTTTCCACTTTAAGTTGGAAATCAATCGATTTGGTCGATTAGCACAAACAGAAATGCACTTTATTATATTTTTATTTATTTATTTATAAATCCTGCGAGTTGCGAGGTGCGTGCAGTAGTAAGGTTTCTGACTGCAAAAAACTGTAGTTGAAGAGAAGAAAATTCCAAAACAGGGGACCGAAAAATTCTTTTTCCGTAAAAGCGAGATCCACCTAGAATGATAAAGCAGAGGAAAATAGTTGGCAGCAGTTTTGTGTACATTCGCCCTGTAGTTCAGTCACATCAACATTTGAGTACTTTTACTTGGCCAACGTAATTAAAGGAGCCTATAAGGGTATTGAAGCCGATCGCTCCAAGTAACCTTGTTAGGAAAATAAGGCAACATATCGTCCAGAGGAAAACCAGGTTGAAGGAATATCCTGAGAATTCGTGAGTCAAGTTTCAATTCGAGTTCGGAGGATCTAATTGTGTTAGGGACCAGAATTGGAGGATCCAGGTTGGTTATTGGGAGGTGAGGGCTTTCGAGTCACGTTCTAGATGAATTCGTCTTCTATCGGAAAATTGAAAATCCTCTTTCCATCCAAACTTTACTGGAGCAAGCATTGAAAATTGGCAGAACGTGAATTGTATTTTTTTTTCACGTATGAAAAAAATACGGTTTTTCAGCATTTCAGAGATCGATAGGCTGTAAGGGTAAAAAAAAGTGAAGCGCGGTTCTTCCAGCCTTAGCGAGCCCCTCCGATATGTCGGGTTAATCGGCTATAAATAACTCCCAAACTGTGGGAGGAGCTCAAGGGGTTTTTACTGTATAAACGAAAAGGTACAACGACACACAGGGTACCTATTACGACCCCTGCCCCATTTCCATTCGTTTCCACCAGCCGATCAAACTCGACTTATCAATCCGCATTCGACTTTGGCTGAGGAGAGGCTGCACGACATCAGTGTACTACTGCGAATACTCCGAATACACATACTCCGAATTGCGACTGGCAAAATCGTTTTAATGTTAGGAGTTGACTGACCGAGTCAGATTTCTCCATCCGTAGGCGATGTAGAGGTGAGGAGAAAAATCCTCAAAATACTTGAAGGTTATGTACACTTAGCGATACAAAGCCGCTTTTCTCAATTTATTCAGAATAACACCGTCAAATTTGTATCAGCAATGAATGTGTTGAACTAAGTGCCTCAAAACTCGCTTCGAATATAACCCCCTGCTAAGATGGACGTAATTGTATTCGGAAATATGTTCATGAATCTCAACAAAAACTCAAAAATGTGAAAATATGCAAGTAAATACAATAACGAGAAAACCGCACACCATCACGCTTTTGTGAAACTCACAGTATTTTGTAAATTCGCAAATACAATTATGACAGTCGCAGCTCACTCAGGCCATGGCATCTTATCGGTGAACACAAGAAATCAACTAAATTTTTTTCGTAAATTTCAGAAGCAGAATTCAACTCGGAAGATAACGCACGCGGAATTTTCTACATTTTTGATTGGCCAAAACTGATTTTGGCTGTTTTAAAACTTCACTGTCGTTGTAAACATAAACTGAATCACTCTATTACAATTCATACTAAAATAATGTTAGCAAATAAATGTGAACTGAAATTAACTTTAAATTTGATGTTATGTAAAATCTACGTTTACACAAATTTATACTTAACATTTAAATTTAATGTTTTTAAAGTTGGGTACTATTGAATTTTGATGACGTTTCTATAAACACGTAATTTTTCGCTTTATTTAAATATTTTATTTTATAACCTGTATTTATGATTGTTTAATTACGCCAATCTCTGAACTTCAGTATCGTTGATTTCCGTAGCTCAGTAGATATTTTTTCTGCGGCCAAAATTATCTGATAACGACGGTTATTGGTGACAAGCGGACGAGTTCCCACCACCTGTCCACCCTAGCAATGTCGCAGGGTTGATTAAAATATCAGGGCTGATAAGGCAGTACGTAATGACGCACTAGCGGGTGGTCCACAATATATTCGGGTTTGAATTCGACACCGAACTGATGAAATTATTTGAGCTAATCGCGAAACTCAATCTTCTCCCGGCGCTTCAATGCAGATGAAACCAATAGATATAACTGATTGAGATGCATTCAATTAAAACCGTCCCGAGTTTCAGTTAACCCACGTTGATTAATTGGACAACAAGTTTTGCACTCGACTGGTTATATTGGCGGGTATACCAGAATAATGAATACGCATGAGCGAAGTTGGCTTTTCATGGGGTTGTCCAACTGGTTCCACGAGTCTCATGAGGCTCCTGCGAAACATAATGAGCGTCTTTCCGATAGCGAACATCTGTTCGCGAAAATTCCCAAAATGTTGAAAATTGGGATATTCCATTTGTATATATCACTTTAGAGGAAATTCTAGCAACTCGCAGATTATTGTGAGAGTAGACCAACGCCGGCAGAACGTTGCGGATATCATTCCATCACTTTCATCAGGTACTATGAAAGTACAGTACTTTCTCGCCTCTCTCTATCAATGTACGTATAATACAAATCAAACTCTTGTTAGGATTAGTTTTGCCCCTAAATTCCAGCGTTCGAAATTTTCCTGTTTGCCTCCTTTCCATCAGCTTATAGCTCTTAGCAGTGGAAGAATTGGAGAGTAAAGGCCTTATGGAAGTCGGAAAAAAATCATTTATAACGGATAGATAGAACTGGTTATTAGCTGCTTGGGCAGAAAGCTCACACAAGGAATGTATTAATGGTGAAATGGGTGAACTCCGTTTTAATAGAAAAATGCACAGAAATATGGAAGTTAAGGCTACACATGGCAACAAGATTTAGGAGGGAACCAAATCCAAAATGTTTTTCAAAAGACGCTTGTCGAAAAGTACATGACAAACACTCGAGGAGGCTAATCACGTTTGTCGTTCATAAGATTGAGACACGCTAAATCCTCGAGTTTTCATCGGCGGAGCGGAAAATGAATGCCACGTTTAATCTTGAAATAGGGCGGCGAGTAAATTTTGAACAAGGGCGAGTTCTTCAGGGGGTTCGTTCAGAGAAAAGTCACCGGTTGAATAAGTCATCTGAGTTCCCTTTTCCGCTCAGCCAACTGCAAAATCTCTTTTCAGGAGTGGTTTCATTATTGATGAAAATCAAAACCTCTTTTTCCTTCTCCGTGGGAATGACTTACGAGAGCTATTTGGTAGATTCATTTCAGACGAAAAGAGGGGTCGTTTTGTTGGCAATTATTGCTTCTGAGCGACGCTCAACTCGGGTTATGATGGGTTAGGTCATCAAACTGTACAACTTTCATGCATAGGTCTAGATATCAAGGAAAGCATTGTCTGGTGATTATTCGACGTGGGCGGTCGAATTAATTTTAGAAAACTTCACTCTACAACGTCCAAGATCCCTCTAAAATACCCTATTTCTATCGTCACCCTCTTCCGTCCTCATACAACAATAAGTTTCAGAAAAATGGATCTTGGAAATAATGTTTAAATTTTGAAAAAGGACAAGATATTAACAAAAATAATGTTCAATGAAATGCTTATGAGCAATCATATTGTTACAGTAGCTGATTGGTTGATTTACCAGCTTTCCTACATTTTGCTTAATGAGAGTATAGGTATTGTTAGGAACTACCTACTAATAATAATTAGTTAGCGAACGACTAGCCAGAGGGCCCACGGAAATGTCATTGTGACTACATATAGATGCCCAACGATTGTACTTTGTCAGAATGTCGAGAGCATCGATAACTTACATTTTTTTAGATGACTCGAGTTGTTCAGTCGTCACAAGCAAATTATGTACAATTGACATCTCGTGAACGTCACGAGAAAGCTTCCGTGATTAAACTGATGCAAAACCTACTAACAAAACCAAAATGGAAGTGTGAGGTAGAGTGACAAAGAAGATAAGGGAAATTACTCATTTTTTTCAAACGCATTTTGTCGTCTGTTCAACAGGCTATCCACTCACTATGTAAACACCGACTGAAATGAATTCTCAAAACAGCGAGATCTTGTTATCAAATTAATCCTCACCAATTTCGAACAACGACCCTTCTAACTTGCCTCTCGTGAAGTGACAACACAGATTAAGAGCGACGCCTAAAATCTTGTGCAGAGCGATAGTTTGGTAGGGCTGAGAGGAAACTCGGCTTGAAGAAACAAATCGTCACCTAATGAAGAACTTTCCGGAGAGAACGGAACAAGACTTCGGCTGTCGGTGGTTCGTTAAGTTGCTGAGCGGAAGGAAACTTTTATTCGACTGTTCTTTTGGGGTATTTCAGAATCTCTTTCAATCTTGTTGATCGTTTTCCTTCTTCATCGGATTTCAGTTCACGATTCAAGTGGAAAATGCATATGCCCGAAGTGATGATAAGAGCAGCGTAAACCGATAATTATTGGATGACAGAACAAACGCGTAATCAGGAATACGGATGAACCAGAAAAGAAAATCTGCAAATTCTTACACACGGGTTGGTTATTCCTCGAATGGGGGAAACAGTGGGTGTGGCGGGTCTCAGACCCATTCCAATCGATTCAGGGTCCAAAATTTAGTGGAATATGATACCCCACACGCCCAGGTACCAGAAATCCTGACACATACCAAATGGGTGGATACATACACATTTTGACCCATAACTTCTTCCGGTGGGTGCCAATCGTTCTGGGACACACATCATTGAATTCAGCGTCCAAAATTTAGTGAAAATGAAACCCCACACGCCTAGGTAGCAGAAATCCCGAAAACACATAATCAAATTGGGTAATAAATACCCAATTTGACCCATTACTTCTTCCAGTGGGTGCAAATTGTTCTGGGACCCATTTTATTGGATTCAGCGTTCAAAATTTAGTGGAAAATGACACCCTACTCGCCTAGGTAGCAGAAATCCCGAAAACACATATTCAAGATGGGTGTATCTATGGGGCGCTACGACACTAATTTACTAATATAATATTGAGAAAACGTAGGTAATTTAGAAGGCTATAATAATTGTATTAAATTGAATTGAATGGTACGAATAAAAAGCTCGGACAGTAAAAAGAATTGTAGGCAACTGCTCAAAATTGGTTGCTAAGTTTAACAGCTGGTTATAAACAACAGGATATGACGATGTGTTTTGTTTGTCTATTCGGCTGAAGTCACCCACATGGGTAATAAATACCCAATTTGACCCATTACTTCTTCCAGTGGGTGCCAATTGTTCTGGGACCCATTTTATTGGATTCAGCGTCCAAAATTTAGTGGAAAATGACACCCCACTCGCCTAAATCACCCAAAATCTCGAAAATCCATTTTTCAAAAAACACATTTTGACCCCTACCCCCTCCAAATTTGGTCCGATCGGGCTGAAAAGTTTCGAGGACCCATCTCGGCTGGGAACAGACCCCTGACCCAAATTTCAGATTTTTAGAACATTTTCTACTACCAAAAATGGCGTGGACAATGGACGGCGGACGGCGGACGGACATTGACCTTTTTTGATCAGGACATCATGAAACGTCCAGAAAAAAATTTTGAGCCGAATCGGAGAGGTTGACCATTATCATGAAAACATAGGTTGATTATTCAAGGAATAACCAACCAAAATGGGGGGAGCCCGTTATGAACCACATAGAATCGTTCGTGTGTTTCAACTGCAGGCGTCCTTGGCAAGTTGGCGTGGGCCAAGAAAAAGGCATTTTTCATTTAGAATGCTCGATAAAAACATTTTGCTCGCACTGTCCCAAGTTGCGCTTCAACTTATTTGCAGACAGTCAGCGGAACCCTCGGAAAGGGGTGGGGAGAGGGGGTTATGGGTCAAAATAGCGGGAACAAATCAAATGAGCCTAAAAGTTTTTGGGTCAGTCCTCGGTGTGCGACAATCGGGCTAAAACATCGTGAAGCCCAACAACAGCCAATGAGTGAAATTTGATTTGTTATGGATGAATATTGTCCTTCCGGCAACGTACAAAGGTGCATTATTCCGAGTTAGTATAAGAATCCGATTGATTCTCCAGATTGAAAGCCAAATTCAAAATTGAATTACTGTTAAAGCTTGAAAATCAAAAAGGCGATTCTCATAGCTTAGTTGCCTAGCTGGGACAATTTTTTGTCACAATGATGTGAAGGGTGGTTTTTTAAGGCTTCAAAGTGGCTCATAATTTTAACCATGAAGCTTAACAGTAAAGCAGCGGTAGTATTCTAATTATAGTTTTCGTTTATGTAAGCCCTTTGAAGATACGCGTACTCCGCGTTTCCTTCACATCTAAAAATAGACGTCCCATCTGTATGATTGTCTTTGCAATGTGGGTGTTCAGCTCGCTGCTACGGCTCAGATGTCAACTCCTAGGTCACCTCAGCTGGGTCAGCATCCCACGAACGGTGACAGAATTGGATTGACGTGATGCGAACCTTGGTAAAACAAAGGGGACCATCGTATCGCCGTTTATACGAGGTGGACTATGAAAGGGATACAGAACTAACGTGACAACGGCTCCAAGGAAGTTCAAGGCCAGTATAGCCGAGTTCTATCGGTAGTTGTTGAACTGTAATCGGTTGAGCCGATCACGTGAATATAATGCAAAGGTTACACGTACTTGAGAGTGATTCCTTTAAATCAATCCGTCTAAAACAAGGCCTCAGGACTACCTATAGACAGTCTTGAATCCTATGCAGAGGACCTTATCCACCATGTCAAGCATGCATCCACAAGGGAATTTCCAACGAAGACAGGAAAGGACGCCCGTCTCTTCGCTTCGCCTGGTAATACACTTGATTTCGGTGAATTCGTCTTCTTCTGGTGATTCACATTATGGATGTGAAGGACTTCAATTCAACTAAGTAAAATTTACTGCACAAAGCTCACTTTCTTCAATAATCTGCAAAAAACTTACAAAAGTATGAAAATGTGAGGTGGTATAAACCTAGATCAAAGTGTTCTCGCAGATTTCCAGTTTCCAGTTTTTCTAGACTGGTACGATAATTGAGGCAGTTGAGAAACAGCATAAAAATCTTTTATCGGGAAGAGTTTTGTTAGTATTTTACCATTTGATCGTGATGTCGTCAAAAAATAACTTTGAAACTCGAGCGCATCACTTTAACCGCACTCAAGGATAAGGGGAATACATTTTTTAGTCCTTCCGACTCAGTTCTTAGCAACCCGGGTTCACCTTGAACGACTTCATTATCAACCTTGAACAAAATTTTGTTTTTTAAACGAGTCTTTTCAAGTAAAAAGCCGACTAAGAGTTTCTTTCGTCTTCTTCAGAAAGAATGCGCTGTAAAAAGTGTTTTCTCTCTCGAAAAAAGAAAAAAATCATTTCTACAAGGTTCAGGTCGTTACTCCGTCGAAGGACGTTGATATCAATGATGACCGCTCGAGGCAAATGACCTGAAATCAAATAAGGCAATCAATGCCTTGATACTTCGCCGTGGATATTCGATAATGTTGTTCCACAAGCGAGTCGCGATACGAACAATTCGAAAATGTCTATCGGAGATCACAGCTCACTTAGCAGCAGTTACGGTCCGGAGAACAAGAATCGAACTCATTGCTTTGTTATCAGTTTGTTGCTATCACGAGCTACTTTGGGTGTGTTTGTGATTCTGAGAGGTTCCTTCATCTTTCCAACTCCACCCACGCCTCTGAGAAGACACGAGTGCGACTATTTCTGCCTCATGTTCCTACTCAAGTCGTGAGGTAGCAATTGTAAGGAACCCGAGGGGGTCGCGGCGGATGCAAAGGGATCATTATGCAAACCTAATGACTTTCGAAACCGGCAATAAATCCTAAGAGTCCATCGATTACCCGTTATACAGTCTGCAGGAGCGACCATATGTTCCGTTGCGTTGTTTAGATTGGTTTTAGATTTAGACTGGTTCAAAAGACGACCCCAAGTTCCGCTTTCCAGAAATTTAATAGAAACGTACACCCACAACCTTATGTTTCCGAAAATCGCGATAAACCATGTTCATTGTACGCATTTTCACCCATGCCTAACCAGATTTTTCTAAGCCTTTGGGTAAGCTCTGCCCATGCCCACCCCATTCAACAGCGTCCGTACCTCAATATGAGGAGCTTCGGATTAAGATTACAAACAGGATCTCAACCAGAAAAGCCGTACTAAGGTGTTGCCTCATTTTGGCATATGGTCGCATTGCACTACAAATTTGTCTTCTTCTCTTTAAGTGTTGCAAAACTACATTCGGCTCTACAATTGCCAAGCGAGAAACCTAATGATTTTCTTTTCCAATTTTACTATTTCTGACGGAAGACGCGTGGGGTAAATTCGAATTGGCAGATTGCCGGTAGGAAACGAATCGGTAACAATTTCATACAAGTTTCATGTGAACTTTATTGGCCAAGGAGGCGGAGAAGGGGGAGGGGATCAATAATGCATTTATCGCTTAGCCCCTGGCTCGAGGGTGCGTGGGCATTGGTGAATAAGAGATGGCGATAGCGGGACTCTCCTCCACGAGACTCCAACTTTCTCATGTCTACTCTTAACCGACGTTCACAATATGCCTTTAAGCCACCAGGACCTTCGCCATTCCAAAAGAACTTTCAGAAAATAATTCATTTGGCGTTTGTAGGACTCAAAAAGCTTTGCATGGGAATGAGTTCCTTTTTGAAAGTCGGTTTCATCTTGTACAAGTCCAAATTCATACCTGATCCTCGTATACTGTCTACTGAATTATGCTTTAAAGCTTAGTATCAAATCAAATTACGCACAGAGGATGAGATATTAGCTAATCAACTCAGTGACGATGCTTGTGTTTCCAGAGTGTTTTACAATGAAGTTTGGTTTTCAGTACTTTGTAACTAGAAACAATAAGCTGGCAATGTCGCCAGGTTTGATGCTCCTCCTCGTAAAGGAGTTCTCCATAAAATCGCTCCTCGCATACCTTTTTAGTTGCAGACACTAATTATTCTATTTTTCACGATTTTCACCTTCAAGATAAGAAAATGAATGCTCTCTGAAAAAGGAACTTCTCAACCGAGAGAACCGAAACCATCATCCTCACCTAGCCAGTTCATCCCTGAATATATACATTACTAGACATTGATAACGGTGGGATGAAAAGGAGAAAGCCATTACAAAAATATTGTAACTTGACTGACGACTATACTGCGTAGGCTCCGTAATAATAGACATTAGAACTAAAGCAAGCGAGACGTGCTATTTTACCTTCGGAAGGCGCTTGATGAGTAATACGAAGACAAGCCTCACCTGAAACACGAGAAGAAACAGTTTGAAAATAAAGTTGACAGAAAATAGGTGTGACGAGTTGCAAGGCGCTCATCAGGAGGTGAACACATTCACGACTCATTGTACTCATACGTATATCAATATTCAGGGATATGAGGTCATAGAGTAGAATCAGTGATTAACCAACCCTCCAGGGTGTGTGTATTGAAGTTAAACTAAGGCAAATCAAGTCCTACATAGCGAAATCCCCGTCTATTACCGGTACAGGGCTATGTTGTACTTCGACAGTTACAGGAGGGAATCAATAGTAATTCCCGGTTATGTATTCCAACCACTACAACGTACATGCCAACGGATTGGTATATCAAGCGTAGGGTCACCCAAAATCCTATCCATCACATGTCCAGCCATAGTAGCTTAACAATACCTCGATTCGGAACTAATTCATCAATTTTTTTTTTCTTTTTCTTTAATAGGGTTTGTCCCTGGGTGCAACAAAACTGCTTCATGTCTATGACAATCCAATTTCTACAATCAATCAAATTTTTATTCCGTCAACTTTTTCCAACACAACATATTGAATTCGTATTTTCTTTCTCAATTCGTTTCATTCGGTCTTGGAACGATTTTTCTCAACTCGAAATCTCTACGAGAAATACAAGAAACGTAATTAGTGTCATCTTAACATAATAATATGAGCTAACGAAGAGAACGAGCAATTAGTTGAATCGGCTACTTTAACAGGAAGCATTCATGTTATAATTTTTAGTATTGCTGCACTTTTCTCCAACTTTCAGTTTCGTGAGATCGTTCGAAGATGAAATTGGAACAAAATCCATAATGTTCTCGGTGATCTAAATGAGAAACGTTTCACAGTAAGTATTGATTAGGAAGAAAACCAGATAAAAAGCGAATATTTATCGAAGGAAGATTCTTCAAAGTGTTTCGTTCTCATAAAAATAAACCCCCTAAATTAAAAAAAAAAAAAAAAAAAAAAAAAAAAAAAAAAAAAAAAACCCCTAACGTTGAAAAGGCGTTTTTTCTCATTACGGATTTGATTGGTAGGAAGAGGTGGATTGCTAGAGATACCGTGACAATTCATTTCGTTGGATCCTCAAACGCTGACCTATTTCAAACCTCGCTATCAAAATTAAACTATATCGACGATTTGAATTCTGGTTTAGTAAAAAAAGGAAAAAAATAATAATGATTCTTGGCATTAAACGTTATTTTTTCATCTTGTTCATCACGAGTCTAGGTGGGCTGTTTTACGGTGCAATATACCGTCGAATGAGGTCGTCAATCCCGCATGTTCTACGTCAAGCCAGACTTCCGATCGTTAAAATCTTTTCCTCGGGTTGTATGGTTTCCTTAACCGGCTATCAAACTAGATTTCCCTTCAGACTCCCGAAGTGGAGGGGTTTTATTTAGAAAAAAACGAGCCACGCGCCCCTTCAGTAAATACTTAAATAAATACAGGCGCGTTTAAGGTTGGCCTCCCGTTATTTCCTACCTCATTTCCTACTTTTACCGATTATCGTTTTCTATGGCGATGAAGTGGAAGAAAATAAGAAGATTGCGGAGCAATAACCTTTTCTGAAGCTGACTGGAGTTTTCCGGTTTCGGAAGTGGAGTTCATAGGGTGGTTCATTACAAGGCCACACGATCCGGTATTTTTATCATTCCATAGATGCTTTGAAGCAAAACAGCAGGCATTCAAGTGCGCCTTGCTCAAGGGGAATCAAACATCAAGAATCTAATAGAAATTTTGAAAAAATTAGAGCCCCCAAAAACCTTTTTTCTTTTTTTTTTGGGGTAAAGAAAAAAATAAAATCTATCTCTTCTTTCGGGCTTTCGGATGAACTTGAATGCTATTCCGGAGAATGCTAAGAAACGAACGTTATTATTGTAAATTTAAACCTTTTCTCTCTCCTCTAGACTTACGTTGGCGTCACTAATGAACATAGATGATTATATTATTAACTTAAATAAGGATAGGATTGAGCATAAATTAGTAGGTAATTCAAACGTTAAAGGGGTTGAAATCGTTAATAATCAATATAGGCGTGATGGATTTGTAAACTAGACGGAATTATTATTCCGAGAGTCGACTTCTCTATATGGAAAATCTCATTTGAATTTGCGTAGATACGAAATTTCGTAATTTTTATTTGCATTTCTTTCCATTTTACGTAATCAATATCAACACTCTTGCTTAAACCCATTTCAGTCGGCATCAGTCGGGAAATTAGGCCATCTAGAAAAACCCAAATATTTTAGTCAGAAATTCTTCTAAAATCTTAACAATAAAAATAACCAAAGGGTACGTGATTTGGGATTAAACTGGTGTGCCCCACATGTCTTGTTGAGCTCACATCTCGCTGCACTGAGTGCTTTAACATCAAAGTAGACGAAAATATGGGACATGAAACTGTTTTCAGGCGCCATAAAATATTTTGATCAAGCTTGTGAGTAAATTTCAGTTTCAGTTCCAAAGCTACTGGTAGGAATGCACCCAGAGCCAATGATAATCGAGCCGCTCATGTTCCATCATTCGAAGCACGTATGGAGGTTGTCCCGTATTTGTCGCGCGAGTCCTTGAGAAATCTCAAGCATGAAGACAAGCGGCTTGAAAAAGGAAGCTGTCTACCTTATCACAAGCCTGTTGTCGTGAGAAACAGAAATGAACCAGGAGGCTTGGAGGACCTATTTACCCTCGGTTCCATACAGTTGAGTACTTTTTTCTTGAAAAACTTTCAGTTTTTATACGAGCCGAAGACAAAACGAGGGCGGCTCACTTGTTGGTCCCTCGTTCGTTCTCTCCACTCTCCCCGCTATTGTGTCCTCCAGATGGAAAAGGTCGTGGGACACAGTGGACAGACAAAGAAATTGTCACTCCAGATAATTAAAAAGCTTTCCGTTGACAAGAATGCGTATATCTCACCAAGCCGCTGATGTCGAAAACGAGTGTGAAATACGTACGTTGCGGGAGGATTTTACGTTTCTAGAATCGAAAAGTGCCACTTGGCGGTCTTGCCCAAGGGCACTTCAGTAACTGCGAGCACTTACGAGTTCCTTGATAAAATTATTTGTGTAGACTACTTTCAAATGTTGTAATCGGATTACATTCTGACGAATGTCAGCAAACAGCATGGAAGGGGCTAAAAATTATACGAGACCAAACCTCAGCTGCCTACCTTATCGCGGTGGTAATAAAATCCTCACAATTTATCACACCTGAACCATTATGAATTTGATTATTTCATTCATTTTATTATTCAGATTGCTACATTATTATTGTTTTTA
>CM034000.1:24432765-24464237 GCA_019603395.1 Cyrtorhinus lividipennis | reverse complement strand
GTTTAGTCATAGCTTGTAAATAATGCTGTTCATTTTCACTTATGATGGCATAAACCTTTGCCTTGCGTTTTTCCACCTTAATTGCTTATAGATCGTCGCCACACTGTTCCCAGCGTGTACCCCAAAACCCCCCCCCCCCCCCCCCCCCCCCCCCCCCCCCCCCCCCCCCCCCCCCCCAACCCCCCCCCCCCCCAACCGCACAACCAACCCCCACCCCCCCGCCCCCCCCCCCCCCCCACCCCAACAAAAAAAAAAAAACCACAAACCCACACAAAAAAAAAAAAAAAAAAAAATAACGAAAAAAAAAAACCCCCCCAGAGCTCCTCGCGGGTCAAAAAAAAAAAAAAAAAAAAACCCACCCCCCCCCCCCAAACAAAAAAAAATAAATTACAGATTCACCCAATAAAAAAAAATAAAAAAAAATAAATAAAAAAAACCCCCCCCCCTTGCCTCGTTTCCACACTAAAAACAGCGGGCCATGTCCGATGGGACGACGTTTAGTCAGAGTAGATTAAATAAACGAAAAAGAGAGGAAAATTAAAAAAGAAAGAGATATTTTCTGAGGACAAAAGGTTCGCTCCGAACTTCCCGGCCTGGATTCAAGGATGGGCCGAATCTCATCATTTCTAAGTACTAGAATTTCAACTTTCTTTTTACTCCACAAAAGGGCTTGGCTGGGAATTTTGTAAAGTTTCCAGCGAGTGGTAAGCTTGGGAGTAAAAACTATCCGTTATGTTTTTGTTGGCAAGGAGAAAGCAGAAAAAAAGCCTGATTTGAACATTTTTGGCGTTTTTTTCTTTTTGAAAAATGGATCTGATGGGTAGGATGTCCACTTCTCCGCCACATTGCTAGATTTACTGCGTCTGATAATCTCCTCTCTCGGCCATCAATTTCAATCCGGCAGTTGTAGATCATCCGATGAACGTTGATGGTTGTGTCCTCGCTCAAAGCAATAAAGGAGTTTGAATAGTTGGGAGGAAATCAAACCTTATCAACTGGCCTCCATTGTCTCCCCTCTGTTGACCAGAGGATAGATCGTGCCATCCTGGACGAAAGCCCGAGACGAATGCGAAAACAGGCGGTGTAATTGATCGATCTCGGGAGGCTATTAGGCACCGCAGGCCCACATGGGAGACTACGTCTATAAGTCACCGATCCTTCGAAGACCGCATCGTCACTGACACAACAGCAGGGGCATTTGAGGTTGGAATCAATTCTGGAATGATTAACTCGACCGAATTCCCGACCGCGAGGAGAAATTATACGCCCATTTCATCGACAAACCAAGAGCCATACCATCTATTGGATAATCTATGAAGGTTCACGGATCCACGTCCAAATGAAACTTGAGAGCCTCACAGGCTGCGGCAAGATCAGGAACGAGGGTTTCCCGTCAGGACCAAAATAGCACTTTAAATGGTCCGGAAAACATATCTTCCCGACCTGGAATCAAGGTCAAAATAAAATAAAGACTGAATACATTCCGCACCCTTCCCTCCAAGGCGTGCCTCGCCATTTTCGCTGCCTCCTCTCTACTGTTCCCTGCCACACCATCCCTGCCTTCTCATACCGATCCCCAACATCCCTTTTACGGGGACAACTTGACATCCGCAATCGCCCCCTCCCTTCCGATTCAACCCATCGCGTTAAACCGAACCTACCGAAAGGCCCATTGTCAACACAGTTTTTCTTCTCATCCTTTATCCGAAGGACGTCGCGTAAATTGAGCGGATTCTGCATTGAATCGTCGTACCAATGATTGATTCTGGTAACTCACACGTCAAAATTTCCAACCCAGTCTATTCTCGGGCATTCGACATTGATAGAAGGAAAAAAAACTACATTCAACTCTATGGTAAACTAGACTCAGACCAGATTGATCAAACTGTTAACGTAAAAGTACACGATCCACATAAATCATGTCCATCTGTCGGTAGCTCGTACTGCGGCCTGTTTCAAGAGGTCATCCATCACGTGGAGTATACCATCCCTGCTGGGTTAACATACCGAGTAGTAAGGGAAAAGTATCAAACTCATTTCATTATAAAAGTTCTGTCCCGAGTATTTTTTTTTTTTTTCACCCCAAGGGAGCCTTTTCAAATATTCCAGGCGAGAGGTTTAATTGAATAATCAAGTAACAGAAAGTTTAGAAAAGGGAATTACGATTGATTCATTTATTTTCTAGCCCAAATAAACTTTTATTTCTCAGAAACTGCCCAGCGTGCCTCAGAAATTGGATACGCTTCCCTTGATTTAATCCTCTTTCGCATTCGGTGGGGTTTCACTTAGCAAGGAAGTGGTCGGAATGGGCTCTTTTGGTAGGCACGAAAGGAAAAGAGCTTTTGAACCGCTCGTTTTGAAAAAAAAAAAATAAATAATAAGTTGCTTGGGAGAGTTTCAGATAACTCTTTTCACGAAACAAACTATCCGTGTGCTCGAGCGGTCACTAAAAGTTATTTTCCGAGTTCAATACTCTGCAACCAGAGCGAAATAAGGCGGAAAGGAAATATCCTTTTTTTAATCATCAAGAAGTCAAGTTCGCGACCCACCCCCGAATGACAAATGGGGAAAGAATTCCGTCTGTTTCAATGGGAAAAGGTAAACTATTTACCACCGTAAATGGTTCCTCCGAATTGCATACTAAACACGGGATTATGTTCTTCTAGACGGCAGCTCTTCTGAAATCTTCTGAGTAATCCTGCCTTGAGGAGGTTTTTTTTGTTATAGAAAAAATTGATAGAAGGACATTATTTGTTTTATTAAATTAACGAGGAAAATCATCTTATCAACTAACTCATGAGGAATCTCAATTTATCCATATTTTACCTCAAATATTTCCCATGATATGGCAATGTATACGTGATCTTATGTAGGTAACATAATATGGTACCTATATTATTTAACTGTATTTCCTGTATTATTATATTATAATAATACCACTACGAGATTTATTTTGTTCGTATTAAATTTTGGAATCCTACAAAAACCTTCTCGGGTGCCTTGTAGATCATTGACTTTTTGGGCAGTGGGAGATATGTCACAATGCATTCCTTATGGCAGATCCACCAAGCCTGAGCCCACTAGCGCGAGATATCGAGTATGTACGGGCAGTGAGAGCCTTAGTAGCGTAGTAGCGTTACACCCAACTGGAAGCAATAAACTATTAATTTCCATTTAAAATTATTCTGTAGTCAACAAACTTTTCGCAATTGTACAAACCTGTGGGTTCTCTATAAGATAAAAGATCCAATTTTCATCCAATTTTTTCCGAATCAAAGACAGACGTAACATTGTTTGTCAAGAGTAATTCATGATTAAACAGCACAATGAAGTGTTTATTTTAATCCCTCGACTCGGGGAGTATGACGCAGGGAGTGACGAAGCAGAATAAAGGGCGAGTCATAATACGAAAGAACGAGATACTGCCGCACGGTCGGCTTGAATAGTGGAAAGGGGAGACAACTTCAGGACCGAGAGCTAGTCGTGGTGGGGTGAGTGAAGACTATAGGCGAAACGACGGGCGCGGGCTTCCTCATCTCATTACACCGCGAACCCCTTCACACTCTGCCCTCACTTTGATGACTCACAAATTAATAAGAACCTACACAAGCGAAGTGGTGGGTAGAATGGCGGAGGGGGTTTGAAAGCTACCCTTAGGCCCGTGGGGTGCAGCTACCCCTTTTAACAATGGATCACAAGCGTCGCTGGGAGCCATCTAGGGGGTTGTAAGTGGCTTCTGATGACTTCTGTCTTGTTTACTTTTGACTTAAACTCAATGCTGCTAAGTATAACACTCAGGTCCCTCTAACAACCAACCAAAAGTCCTACCCCATTATCCGGGTCAAGAACTAAGACATATTATCGTTATAGAACCTAATAAAAAATTAATGAATCATTCATTAAATAAATGAATGACGGCCGAAAAACTAGGCCTGAATTGACGTGAATTATTGAATCCTCTCACATCTCGTTTGTAATAACAGAGGCAAAAAAATGTTAAAACTGCACAACCCAACCACCCAAGACTTCAAGACTTGAATACGTTTCAACCGACTGTGAAAGAATGAGTAAAATACAAATAATTTAATTTCATTGTAGGAACAGGCAACAGTTCTCGTCGCATGAGGTTCGATCTGTAGTCGGCGGATTTTAAACTGAGAGTAGAGAACCGGTAACTCCCCTTACTTTTCTTTGAGGGTTTGAGAAGGGGGTAACCCACCCCTTATTTTCTCCGTCTTCTGATGGATGCCACTTCGCCACGCTAGTCCTTATCTCTACCAACACGAATTAGACTGAGCTCCGCATCCAAATCTCCGTTTCTACTTAATCAATTTCGACCTCTAACATCGACGCCCCAACCCTTGTCGAGATGGGAAACGTAGTGGTGGAAGAGGGCGAGGGTTTTCCTTTTGTTCCGCGTCGTTTCAGCTATTTTCTCCTTCCTATTTTCATCCCCCAACATAAGGGTGGCTTTTTATTTCCCCGCAATGGAGGGACTGGAGGAGATTTTCTCCGGTTGTAGGCAGAGCTGAAGAGACGTGTCTCCTATAGACATTCCAACATGACACGGTCTCGACAATGTTATCGCCGAGAGACGGGCTCACACCTCTGCTCAGGAAAAGCACGAAAGCCCGTGTATGGACAAAACTTGGCATTGGAATATTATCAGGTTAACAACACGAAACAACCTCAGCAAAAATCAGCCAAATGAGCAATGTAGCAAATGGAATTCAACCATGAATGAGTTCGTCTGCGGATATGAATTATTTATTAACAAGTAATTATTTATTATTTTTTATGATTAACTATTTTCGTCGAACTTGAAACGTTGAGGCTCGTTTAAGTCGTGTAACCTAAGGTTCTACTGATATTTCAACTAGGAAAGCCGAGGTAAGAGTATAGTTCGAATATGTTTTTCGGAGACGATAACTACTTACAGCTTTTCGGGGCGCAACATGGCGAAATTCAGTTGACCAGGAAAAAACCTCTTTGTCCCGGTTCAAAACCAATAACGCCTCGTGGCAGCGCGCGGTGATCTATACTAATACGTACAACAGTACTGTCTTGCAGGCGATTGCATACTCAAGGAAAGAACGTCAGGTGACGCCAATAAATCGCGATGCAAGTAGTTTCAGCTTCTTCTAATACTATTTCCAAGTCCGAACCCGATTCGTACCATAAACAAGATCAAAGGGACAAGTACAATATGCTATTAAATTCAAAACTGGTTTAAAGGAGAATGCAGAGGAGAATCCACAAGAATTTTCATACGGTGTGGGTCACGAACGTCGAAAAACGATAAACAATTTAAGACAACTGAATGATGGCGTCGATAAACCATTGAGTATGTGGCCAAACCAAATATCGGTTGGTTAAATAACCGAATATGGACTATCAACGAGCGGAAAAAAGGGTGCCCCAAACAAGAAATTTGTAAACTGTATTCATCCAATTTATTAGTGTTCACGTTTTGGTGGAAAATTAGCCTCAAAAACATATAAAACCCATTTCCGAAGATCGATACAAACAAAGGATGGGTTATTCCGAAAAGAATAATACAACGATATTGCATCAAGTTGGGTAAAATACTGACCTTGACAATAAGAATAGAAAAATGAAAGAATAGGCAAAGTGGGGGGGCAGGAATATGAGGAGAATATAAGTACCTGGTTTTTACTCGATAACACGAGCCAACAGCCAACAGTTGGAATATCAATTATTTTCTATAGGCCGAAAGTAACGAGGATTTGGAAACACATTTTTCGTAAACCTAAATTTCAACCTAAGTTTGTTGGTAGCTTAACCAGAGCTGTTGAAACCAAGTGTCTTGTTAGAGAAGTAGTGAATTAATGCAGTTTGAAGGCAGTCATTACAGTGTAACTTGTAATATTTCCGGCACTCATTTATCTCAATTACGAAGTTATCCGGTCTCTTCACAAACGTTAATGTTGTTTCGCGCGGAAGGATTTATTGCTGTGAGGCTCAAGTTGGAGGGAAGTAAGAGCAGCTTCAACAACATAATTACTGCTTAACGGCGACGAGGCAATCGGGGTGGTTTTATCCCTACAGAGACAGCTCTTATGCACCAAAGCTAACGAGGTTGCTGTGTGGCCTAGTTAGAGAGTACCCGAGCAGAATGGAACTGGAAGAGCAAATAGGTTCAATCCTCGATGTAGAACTGAAGAGATTTGAGAGATATAATGGTATTGGTTTTGTGATGAAGGTTCTACTTAATGGGAGGCAAATGAATAGACCCATTTATTAAATCACGAACTGAATTGTTTTCAAAAACAAATTCATTCGGGAGTTGTCACACAACTTGCTCAGGGTAGGTATGCCTAGAGCTGGAGAATGACATTTATCATGCCCAGTCCAACCGTGAAGTAGCCCTCCAACCCGACAATTCGTAGACACCTCAATGGGAGAAAAAAGGATCAAGTTGGTACGTGACCGCAGCAGGCCTCCCACAAGGCCCTCCCAGACCACGTCTCCGTAGCTCTTGCAACAACCCGTTACTGAGAGAAGAAACTACAGTATTAGGCATTTTCATTCTCGCACGGTGAGTGACCGATTTGGTCGAAGAACTATAGGAAACCTGCTACAATGTTAAGTATCTCACAAAGCAAAAAACAAGTCTTATGACAACGCTTCAACTTTTGATTGTCATCATGGATAAATGGCAGATAGAAATGGTTAGAAATAGTCTTGTATATCCACGAAAACACCCAATGTTAAATCGATTTTGGTTGTTAGGCCATCATCAGTGCTGTTGCTGACAGCCACACAGCCGAAATCGATTTAATATTGCTTGGTTTTTTCATGGAAATACAAACTATTTCTATCTGCTGTGGGTCTCCATGATTTCTCCGCCAGTATGTTACGTCATATGGATAAAAGACTCTTCAACCTGCCTAACATTCGAATTAAAGCATTTTTGAAGAATTTTACGAAACTCACACCAGCAACGTATAAAACAGCTCATGGCTCGCGATTCCATCTTAAAACGTTTTACTGTCTACATTTCTATCGATTGAAATGGGGTTATGAACCGATTGGGGTACCAATTAGTTAAAATCAGTTTTTGGACCCAGGCGAGTGGGATATCATTTCCCAATATGTACATCTTGGGCCCTGAATCGATTCGGATAGGTACTGGACCGATTTCTGAAGACCGGAAGAGGATAACAGTAGGCCAAGAAGACTACATTGAATATTATGAGTACATTTTTGAACAAAAAAGTTGGTCCACTTTTCCAGAAAAAAACTAAATGATAGCACAAGCACAATGCCTTAACTGATCTAGACTGAATTAGAACTAACTTTTAATGTGCTTCTCAGTTTTGGTCGCATTTTATCCAGAGAAATGTAAAACTAAGAGTAAGACCAAAATGAAAGGAAAGTAAGAAGAATAGGAAATTCAAATTGTGAGTTGTATTCAAGTTTTTGTAACTCCGTCGCCCATGTTTTTGGCATTATAGGTGTAAAACACCGTTTCCAATTCACGTATTTGATATTTATTAAATTTCAAAAATGCAGTTATGTTCCGCACATTCAAAACGACCAAACAACATCTGGATGTTCAATATTTCAGGTTAATTTCGGTGAATGACCTTGAGGAAACGGATGGTACGACATTCGAACAATATTATCAGTTACACGACGTGATCATTCCCCAATTTTCGAACTCAGAAAATATTTTTTCAGAGAATGGGTCCCTACTAATGTGGGTGGCTGACCGAGTGATCTAGGGACATCCGAGAAAAGGATTGTCGATCTTTTTTGGTTGGTTATTCCTGAATAATCAACCTATGTTTTCATGATAATGGTTCAACCTCTACCGATTCGGCTCAAAATTTTTTTCTGGACGTTTCATGGTGTCTGGATCAAGAAAGATCAATGTCCGTCCGCAGTACGCCGTCCATCGTCCGCGCCGTTTTGGTAGTAGACAATTTTCTAAAAATCTGAAATTTGGGTCAGGGGTCTGTTCCCGGCCGAGACGGGTCCTCGAAACTTTTTTCAGCCCGATCGGACCAAATTTGGGGGGGGTAGGGGGTTCAAAATGTGTTTTTGAAAATGGATTTTGAGATTTTGGGCGATCTAGGCGACAGTAGGGTTGTCATTTTCCCACTAAATTTTGGACGCTTGAATCCAATGAACGGAGGGTCCCAGAACAATGGCACCATGGAAGAAGTTATGGGTAAATTGGGGTATATATTACCCATTTTGTACATGTGTTTTTCCGGGATTTTCTGGTACCTAGGCGTGTGGGGTATCATATTCCACTAAATTTTGGACCCTGAATCGATTGGGAATGGGTCTGGGACCCGCACACACCACTGTTTCCCCCCCATTCGAGGAATAACCAACACGTGTGTAAGAAGTTGCAGATTTTTACTTCCAGGAACGGTCATCCCTTTTTTGTATGACCGCGGGCAACCCTAGCTTAACCAATCTTTGGAGAACAACACTTCAAAATTGCTTCCTGGGTAATTTTTCATATGACTTTAAATTAAAACACCAATTGAAACCGCAGCGGTGTTACTACGTTAGTTCTTTTTGAACAGAAAGAGAGAAAGGGAGCAACCTGATTTGAAACAGGCCACAATTGTTAAGGCGAAGAATTCGAATTGATACAGGACACCCTTGTAGTTTTGTACGTACCAATTTTAACTACCATCGATGATTGAGTTCACGGTGTTTTTCTCAACAGACGATAACCGGCCACCCAATTCCGTCGGTCTAAGCAAACACAAACAGGTGGAAAAAGGGAAACCGTTCGTCAGGACTTTTTAAAATGAGAAAAACCTTCGAATCGGTCGAATGAACTTTCCGAGAGCTTTCTGAGACAAAAACGAAAGGGAGACAGGAAAGCCTGTTTTTGCTTCGAACTTGAAATCCCTTCGCGTGGAGAAGCTCATCATTTCGGGGCATCGTTTCTTTATTAAAGGAAACCTCGGGCTCACGAAAACCGCTGAAATGAAAATTGAGTTCATCGGAGGGCTTCACGAGCAAAGATTTGATCTGAGAGGGGAACCGACAAAAAAACGCACTCCTGTTTTCGACACGATTCAACCCCTACGATACCATGCATAGTGCTCAAATATCTTCTTACTTTTCTAGGGTACAAACTCGTGCCTACGCCTCTTTTTTATCCATTTGATGGTATATTCATGAAACAAGAGATTCAATTAGTGAAATCCCTTATCAAATAGTCCTTTTTCCCGTAAATTACGTACAGAACACAAGGGAGCAGCAGGTAGAGATGAGAAAGACGCTGCAAATTATACCACAACGGTTGATTATTCCTTGTAGCAGGAGTATGGGGTAACTGTGAGTGTGGATGATTCAGACTCATACCAATCATTAAAAATTATACCCCACACGCCTAGGTATCCGAAAATCTCAAAATTTGAGGCCAATCGGAAAGGTTGACCAATTGCATGAAAACATAGATTATTCGAAGTAGAATCAACCAAATGATGAACCGAATCTTGGACAACATTCAGAACACTTGAAAGCTAGGAGCGTGCCTAAGGAGAAAAGAGACGACAAAGTAAAATACCAACTAAAATGTGTAGAATCTAATGAAACTTCTACTTCGGTGAAAATACCCTTCATCATTTACTTTTCTCGATTTCGTCACCAAATGAAACAAAATTAATTCATTAATTATCATCATTATTATCCTCAAGTACGTACATTATTTATTATTCATTCGTGTGGCGCTTCAAGAGCTCCAGAATAAGTAAATAATTTAAAAAAAGATTAAAGATTAAAAGGTTGGTTTACATTTTTTTTTTTTTATTGATTTAGGACTTATTTAAATTGATCCAGGCGACGCAGATTTAATAGTGTTACGTATATTATTGTAAATTCTTCTTCTACTCACTATTATTGGATATTTATAGATAAAAAATTATACCGTACACGTATGATTCCCAAAAACTGTGAAATTCCATTTTCAAAAATCAATTTTCACCCGTACCCTTGCCTCCCGATTGCATTGAAAATGAGTTGGGCACAACTAGTGTGCAAAATAATTGGTTTTCCGGAGCGTTTTTATTTTGGTTTTTATAGGCGACTTTTTCGGGTCAGACGGCGCACAAGGAACAGACATTTCGAATTTTGTTTCAATTAAGTAGAAGTTAGGAGAGGGTTTTTCGATTCTTCCGCAACGTAGTACCCTGATAACAATACTAAACAAAATCGCTTGTGTCTTTAAAGTGAACCTGAAGGAGGAAAATTACAATATCTCATGAGGAATGAACGGAGAATTACAAAATAGATAGGTACCACCAGGTACTGAGGAACTGATGGTTTGAAGAAAAATTTATGAACTTGGATGGTTTATTTTTCAGCCCCATTACCTGATGTTATTCTCATTGGAATAACACAGCCATGGATTCGTATAGACCAAAAACCCTACCCCAAACATTCACCGTTTACGTTTCAAAATGTGTAGATGCCAAAACCAAAATGTACGTCCGCCAACTGGGCGAAAAGGGCTCAGAAATTTTGAAAATTTTCAAAAATACTCCAGGCAGTTTCAGTTGTGCGCAATACATGTTCAGCCGAACGCCGCAAACCCAAAGGAAGGTACGGGTAAAAATAGGTATTTTGAGAATTGGTTTCCGAGACCTAGGCGTGTGATGTATCATTGAACCTATTGATTTGGGTCGCAGACCGGTTACCGCGAACCGGAGGGAAATATGTATAAAATGGTTGTTGAAAATTGGGTTTTAATATTTTGGAGACCTAGGCGGTTTTTTTTTAACGCTGAACAGAACACATTATTTGGGATTCTTCTCCTCAAGGTGGACTATAAATCCACTGATTTAATCGTCGATGCGAGCCAATGTATGTTCGGGATAATTAGGGTGCACTAAATCATAAAGCACTTAGCTTTTTCTACGTAGAAACAGAAACTTTCTAATGAAATGAAATTTATATATATACATACATATATATTGATGATATTTGTATGAAAAAAGAACGCTTGAGATCAAGTGTATGAAAGTGATGAAAATTGTAAAAACACAGTTCCAAACAAACAGTTGAAAACTGCGCTATGTCGACATTACCTCTAGATTTGCAGGAATATGAAGTTCTTTAATCCGATGAATTGGAGTAAGTTCAGAATCTTCGGAACACTGATGCAACACAAATGAAGACGTTCCCGAACACAGAGACTAGGTGGGTACCAATAATCACGCGGGAACCGTAATGCAAACACCGTGAACAGGTTGCGATGATAACGATTGATATTCTGTTTGACAAGATGCAGAGCTACGCAGACGGCAAGGGCTGTCGAGTCGACTGAAGGGGTTGCCGTGGCGAACGCGACACCAGCGCGCTCTGAAGACCTCGGATTGGAACTCAACCTTTCGGCGCGGACGCGGCCTTTTCCCCGGGATCCTTTCGTATCCCTCGAGTCTTTCGTAACGTGAGGGTTGAAAGAAGAGTTTGACGTTCGCATGATCTGAGTCCTGGTGACTAGGTGACCGGAAACTCGAGCGGATGTCAGGCCGAAAGTAGAGAGAAATTATACCCGCGAATCTAGAATTTTTTTAAACCAAACTCACCACGCAGTCACTCGTTCGTTACCCGAGCGGATAACCAACTTGTTCAGCTATCAGCGGTTAATTCATGTCTATAATTTTGTTTGTACCATTCAAAAAACATACCAAACACAAATTAGCTTTTATGCCCAGTTTTCTACAAAATGTTCAAACTGAGACTCGTAAGAAGCTGAGAGGCTAATACATTAAAATGTGTACCACTTGTGCAGCCATGGGGAGCAACGTTATCCAAACTGGTGGGTAATGTAAGAACCTACGAAGCACCCGCTCATTACGAAAAACGCCCGATGTCCACCTGCATCATTTTCTCGCTGTATTGACTCCATCCACTTACCCTTTGTTCTAAAAGGTCTAAAGAAACAATAGTAAAAGTTTGAATTTGATCAATCGGAGGTAGATTGTGCGTGTACATGCTCTTTCACCGGTGGGAGGGGGGGGGGGGGGTCGACTTTTTTTTGGACGTTTCATGATGTCTACAACAATGATGGAAAATGATACTCCACGCACCTAGATCGCCGAAAAACTGAAAACCCAACTTTTAAAAACCTATTTGACCCCTACCCTCCCCAAATTCGGTCTGATCGGGCTGAACAGTTTCAAGGGCCAACTAAAACCAGGAACAAGTCCCTAACCAAAATTTCAGACGCGGGCCATGCCGAGGATAATGTTAGTAAATAACAGGGAATACGTCAAAATAAATACTTGTTCTATAGTCCAGTCCCGGCCGAGGACCACGTAAGTATCATCACAAAACAACAGACTGAAAAAAACATTACCTTCAATGAATCTGCGACTACTCGATTGGAAACTAGTTGACAGTACAGCGATGATGTACTACAGCTAAAACCATTGGATCACTAACGGGAATACGGAATAACCGAGTTTTAATAGAGAATGAGACAATCGGACGACAGCTATTAAAGGTACATTTTCCTTTCGTTGTTTTATGATGATACTTACATGCTTCGTAAGGGATCGTCGTACGGGACTGGACAATAGGACATGGTACTTACTATGACGCATCGCTTGCCTTTTTACAGACGTTATCCCCGTTCCGCGACATATCGTCCTCAAATTTCAGCTTAAAATTACGCACCATTTTTTATCTCAATCAGATGCGTAGGAAGGCCGCTTCCCATTACTAGCGTGTTAATAATCATTTCGTGCATTTTTTTGTGTTCTTCGATGTCTGCAGAATGAAATGATGGTTTTTATTTAATAACTATAGGTCTTCCTCTTCGACGTTGGGTCAACTCATGGACAAATTGTAATGATTCAATATAGCTATATACTACTGAAATAAATTGATGTACACAGGTTAAACATCCGTTAGATTTTTTTTTTTTTTTTTTTAATGAAAGGGATAGCCCTCTTTCTCCCCCATCACCTCCGCGACTCATCCCTCTCCATTCTCGACACTGCCATTTTGACCTCTTCCTCTACCCATTATACGCCATCGGGTCATACGAATCGGCGTAGCCTCGGCACACCTGCATGACAAACAGCGCCTCGATAAAAGGCAGTGTCAACTTTTCTCGCTGATGGAAAGAGAATGCGTTAGGGCTTGGATAACACCTGAGCCCATTCGGTGTGAACGTTTTCAGTGGGCAGATGCATAGTTCCCACGATAGGACTTCGCTGATTTCACACTCTCATACAAATGGATTGCATTTCAAATTCGCCCTGCCTCGCGGTATTTGAAGTGCACTATAGCTGGAAGACACATTCGGCTACTCTCGTGTGTGGAAAATTTAGATGTATAAATGATTGATCATTTCGTTTCGAAACATCCGCCTCAATTACAGATACATTTAGTTCAGTACACCTGATTACTAGAGTCATACTGCAAGCCACCAATGACACTGACCTAAATGACACTCCAATTTTCGCACTCTGCCATAGTTTTATATTTTTCATCAAAAAATTTTTTTTATTTCAAGTATGCTTTTGATTGCATTTATAAATCTGTACTTACACCAACTCTAAATTAAAACCTTATCTAAATCCTTACCTAACCTTATCTAAATATTAATCACAATGAATAAATAAATGCAATACAATCTTAAAAAATTAAAGCCGTCTCATTCATGGGTACGAGCAAAATAGAGTTTACCATTTTAACAAGAAGCCGTTATTGCAAATAATCCACGATGAAAATTAGCCTAAAATCTAATTGGCCCTGAGTACACCATCAGATCAACGGAGGTCATCATTTGTGTCAACCTCAAAGGATCTATTAGTTCATGAATGCCGCTGCTCACGTGAGATCTTGTAATAACTATATTTCCATTACCAGGAACGTTGTAATCTGGGGTTTGTTATCAAACTGAAGCAATCATCGTTTTCTCAGCAACGTAGAAAGCAGAAAATTAATTTAGACCTCAGTGTTACAACCCATAACATGGTTTTACTGCCTACGGTACTAAATACGTGTCCGTAATGGGGCTGCAGAAGTGGATGAGGAGACCCCACATGTGAACAAATTCTTCTCCCAAAGTAATTACAAACATATTCTGAAATTGGTCAGATAACAAGGCGACTACAACATTAGATTTATTATGTCATCTCCGCAGATGACGAGAGGACCATCCGAAAAAAATCATTGAGAAGATACGGGAAAGATGCCTTAACGTGGAGAATGTATCCGTCATAGCGGGCGCCGGGGTGTTGTAACCACCTCACGAAAGGAGGAGACAGCACTTTTTGCATTTGTAGTTATTCTCTTCTCGCAGCCGTAATAGTTGTAAACGTAAAAATATTTCCCTGGCTCAGAGGTACTTTGTTATATATATTTGATGCGCCCTTCCCATACGATGCATTGGTTGACAAAAACGTCCATTCTGACACCCTGAACGAGATCTATCAACCGCCGTCGTTAGTCGAGGTGAGTCATTGCACACCCGTCCAATAGCTGACAAGTCATAGAGAATGTTACAGGAAGCATTTTGTATGTATCCTACGAAGACAGTATCATTCGCAAATCTGTCTGTGGTTGGTCAAGAGAGGAGCTACATTCATTATAAACTGGCTGAGAATGACATTGTACCCAATAAAAGTGTCTCATTTCTCAAAAAATTTGCATCTGTTAATCAGGATCACTTCGCCAAAATCAATCATAATAAAGATGACAGAATCTCAATGTTAATACCTCTCAACCTGATGGAAAGTGATTCCCAACACTCACTTTAGAAATATCTATATCCCATTTAAAAATACCAATTTTGACCCGTACATTAGCTCTACTCGCGACAATCAGCCCGAAGATAAATTTGGAACTACATTGAATCTACGTACAATATTAAGATATTTTAAAATAGCATGCCTTTATCGACTTGGATGGTGGAAAAACATTCCGGATTTGCGCGCTTTTAAACAAAGATAACTGTAAATTCTGAGGATTTTTGGTTGGTTATTCCTTGAATAATCAACCTATGTTTTCATGCAAATGGCCAACCTCTCCGATTTGGCTCAAAATTTTTTTCTGGACGTTTCATGGTGTCTAGATCAAAAAAGGTTAATGTCCGTCCGCCGTAAGCCGTCCGCCGTCCGCGCCGTTTTTGGTAGTAGAAAATTTTCTAAAAATCTGAAATTTGGGTCAGGGGTCTGTTCCCGGCCTAGGACAGTCCTCCAAAATTTTCAGCCTGATCAAACCAAATTTGGGCGCGGTAGGGGTCAAAATGTGTTTTTTGAAAAATGAATTTTCGAGATCTTGGGCGATCTAGGCAAGTGAGGTATAATTTTCCACTAAATTGTGGACGCTGAATCCAATGGAATGGGTCCCAGAACGATCGGCAGTCACTGGAAGAAGTTATGGGTCAAATTGTGTATATATATTACCCATTTTGAATATGTGTTTTTGAGATTTCTTGAATCTAGGCGTGTGGGGTATCATTTTGCACTATATCATGGACACTGAATCGATTGGAATGGGTCTGGGACCCGCCGCACCCACCGTTTCCCCCATGTTTTTAAATAAGTTTCCATGCGCCCATGTTGAAGAAATTATCTCATGCGCCTGGTCCGAGGTTCAAATTAGAAAAAGGATTACCTTCAATACCAGGTAAAGTCAGGGTAGGCAAAAGATCTGCGACGACTCGATCGGAAATTAATTGGCGGTACAGCGACAACACATTACGGCGAAGACTATTCGATCGCGAACGGAGAATACGGAATACTGAGTTTCAATAAAGAATGAAACATTCGGTGACCCAGCTGACTACCTACGCGTTAACCAACAAGTACAGGAGAAGCAATGACGACGCGAAATAACAGGGCCGAGAACAGAGCATAGAGAAGAGATGAGCATGAAGCATCATGAAGGATTAGTTTTCCACCACTAACTTTCTACTGAATTGTGACTGAATTTCCTACCACTGGTTTTTGACGCTGAATCCATTGTGATGAGTCCCGGACCGAGTGGGGCCCTCTGGAAGTGGGTATGGGTACCTACATGGGTTGAATGAGTATACTCCTACACATTTTCTCATGCTCCAGGTCCATAGGTACCCGTGAATCCCGAAAACCAATTCAAGATATGTGGGAAGGTACCCATCTTGACCCATACCCACCTCCAGAGGGCACCGATCAGGCTCTATCCATCACAATGGATTCAGCGTTAGAAATTTAGAGGTAAACGGTACTACGAAGACTAATCCCTTCTTAATGTATCGGGAACGCCGCCGCATATCTTCTCTATGCTCCGTTCTCGGCCAGGTAATTCTGGCATCGTCGTCGCTTCTTCAGTTCTTATCGGTTTACCGTTTACACGCTTACGTTTGTGTAGTCAGCTGAGTTACAGAACGTTTAATTATCTATTAGAACTAGGTATTCCGTGATTTCCGTTCGCGATCTAATGGTTTTCGCCGTAGTATGTCGTCGCGGTACCGCCAATTAATTTCCGATCGAGTCGACGCAGATCTTTTGCCTACCCTGACAGCATTGAAGGTACATTGAAGGTAATCCTTTTTCATTTCGTCGTTTTGTGATGACTGGTCTATAGGGCAAGGTACATACTATGACGCGTCCCCTGCTTTTTAGGGACATTATCCCCCACCCGCGACATCCTTCAATTCCAGCGGTAATTTTTCCCAAATTCCAAAAAGATCCTGAATCGATTGGAATGGGTCTGGGACCCGCCGCACCCACTGTTCCCCCCTTTCCCCCATGTTGAAGAAATGACTCTCCATGCGCCTGGTCCGAGGAGTAACCAACCAGCGTGTAGGAATTTGCAGCGTTTTTTTTTTTTTTTTTTTTTTTTTTTTCAGTTGATGAGATGAATGGGTACGCATTATTCAGATAAGTAAGAACGATACACTGCTCAAAAAAAAAAAAAAAAAAATGCTCAATATTATTACGTTTATTTAATTTATTTATTTTCGTTATTACGAATCGTGATTACTCGTTCGTTGGTAATAATTATGTTCAACATTTGTATAGGTATTATTAAAAAAAAAAAAAATGAAAATTCAATGAGATTTTTTTTTTGCTTAGACTTCTTTGTACAAAGAACTCCTTCCTACTCTCATATAAAAACAGAATAGACAGATTTGTCCTTAAGTTGGAATAGGTACCATAATTTTTTGGCATTTTGTACCCCAGACTCGTCTACCCTGGAAAGGGTGTAGGTGTAGGGCCATCCATTGAGTCGAGAGTGTGTAATGGGAACGGAAAACTGTCATCGCACGTTAGGGACTCCGAAAATCACCACGGGACCTGAAAAGAAAACCGTACAAGAGCTCAAGCTGAGGAAAAACGAGAGAGCCATTATGACGTCACGCGAAACGGCTGACAACTTTATCTGACTTCACTCTCATCTTTTATGTGTTTCCTCCTGAAGGCCCCGGCTTCTCTCGTAACGTGGCCCATTTCCAAGCCTATAGGTGCCGTACGTATTGCGCTTGTCACATCCGGCCAAGATATCCTTTCTGCCAGCCCGAAGCCCTCTCACAAGTCCTCGTCACTCTTATTATCGCATGTTCCCCGAGTTTCCGCGGGGAGGCTCAAACTAATACGACTCTTGTCAGCGCGTTTGACACGAAAAGGGGTTGTCGGATAGGAAATACCTTTCCCGTGCGACCTTCTCATCCGCTGACCCGACGATAACTCGTGGTGGCAAGGTTTTTTTCCATTCTTCCAATAATAAGGTGGATATTCTTGTCAAATTGTTTCAAGGGGCACGCACGAAATGGATGGTTGATTTTAAAAATAACTCGCATATATTCGATTTTCCTGTTTAATTACACCACATTATATGAGTAAATCACGTGTCGACAATGTCCCTTGGAACTTAACGCGTATGTTCTCGGATTCGGAATATGATGAAAACGGGGCTCAACGAAACCCCAAAGCATAAGCTCCGGAAGTGGAGGACCGGCAAGCAATTTAAACGAGTGGATGGGCTTGAAGCGCCTTGTGAAGAGAGGAAATAAATGGTGGCATGAGGTCCATGCTCATTAGGCTCGCATTAACGGCGCAATCTAGACTAAGTGTCGCCCGGCTGGAAACCCCAAGTCAGAGTGATAGACAATGGTCTCTCCACCCTCAGTGATGTACATTTCGCTCCATTCCTCTTACAAACCTTTCCTTACACAGGAACAACTTCAACTGCTTCGGTAGACAACTCATTTTTTACCTCAGCTCTACACGAAAAAAAGCAGCCCTGCAGTGTAATCATGGTTTCGTACCACTCCCCAGATAATCACGCAGTGACCCAGTTAAGTGCTGTACACGTAAACAGCACACCTCCCGCTCTTCTCTTTGACACTTGCTGCCATCAAAACTTCCACTCTCAATTATCTACCCATCCGTTCGTGGGGAAAGGATGGAGAACTTTCCACCTTCTTCGAAATTTTCAGGAAAAGAAAGGCTGTCGACTTGTCCCAATACAATTATGATGATAAATCAGGGTAAAGATAGGTAGAGAGTTAAGAAAAAATATCATGATGTTAGAACTTATAATACCCAGTTACTCACTTACGTAAGTGGTATAGTGTGATATAAACTGGTTCATTCCCCTTGGATAAACTTCTGAGTGCATATCTGCTTTCCTATTCCTTATTTCGGGTTTCATCTTCGCTGTTGCCTCCTCTTCGTCTCTACGTTTCGCTTTATTAAACCACATCAAAGTAAGTAGGTACCTACGCATGCTCTTCTCGAGCGTAACTGCCCAACATCAAGGGAAATGATTCGATCCACTTGTAAGGTACGGTGTTTTCTCTCCCGTCTGATGGAAAAAGCATTCGTGTCGTAGGTATCTTGGTTAGGGTACAGTAAATAGTGTGACGGTATCTCAATATTTCGTCATTGCTAGGTGGTTCTTCGTGGAGTCTGTTAATAGTCGATAAGGACCAGGGATCTAATTGCAATTTCTTTTATATTCAAATTAATAATAAAACTCACAGCCCAAATGCGAGACACAGGATGTGTTATCTTATGTCAGAACTCCTTCTGCACAAAAATCTATGCTTTCAATTGAGGCGGCGCTTTAGCCCAAAAAAACTTGATGAAAGAAGCGTTGATTTATTCATTAGGGACAGTTAGAGCCTTATGGCCATTTCTTCCACTACCCTGAAATAAGGATCTTGAACAATTTAAACAACAGACGAGTTGACATGACGGGGTTTTGGATGGTTGTTCCTTATACATATAACCAATCCATGTTTTCATGCGAGAAGTCAACCTCTCCGATTTGCCCTACAATTTTTTCTGGACGTTTCAAGGTGTCTAGAACAAAACGTTGCAAATTCTTTCACAGGGGTTGATTATTCTTCAATCGATTCAGCGTCCAAAGTTTAGTGGAAAATGGTACCGTACACGCCTAGATCTCCGAAAATCTCGAAAAACGATTTTTTGAGAACACATTTTGATCTAGACACCTTGAAACGTCCAGAAAAAAAAAATGTGGGCCGAATCGGAGAGATTGACTCCGCATGAGATTGATTTAGCATGAAAACATAGGTTTATTATTCAAGAAATAACCAACCAAAAACCAAAAACCAAAATGTCCGTCCGGCGGACATTGATGAAGGTCAAAATTTGTTTTTTGAAAAACAGATTTTCACGATTTTTTGTGATCTAGGCGTGTGGAGTGTCATTTCCCACTAAATTTTGTACTCTTGAACCAAACCTTGTTTTTTTTTTTTTTTTTTTTTTTTTTTTTTTTTTTTTTTTTTTTTTTTTTTTCTAACGCAGAGTTTGGTGCAATGAAATAATAAAAACTGGCCATATGGCCATATGGGTACAAACCTAATTACGGAAGAGTTCGCTATTCCTATATTTTCCTATTGCCTGTTGCATTATGATGCCCTCGGAGCAACACTTGCGATCGCTTAGTTTACCGTTGAAAAAACCTATTCCAGAAGCACATGTTTTTGAGACTCACGCATATTTTTGAAACTCATTTCAACGATGGCGCCTCTGTTGTGAAACAGCGAACAGGTCGAGTCATTTGATGGCGTAAAATGCCAACGGCACACTCTCTGCTCCGAGCAGACTTGCTCGCCCACACATACCTGCCGCTGCGATTAGTAAACGTTTTATTCCTTTTCTAGGCCAATGTGAACCGCTTTTGGTGACTCTTTACCGTAAATAACCATATGCTCCTAACTCGCTCCTTTTCCAACACATCCTAAATGACGTGCTTTTGCAAAGAGCAGGGTGCGACTCTGATACTTGGAGCCGCCTATTCTCAACTAACATAGCCCGCAGGTATATTTATATATATATCTTTAATTGAGGGAGAGGAGAAGATAATTATTAGTTGTTGGAATAATTTATCATGTCCGTGATGGAAAAACATGCCTAATGATGATGTTTGTTCGTAACCAGTTCTCACCACGAATGAGAGCAAGTGTATTAAAGATTAAAATTAACTTCCTTATACTCCCTCAACTATACTTATTGGGTTTGATGCATTTCGGTGACAAGGTGTATAAGTAAAATGAACCAATGTTTTCAGAAGAATTACTTTGACATCTTAATTGCATTTATGACACACAGCAACACTCAACCTTGGCCACCGCTAGGAGTTTATCAAAATGTTAGACTCACCATGTTTCCGGTTGTTTTACAGTGCCCAGAGGTACCATATTAATTATCAACGGTAGTAGGTGTATATGGATGCAGTGAATAAGCTGTAAATGCGTTACTTACATACGTCAGGACTTAAGGACGCGTGTCGAGCGAGTAGATTTATTTGAAAACATGTAAGAATTGGGTTGATTATTTCAAAAAGTTGACATTTTCTTAAGCAATTAATTCTTAAACGTTTAATTCTTAAATGTACAAAAAATAGTCGAAAACAATACCCAACACGCCTGAAATCTCGAAAATGGAGAAATGGGAAGAACAGCGGGTGTGGGGTGTCCCGGACCCATTCCAATCGATTCAGCGAATTTTGTGGAAAGTGATACCACACACGCCTAAATATCAGAAATCCTTGAAACCCACTTTCGAACCAGGTAGGTAAGTATCCATTTTGACTCAAAATTTCTTTTGGTGGACATAAATCGTTTTGGGACCCGTCTCATTGGATTCAGCACCTTACATTTAGTCAAAAAAATAAATACCGTACACGCCTATATTGCCAAAAATCTCGAAAATTTTTGAAAACATTAATACTCCTACCCCCCTCAAATATGGTCCGATCGGGCTGAATAGTTTTGAGGACTAACTAGAGCTGTTTCCAGATCCCTGACCCAAATTTCAGATTTTTAGAAAATTTACCTCCTAAATTAGCGTGGACGGCGGACGGCAGACGGACATTTGCTCTAGACATCTTGAAACGCACAGAAAAAAAAGTTGGACCGAATCGGAGTGATTGACTTTTTGCATGAAAACATAGGTTGATTATGCAAGGAATAACCAACCAAAAGTGAGGAATAAGGGGAACACACATCGCATCAACCGTCCATTTCGTGCGTTTATCATTTTGTGGATGAATTAAGGTGGCGTTCGTTCAGATTAGTATGACTTCATTACATGGTCCGCCAAGTAAATATTACTCTTGTTGGACATAAAAGAAACCCTTGCTTCTGGGCAACCCTTCACTAGTTTTAAGTGAAAGGTCACGACTTAATCGTGGGGGGAGGGGGAGTATCGACCGAATCCGAATGAGGAGATAATATCTTGTTATTCCCTCGGAAAGAACGCTCGAATGCCAACAACCTAACTGCTGACACCTAGCGAAGGAAGGTAGTAAATAAATATTGACCTCTTGGAACACTGCTTGTAAAGGATTCGTGTTTTATAGGTAAGGTTCCCATTCTACCGCAAGTCGCTTTTTTAACGTTCGCCTGAGATGTCGCAGCGTGTAACCGTGTAAGTATGGGAGAGCAATGTCTTTTCAGAGCGCAGTAAACCGTTGTAACCTCCCCCAAGAGTGTTTCTACCGTAGGAAAAGCGAGTTCGGTGCGAGATAAAAGGTGGATGAGTGGGAGGAGAGGGAGGAGGACAGTGAATCTATCGACTACTGAATTCGAAAAGCAGATCGTAATAAAAGCGGCCCACAGGGGCATCAAGACCAGAGCGTAAGAAACTCTTTAGGGAGGATCAACGCGCGGGAGTCACTGATCACGAGCTATCGTAGAATGTTCTTTCGAAGCTTTTCCTTCTTTGGCTTTATGGCGGTGTCTGCGAGTGAGAAAATGACTGTTACCGGATTGGTATCGCTCTCACCAACTAGATAATGGCGAGGGAGAACGAGAAAATACGAACCTGAAAACCCTTTCTTTGTATTTACGAGTATTTCTGACGTAGTATCTAATGATAATTTACGTTCGTATCGTGTGCCAGACCTGCACTGTGTGGACCTGTCACACAATAAAATGATCAGATAATTGCAGAATAATATAAAATATGTATAGATTCGGTAAATAAATAAAGTTCCGAGAATAATTATTTTGTTTCATCCTTATATCAGTTCAGGCAATTATTTTGTATGTTCCTAAGATAACCTGTATCATCTACTAGTAGAAAGTTCTTCTGTTAAGGTTTTGCGATGATATCGTATTTTGATTCACTTGGTCAGTCTGTTGAAGGAAAAAAGGTTGGAGACGGAGAATCACAACTGCTTGCCCTCCTGTGTGAGTTTGTTCGAGGCACCAGCCACGCTCCTGCCTTGCCCAACCGGTTCCTTCCGACGTCTACAAGGAAACCAGATCGAAAAACTACTCTAGGGAGAGATGGAGTTTGAAAAATGAAGCAAAAGCTTGAACCTCTCGCTTGTTTTTTCATTCCCTCACTCCAATTAGGAGTCAAGGGCTCTCAAAGTACCTATATGTATTTCTTCCTCGTCTTCCGGCTGTAGCCGTCGTCAGTGCATCGATAACGTAGAAAGGTAGAAAATACTAACTACTGCCCTCACTCGTGTCGGGTCTTGGTCAAGAGGAATCTCCATACAAAGCCTATAGCTAATAGAATTTCAATAGAATGTAGTTCCTCGCCAACTATACAAATGTAATAGTTTATAGTTGATCAGTTTTCCCTTTGGTCTCCGAATTGCTATTCGAATAATAAAAATATATTAAAGCGTCTGACTGATTGAAAATATCTCATAACTTCAGTTTTGATAATACAAGAATTTGAAAGGAAAAATAAAGGTAGGTAGGTACTAATGATTGATGTCGAATCTCAAGAAACCTGTCAGGACCCAACGAGATATTGAAAAATTTTCAGAAGAATAAGCTGAAGCCTTTGGTAGAAAAGTAGACACTTCTTAAGGCTTCCTTTTTGGTTGGAAGGCGTCTTCATTAGTTTTGTCATTTGTTGCCGGAAGTTTGCAAGCGTCAACTGCACTTGACAGCTCAATCTCTCACAGCGGCAACCATATTCTAAACTTTGTTTTCCTTTTTGAAAGTGTCGACTGTAGTCTCAGTCCATCCGTGGCTCTTTTTATATCGCGAAATAATGCGAAGCTTCCTTTCCTCGAGTGTCCTCATTCTGAGCGGAAGATAGTCATTTGGGAGCCTAATACAATTGAATATTATACTAGATTTTCAAGATTTTCGAGGGACGAAAACAAACGTTTATAATTTTTTAATTATTCTTATTAATAATTAATAACATTGTATCGGCCCCTCTTTTTCCAAACGGTTCTCTTCTTATTTACGTATCATTTGTTACGACCAAAAGACGGTATTAAATGGACCAAAACCAAATTTTTTAAGAAACTCATAATGAAAGTTAGTCGGTCCAAACCCCTTCTCAATTGGCGTGTCCAAAATTTAGATAAAAATGATTATATACACTTCTATAAGTCCATAAATCTCAAAATATTCATTTTCTTCCATATATTGTCTTTGTTACGGTAACCCATCTCAATCGACAATTATTATTTGGTTTCGTTGATGAAATCTACGGGACATTTCCTTCTTAACGCCCATGCGCCATTGCCAAGAATGGCGAAATTGAGGAGTAGTTCGTTATCGATCTAGATATCACAATCTTTTTTCAAATAATTATTATTCATCTTAACCGGAGGAGAGCAGAATGTATCTCATGTATCTATAAATCGTGGAATTCAGGATATTTCATTACTCATCCAAATCGCACAGATGCCTACTCACACCTATGATTAATTATTTTTCAACTACAGTCAAATGTGGAAAAGAGGCGAATCAATTCGTCCTCCGACTACTCACAGTTAGGAGGAAAGCGGGTACCTATAATGGATATGGGATAGGAAAATCGGCAGCACATGTTGATTGAAGATATACCGTAGAACCCAACATTTATCTTCTTTCAAAATATTAGCAAGATGGAGGGGCTCGGTACATCCATCACTGTCAGGATCGCGGGGGTTGCACGTCACCAGTTCTGAGTATCCACTTCTTTCCCTGATGATCCGGACCACTGTCACCTGCAGATGGTTGAATTTTCAATTCCGGCCCCCAGCGAGTATCTGATATGCGATAATCGTTTTTACACAGTTGAAAAATATAAATACGTTTTTTTGATCACTTGAAACATTTTTACACGTTTAAAATTGTTGCTCACTGTTGTCCAGTGATAGTGGACAGGAATAAGATCAAGATAATTCGTCAGATGTGTTCTTGATTGAACGGTTCTATTTTCGGTTGGTTGTTTCTTGAATAACCAACCTACAAACTAACTTACCTCTCATGTTTTCATGCTTTCGTCACGGGGGTCAACCAACTCCGATCGACCCCTAAACTTTTTCTTTTTTTGGACGTTTCATGATGTCTACAACAATAACGGAAAATGATACTCTGCACACCTAGATCGCCGAAAACAGAATTTCCATCTATCAAAATACCTATTATGACCCTTATCCTGCCAAAATCTAGTCTGATCATGCTGAAAAGTTTCAAGGACCAAGTAAAGCCGGAAACTGGTCCCTAACCTGAATCTCAGGTTTTTCAGAAAATTATCTTCCACCAAAAATGACGTGGACGCCGGACGTTCAAGATGAATACCTAACGTACATCTCCCCGGTACGCAAGTCCAGTCCCGGCCGAGGAAGTCCGTAAGTGTCATCACAAAACAACGAAAGGAAATAATATATACATACATACATATAACCTTCAATAGATCTGGGTTTTGTGATGATTCTATGACGCGTCCACGGCTTTTTACGGTCTTAATCTCAAACACGTCGTGTTCTAATTTTATCTTAAAATTACTCACCTTTTTATCTCAATCAGATGCGTAGAAAGCCTGTTCCCCATTACTTGCCCGTTATATTCATTTTGTGCATTTTATTACGTTCTTCGATGTCTGCGGGATTAATGGCTGCTTCTAATTTAATAATAGGTGTTCCAATAATCCTATTTGATGTTCCAAAAATGATCCAACCATGATGCTACAGATGGTCAGTTAGGTGGATGGATATTCAATATTCAACACTTCATTGGTGTCAACTGTCTCCTACCAACAATAATGAACCCACTCAGATGCGTTTTTGGGTACCAAGGGGTATTGTTTTTCCCTTAATTGTTGGATGCTGAATCGATGGGAATTTGTCCGGGATACTCCACAGCCACTGTCCCCCAGTTTCCCAAGAAATCCAAGGAATAACCAACCCCTGTAAAACAATAATATATGTAGCTTTTTTTTAATTGTGCGTTTGTGATTTATTTATCTGCAAGTTGTTATATCATATATACTAATTCACACCTATTCTTGTGAAAGGTGATCATGATCCTTGCAATCTCCCTCCGTTTGTGAGCGTGAGTTCTTACCGTGATATGTGATTATCGCTTCTCATGCGAGCCTTCTCCGTTAGAGGTAATTAAACAATGATTGTGTTCACGCGTGTATGCAGTTTCTGATCCTGGGATATTGACGAGAGACTCCAAACGTTGTCGTTTACTAACGGTCTTACTGATATCGCACGAGAGCGCCACGTAAAGGTTATCTTATCAAGCTCCTAATTGAACTAAATTAATTAATTTTCATTAGGAGAGAAACAACATTCCCTGAGCAAGCCGCAGTACATGTGTGGCTGTTCAAAGTTGAGCTTTAGTTTCCTCCTGAACAATGGTCCGAGTTTGCCCTCACTCAGGCACCAGCCCTTTTGCGGTGGAGGAACCACATTACCCGCAAGAGTTTGACTTCAGTTGAACAACATTGGGAGGATAGAGCATGGAGTTGTTCCGCAAATCGGTCCCTTTTCGCCTGACAAACTGGTCTCAGGGTTTATTAATGATGAGGTAGTGAGAAACATAAGAACTGAAACTAAATGGAGAGTTTTCGAGAAACAGCACCTCAGGTCCTTGGAGCATGAAAGTATTCATCCTGAAAGTATCTTCACCATAAAATTGCCAAATATTTAACTCACTTGTCCATTTAAAATATGAAAACAGCGTTCATTGTGATCCAGCCGTATCTAATTAATACATTTGACGTCGTAACACGTAATGACAACTATAAGATGATTAAAATCACTGTCAAATGACAAGCAGGGGCTCGTCAAGGAGTGTCTCCACCCTTGTAACAAGGGGGTTAGCCAATCGTGTTTACGTTCATTTTGAATTGTTGAGTCGTAACTAGTGATGAGGCTCATCAAGGATGTGAGATTGATTCAGCCATGGTGAGATCAGATTCGTGAGTTAGCAAAGGGGGCGTGTACGATGACAAAGGTAGTTTTTCCTCTGTGATAATCTTGAGTGCTGAATTAAGAACATCAGTAGTAGTATCCTGGATTATTGGTTTCCGCCCATTTGGCACTTTTCATGCAAGTGCACGCTAATAGGGTCTTGAAGGATCCCTACGTAGTATTGATACCGCAATCTCCCACGAACCATCTTGGCTCTCCCATTGTGCCCTACTCACATGTTGGCTCTCGATTGGAACGGGAAATGGCCTAACTAAGCTTTGGGTTTCATTTGTGTATATCTAATTACCTACAGTTACGTTAGTATTATAGTGCACATAAATAGTCGTTTCAACTAATTTTCTCTCTGAATAATATTTGATCCCTGTTTCATAATAAGGAGGGAAAACGCCATTTAAATGTGAATGAGAAATGTCGGTTTTCAACGATGCTTTGAAACGGCAAGCCCTTTAGCTATATGTAAGGGTCAAATTAATTTGTGAATTCGCTGAAAACGATTTAAATGCCTTCATAGGGGATAGTGTAATAACCTTGCAGCGTTCAATCATGGAAATCCGAAGTCCCCGTATGCGGGTAGCCCATGTTTATTGACCCGTCTTTAGATGGTACCTACCTACACTAGGTTCTTTCCTGGAAATGAAACGCTTCTCCGGTATCTGACAGGTCTGTATGCAGGTACTATAAACGGTCAGTAGCGTGCCCACAGCTAAGCCTTCCGCGTAGAACCAAGGCTTCCTTGTCGGGGGAATATTGATATCCTCGCCACTTCTCGAGATTTTCTTCGGTCGACCTCTCTTAAGCTTCCATGACATGAAATGAATTAACCATCCCTTTGTTTGCGTCCCTGCGTTCTCTCAAGGTACCGGCTTTTGCTGCATCGATCAGTCCAGGGTCAACTAAGTGCTGTAATCCAGCAATATCAGTAAACTGTTTTTAAAGTGATATTTACGTCGTTTTGTTTAGTTAGTCCCTGAATAATCAACCTATGTTTTCATACAGAAAGTCAATCTCTTCGATTCAGTCCAAAAATGTTTTCTGTGCGTTTCAAGGTATCTAGATGAAAATAAGCAAATGTCCGTCCGCCGTACGTACGCCGTCAACGCCAATGTGGGTAGTAGACAATTTTCTAAAAATCGGAAACTGGTCAGGGACCCGTTTCCGGCGTTAATTGGTCCTCAAACATTTCAGCCCGATCGGGCTATATGTATGGAGAGGTATCAAAATGTGCATTCCGAATAATCGAGATTTTTGGCGATCTAGGCTTGAGGGGTGTATTTTGACTATTTTCGGACGCTGAATCCAATAAGACGGGCCCCTCTGGAAGAGGTTATGGATCAAAATGGGTATCCATCTACCTATTTTGAAAGTGGGTTTTCGAGATTTCTGCTACCTAGGCGTGTGGGGGTATCACTTTCCAATTAATTATGGACGCTGAATCGATTGGAATGACCCTTCATGCACCAGGTCCTAGGAATAACCAACACATTTGAATGAATTTACATCGTTTTATATTTACATTTTGTAATTGTAATTGGGATGGAATGTTATTTCATATTTTATTTCATTTTCTCCCTAAGTGGGCCTTTGTTTTGCCTGTTCTCTCCGATTTACAGTCCGTCCACCGCTCATGTCTTCGTTTATTGAGTTTTCTTTACCTGAAGTTTTAGCGGATTTGACTAACTTCGTTTAGTGATTCCAGATCTAATTGGCCCTGTAAAATTTTCAGTCCACACGCTCTAAACGATGTACGCCTAAAAACAAACAATTGGTGAATACGAACTCCACCTAAATTGTGTCAAGAACAGGAATATTGTAATTATAGTGGAACATCTTCGTATAGTATATAATATGTAGGTACTACCTACATGGAGTTCTGAGGTTGTTTGACGATGTTCCTTGAGCGCTTGAGTGACAGCTATAGTGCGTTGAAGCCTGATTCCGACACGTGTCAAGTTGAATTATCTCTCAGATTCAGTGTCATGTTCACTCTCGCTTCTCATCTTGAAGATCATCATCGTCCTGAACCTCAAGACGCGTTTGTGTTAGGTACAAACAGAATCCCAACAGGCGCGACGAGTCTAGCCTAGAGACTATTTACAAAAATCATCAATTTTTTGTCTCCTCCCTGCAAGAGTCTTTCTGAGTTGAACCAACGGAACAAACGTATACGGTACCCAATGCATAATGTATCTCTTAATCTAGTCGGGGATGCACTCTATATAATTCTCGTGTATACACAAATTACCGAGGATCAACGAAGCAACTGAAACACTATTTGCGACGCATGCCACTTCTTGCCGAATCACAAACGTGAGTGCCCTACAATCATTTCAGTAGAGTCAACATCCCCAACGATGAATATTAATGACCATTCTAGGCGAGCAGGAATGATCTTCTCTTCCTGCTCGAGTTACTGCCAGTGTTACGTTAGGTACTGAGGTAGTGTTGCAGTTACCGCCAGACGTTTGGCATCCAATGGTCGTTCCTGTCTCGACTTCTTCACTTTGCATAAATCATTCGGGATCCCTCGGGCCTTTGCCGATCATCGTATCAATCAAACCAGAGTTAGCGCAGCTGCTTTGGATGCGGATCATACGAATGGCATTATAAATTATAATTAGGTATGTCGTTCTTGTTATTGATAGCATTAAATTATTTACCCATAAACAATCAAGCAAGGTAACGCTGACGCAGTCACTCAGACCAGACGATTGTACATTCCCAATCCAACTAACTTTAGCAATGAGCTTCAATGGTGGATTTCTAGGAATAATAAAGTTTATCAACCTCTTGCATTTACACATGGTTATATGAATATTTACATGTATACAGGACAGGCCCGATAATGTTTTTATGCCGGTACCATTTTACATTTAAATGTGAATTTTCTATTTTTTTACTTTTTTTTAATTTGGAAATGTCTTAATTAAACTGCTTCTACTCTGTTGGTATGCGCGATTATAGAAAATGAAATTTGGACTCCCTGTCAAAAATCAGTAAAATTTGACTGCCTAACTATGCAGTCAGGTTAACGAGTAATTTCTTATTACATTTTCTTTTTCGAACGAAATGATTTATGCATCATCCGCCTAAACGAGGGTGTACGGTAAGTACCTACAGTACAGGCCTGTTAAGGACTTACATAAAATCAAACGGTTGTATTGCTCTTGAGTAATCTTATCCCTCAGAGATAGGGTGGCAGCTAATGCAGGCCATAGCGGAACGGGTAGTAATCAAGCTAACTTAATAACCCTTCTACAAACTGTTCTTTTATTCATGAAACTCCCCAAGCTAAGAAGAACCTATTTACGGTAACAAAATCCGCAGCATTTTAAATTCCTGTTCGCTTTAAATACCCTCAACTACTATTTAGTGCACGATAAACGATCAAACTCCCAGGAATGAATAATTCCAACCCAGGTGAAATGGCCCCGCTTAGGAAATTATTGCTGTGAGTAAAACGTACATATTTTTGTGCTTCTTTGCGTAGGTTATGAAGTGGTGCCAAATCATACCTATTATGGCACCACTACTCTAATCCCGAAAAGTATGATTGGTAAAATAATAATTATGAAATTACTAATATATATTGCTAAATAAATAAAATATATATCGCTATTCATCGTGGTTTATATGATTTTGTAATTTATTTATTGTTGTGGCACGCTCAATGCAATGTTCTCAGGAGATGAGAATAATTTATCGAACTCCTTCGTGTATAGCGGATTAGTCGAGTATTCCAGCGGTAGGTATCCATCTGTTTTTAAGGCTATAAACATAAAAATAACGTTCTCCAAATGCATTAACTTGTTGCAGCAGCACAGTAGTGAGACTTCCTTTCCTCGAGAAAATCATATTCAAGACATTAGGAGACGTGCGTTCAGACTAATGAATGATATTTCGATAAAACTCCTCTAGATCTCAATTTTCTGGGTGGCTGTTGGGCTAGAGTTGACCTGTCGCAGGTCCTTCAGTGGGAAAAACGCTGCAAATTATTTCACGGGGTTGGTTATTCCTCGAACTAGGAGCATGGAGACTCATTCCAATCGATTAGAGTCTGAAATTTACAGGGATTTTACCCCCATTCGCCAAGGTACCAGAAATCTCGAAACCCCACATGCAAAATAAGTAGCTGGATACTTATTTCGACCAATAACCAGAAATCTCGAAAACCCACATTCAAAATAAGTAGATGGATACATATTTCGACCAATAACCTCTTCCGGTGGGCGCCAATCGTCCCGGGATTCATCTCGTATGATTCAGCGTCCAAAATTTTGTAGAAAATGATGCTCCACACTTCTGGATCGCCAAAAATCTCGAAACTTCATTTTTCGAAATGCACATTTTGCCCCCTCCCCAAATTAGGTCTGTTTGGGCTAAAAAGTTTCGAGAATCAACTAGAAACAGTTCGGCGTAAATAGAAACCAAAATTGGCGTGGACCGCGGACGGACATTTGCTTATTTTGATCTAGACGAAACGCCCACAAAAAAAGTTTTGGGCCGAATTGGAGTGATTGACTTTTTGCATGAAAAACATCGGTTGATTATGCAAGGAATAACCAACCAAATGAGTCCTAAGCAAATGGGGCATGGAGGCCATTGATGCTGTACTCAGTCTAGCAGATGTAGACGTGCAAGCAGATCAGCCCTAGTGGTTGACAAGGACCCTGCGTTTTTGACAATCGCTTTGTTAACGCTAACGCTGCCTCCTACCACCCCCAAGAGCGGCCACAGACTTGTCTGCCCATGCAAAGCATCACGAGTGGCTCGAGGCTCATCATTCTCGACAGCACAACCAGTCAAAGAAGTATCCTCTA